>JABSTQ010010507.1:600000-940436 GCA_013358835.2 Ixodes persulcatus
CCACGTTATGATATGAAAATGGCTATAGTGGTTTGGAGAGATACAGAAACCTATATTACACGTATCGCTCAGGTTACGCATCTCTGGCATGCGGAAAATGCAACTCTTCAACTCCAAACAGCAGAAAAGCCATAATTTAAAATACATTAAACCACTACCAGATATTTAACAGCGGAAGCTTACGAAGCGTTATTGGAATGACGTTACATCATGTCAGAAATGTCGTTCCAGTGTCGTCCTCCACTTTTGCCCTCAAATCTTGCAATCGAGGCCAAAAAAAACTGAAGCTTTTAAAACGTCGGATGCTCACTTTATCTAACCGTTACCTAAGTACTGGGGGCCTGAATATGCGCCCAGCTTGATATCGTACTCTACACCATTCCATACCGTAAGTATGTGACTCATTCTGCTTTGAGGGAGGGGAAACGTTAACTGACATGTGGAAATGGCCGCGGTCGGTAATCGCCGTAAGCGGTAACTGAAGGTCAGATTATAAAAAGTATCGAGAAAAGTATAATAATAAAACCAATTCAAGAAACTTTAAAATAATACTAGATAATAAAGAAATCTAGGCTATTGTTATCAAAGTCAGGTCTTGATGACTGCGATAACGGGGGGGGGGGGGGGGGGGGGGGGGGTAGACTCGGGTCAGTCCGACGACGCATACTTGCAAAAGCAGCAAGTTTGTTTTGATCTTGTAAAGGAGTAGCCATGAGCAAATGCAGCCCCCAATAAAGTCTGTGGAACAAATGCCATCATACCTCTGAGCTCCTCTCCATCCGCAACTCCTATTAAGTGACGCTCCAAGCTAGTTTCAGGGCCTTAGTAATAATTCACTCTTTATTCTTTTTTTTTACGAGAGCCGCTATTTTGTTTTTTTGTACTTTATATACAGTCTTTCGTTAATGTTACACAAGCAGGTTCATAAGATGACACGCGTTTGAGGGCAGGGAACGCTGAATCCTCTTCAAAATCGTTATTAAGTCATATATTACAGACGTGACAACCCGCGCAGATATTGAGAAGTCGTGACATTACCTCTTCAGTTGGAGGACAAAGTAGAGGGAAAAAACGAACAACTGGAAGTCCACACCGCTGTACCAGTGTTGAGGGCAACTCTGTAAATTAGTAGAAGCCATGTTGGTCAAGTTAAGTTGCCGCTCCAGGGTCAAGACTCCCGCGACACGTAGACATAACACACACTACACTACAACTGATGAAACAAATTTGTTTTGGTTCGGTTCCTGAGTTGCCTGACATTGAGAAACATCGCGCCTCTCACAGTAGCGTAGCCAGGAAATTTTTTCCGAGGGGGAGCTGGGATATGCATGACTTGGTGTGCGGAGGGGGCAGGGGAGGGGGGGGGGTCAAAATGCATGTGCGTATTATAGGGTCGGCTACATATTGTATATATATCGTTGGACGACATCCGAACAGACGAATATCATATTTTGTCATTCTAAGTCGATCCCGTCTTGAAATGTCTAAAAACTTCTCTTGTCCAACTGAACAGGTCATGCCAAACGTGTTCCATTGAAGCTTGCATGCAGTGCAATAGCAGTTCTTATGACAAATAAATATACAGCGTTTCGTAACGCGTTGTATGTGAACGAAGGTGCAAGTGTCACATTGTCATGAAGAAAAATAGGAGAAGAATATAAAACTGAAAATAAACATTTTATGAGGCAAACTTGTGCCTACAAAATTAAAGAGAAAGGTGCCATTACCTCCTGCGTCACTCTAAAAAAAAGCCCGTGCGTCTGCTTTCCCGCACAGCACTCGGAGGGCCAATCACCGCAACTTATGGAGGCAGCTCAGCGAATGACAATGCCGAAACATATGTTTAGACCAAAAAACGCAGTCTGAGTTGTGACATTAAGCAATGCAAGCGTGACGTTCTGCATTGCTTAATGTCACAACTCAGACAGCGTTTGTTGATATAAACATATGTTTCGGCATTGTCATTCGCTGAGCTGCCTCCGTAAGTTGCGGTGATTGGCTCTCCGAGTGTTGTGCGTGAAAGTAGACGCACAAACGTTTTTTAGAGTGTGTGATGAAGCTGCGCCTTACAGCTGCTTTTACACTCGCAACGCTTTCAGTAATGTTCTGAACCAGAATAGTCAATGGCAGCCGAGAATGGGCTGGAACTTTAAAAAACAAAACTATATATATATATATATATATATATATATATATATATATATATATATATATATATATATATAGGGTGTTTTTTTTAAGCTTAACAGATTTGTTTTTTAAAAAAACATGAAAGCTAGATTAATGCGGTCTGTGCAGGTGAGTTATAGGCCAGGGGGACATATTATAGGAGGCTGATCGTAACGATCAGTCGGCTAATTAGTTAAAAATCGTTAATTAACTTTTTAATTAATTAAAATAGACATATATTTCCCATTAGAAACTTGCTCAGCGTCATCGAAAACCACTAAATCAGTAATTTTCACAAAGACTTTGAGCGCGTGAGAAGCGTAGTAGTGCACTAAAGTTAGCACTCGTGGAGCACGTACAAAGCTAGCGGTTGCGATAAGGCGCCCGCGCAGTTTTTCCGTCGCTTATCTAGCCTCAGCCTTGTACCTGCTCCACGAGCGGTAAATTTCGTGCACTACTACGCTTCTCACACGTTCAAAGTCTTTCTGAAAATTACTGATTTAGTGGTTTTCGATGACGCTGAGCAAGTTTCTAATTGGAACTATATGTCTATTTTCATTAATTAAAAAGTTAATTAACGAATTTTAACTAATTAGCCTACTGATCGTTACGATTAGTCTCCTATACTATGTCACCCTGGCCTTAAAACTCACCTGCGCAGACCGCATTAACCTAGCTTTCATGGTTTATTTATAAAACTTCTGTTAAGCTTAAAAAAACACCCTGTATTATATATATATATATATATATATATATATATATATATATATATATATATATATATATATATATATATATATATATATATATATAAATCCCCGACGGGCCGGGTTTGAGCCTCGTTCCTCCACGTGGCAGCCGGGTGCGTACACAACTCCGCTACGCACGCGACCCTACTCTCTGTATAATTAATTTGAACTGTTTTATTTGGGAAAACTTAGAGTTCCTGTATAGGCTCCCTACGGGAGCCAGAGTTGCGCGTTCATGCATGGCATGTGGATTCAGCTCCTCACGTGACTGAATTCGGCGAATAGCAGCGCCGCGCGTTCGAGGCGCGCGGCGCGCTCAAAAGCCGGGGAACGTACGCCGGGGCGCGTGCAACGTCTACTTTGCTGCACGACACTTGATCCGGCTCCTCACGTGATGGGATCTCGGCGAATAGCGGCGAGGGCGGCACGCGGCGTGTGGAATCAAACGCGCAACTCTGGCTCCCGTAGGGAGCCTATAAGGAGTATTCACTGGGCGCCATATTTGTGGGTGCTGTCTAGAGCGCATGCTCAGAACGAGCCCCCATTAATAGGCTGCTAAGACCGGCCATTTTGACGGTGTAGAATGCACGTTGCAAAAGAACCCTGGAAGCTAGCCATCAGCACGCGCTCATCAGTCGCGCACACAGCTATGGCCGCCAGTGAATACTTCCTATTGGCGACGTGCGCGATTAAAAGCGTCACTGTTGTCGGCCTTCCACGATTGGCGGAATGCCGACTATGACGTCAGCAAAGGTTTTCTCATCGACAGAAATAAGAGTAGTGCAAGAACTTCAATTTTGAAGGTGTTGGCAGTGTTGGTTTCAGAGCGCAGTGATCGCAAGCTTCCAGAATGCTAATTATAAACACCGTCGAACTTGTTGTTCCTAAGGTGATGACGTCACGAGAGGAAACCATAGGAGGGCACCACCAAAACATCTCGCCGCTAATACTAGGAAAACTAGGAACTCTAGGAAAACTCTACCCGTCGCGCCCCTAATGGCTAAGCTGAGAACCAAAGCTAGGAAAACAACAACATGCATGATTTAATTGTATTTATGACGCCGCGCTCGGCTGACGTAGCTTAAAGCTGAGTCAGTGTTCGGCTGGGGCTCGTGTTCAGTCAGTGAAGCACCAATTGAACACAAGTACTATAATCGAAGGCTGACGCAGTCGTCCGAAGAAGATGACGCAAGGAAACCAGTCCAGAGGTCTTGCGTTGGGTAAACACCGCGAGCGCTGTGGAAAACAAGCTGCTCGCCAATACGTGGCGTGAACGAATTCACTAGGTTCAACTAAATTCACTGGATCCTGGGAAAGTAGTACCAAGCGTTCCGTGTGGTCGCCAATAGACCTATTGCAAAATTACCTAAGCATCAAGGAGAATGGAGGGAATGTTGTTCCACGCGCCGCACGCGCACGCCTTCACCGTATAAAAGATTCGAAGTAAATAACCAAAATAAAGCGTTCACGAAGGGGCGTGCTAAGGTGCCATTTCTTTTAGGATTTGCTTTAGAACAGTTACTGCTGCAGACGCCAGCACGTGCGGCGTGTGGAACACCATTCACTGCATTCTCCTTGATGCTTGTGTAATTTAGCAATTAGCGGCGAGATGTTTTGGTGGCGCCCTCCTGTGGTTCCCCCTTGTGACGTCATTACCTTGCAAACAACAAGTTCGATGGTGTTTGTTATTAGCATGGTGGAAGCTTGAAATCATTGCGCTCTCAGAGGAACACTGGCAACACCGTCAAAATTAAAGTTCTTTCATTCCTCTTATTTTCGTCGATGATAAATCCCCTTTCCGACGTCATAGTCAGCGTTCGGCCAATCGTGGAAGGCCGACCACAGCGACGCTTTCGGTCGCGCACGGGGCTAATAGGTCTATTTGGTCCAATCTAATCAAATTCTCTGGTGACGGGTAGCTTTATAGAGGCCTTTGTTGTATACCGAGATTTTGCTATGCACACACTGGCGAAACAAGCGTTCATCTTCGTACCACCACCACATGCGGTGTGGATGTTTGGGAGCATTGAAAAATAATTTTACTGTCTTGAAACACATATGAACATCAATATTATTGTAAGAGATCTGTAAAAATAAGCATCGTTGATAAGTTAATTGCACACATAGTGACAAAGACGCTTATGTTGGCTAGAAACGCCTTCAGCACGATGATG
Organism: Ixodes persulcatus; assembly: GCA_013358835.2. Lineage (NCBI taxonomy): Eukaryota > Metazoa > Arthropoda > Arachnida > Ixodida > Ixodidae > Ixodes > Ixodes persulcatus. Next base: position 605,093 of record JABSTQ010010507.1, read on the forward strand.
CTCCATGGTGATCTTTTTGCGACTGGTTTAGAACGAACCTCTCGAAGTTTCGAATATTTGAATGAACCGAAATGGCGATTGCCATGGCAACGGAGATGAATTAACCAAACACTTTGCGAGATTTAGATCGTCGTATGTAAGTTAGTATCTGTTTTGTGTCCGGCTAGCATGCAGGGAAGGCAGTGGTGCTACTTTCCCTGGCTCCAGTGACTTTAGTTAACACAGAATAACAACTTCAATGGTGTTTGTAATGAGCATGATGAAAGCCTGAAACCATAGCGCTCTCAAAGTAACACTGCCCACACCGTCAAAATGGAAGTTCTTACATTCCTCTTATTTGCGTCGATTTGATATCCTTTGCTGACGTCATAGTAAGCATTCTGCCAATTGTGGTGGGCCGACCGCAGCGACGCTTTTGATCGCTCACGTCGCCAATACCGTTGGCCCTTAAGCTGAGACTAGAAGCTCCGCCTTCAGCGCGAGCTTGCCGGCTTCCGCAGTGCTTTGGTTGCGCTTGCCTGCGCGTTCAGACTTGAGCACGGCCGGACTGGAAGCGCGCGCTCTCTTTCTCTTCTTACGGCCTTTGCAATCGCCCGGGAGTCAATGGCATTTTTTCTCCGTATGTAATTCCCTTGCTTGCCGCCAGAGGCGCAACCACCTCACCCCACTTCCAGTTCCTGTATAGGCTCCCTACGGGAGCCAGAGTTGCGCGTTCATGCATGCCATGTGGATTCAGCTCCTCACGTGACTGAATTCGGCGAATAGCAGCGCCGCGCGTTCGCGCGCTCATAAGCCGGGGAACGTACGCCGGGGCGCGTGCAACGTCTACTTTGCTGCACGACACTTGATACGGCTCCTCACGTGATCGGATCTCGGCGAATAGCGGCGAGGGCGGCACGCGGCATGTGGAATCAAACGCGCAACTCTGGCTCCCGTAGGGAGCCTATACATGGGTTGCACGTGACGTCATATCCTTCCTCCTTTCTGGTGGCCAACACCGGCTGTTATACTTCGTTTCACCTTATGTGCGAGCTAAGGCAAAGCTGGAAGCGCGAGCACGAAAGCTCCGTGCCTTCAGGCTTTGCTCGAGCGCGCGAGCTGGGCAGAAACGCAAAAAGCGCTGGTCTCGCGCTTCTAGCTTTGGCTTCGCTCGCAGATAAAGTGAAACGAAGTATAATGAAGCTGCGCTCACTCGTTTCCGCTCGCTCGCGACGCTCGTGTACTGCTCGTAGAATATGCACAGTAAAAGCTACGCTCGAGGAAGTTCGGCCACCAGAAAGGAGGACAAAATTACGTCAGTGCAACCTATGTATAGACCTTTCCAAAAAAGGACACTTGGCAGGTTCCATTTTCAGTGTTCGTGCGTATGGCGCGTGATTTGCTCGCTTTCCGAAGCGACGAACGTGCGCGTTCTGGACTGTGATTTAACACGTGTGGACTGTGATTTTTGTAAACAGTGGAAACGTCTATACAGGAACTCTAGCCCCACTTAACCCCACTCGGAGAGTGCCTTCGAGCTGCTTTGCGCTGGTGTTCGAGCTTTGTAGGTTGTTTTTTTGGCAACGGTTTATTGAACTTCGCTCCGATTTAAATCACTCTACCGACAGGCAGTGTCGTCAGCAAACTGCGTTCCCCTCTGACATGGACGGGACATTTGTACTGACCTGAAAGAACTGAAAGAGCCTTGCGCTCCATCTCCATTCGTGACATACTCTGGTCTGGTGTACGTCGGTGGCTATCTGGTGAAACCCATTAGTGAGTATGGGTGCGACGCCCGTGTTACTGCTGCTGACTACGAGTAACAGAGGTGATCCTCTGTTCGTCTTATCGCAAGTCCAGGATAAAAGCGGACTTCATTATCCAAATCCTAGGTTCCTCGCACTTCTAGACAACACTGTTGCTTTTTTTTTTTTTTTTAAAGGCTGTTAAGCACCTTCCGCGTACAAATGTGCACGAAATTCTGCAGCTATTCATTGCACCCTATATTGAAGACGCGTCAATCCTAAGCTGCCCAGATGGCATTGACAACAGTCACTCAAAGCGCTTGGCTGGTTTAATTTGTAACAAGTTCCTCAGAATACCTCTGATTAGCCATGCAAAGACGGTCACGGACAGAAACGAAACATCAGCTGGATATGTGCACAAGCACTCAAGGAAGCACTTTAGGCTGTAATATGCACTGTGCGAAAATTGTACAGACTACTACACCCTCGTCTAAAGCATCTGACCGACTTTATGTGCGGCCTATGAAATGGTGATGCAGACCACGGCAATAGATAGATTGGGCCTGCTTACATTTCACGAGAGTGTACGAATTATTTGTCATTTAAAGTTCCTCCACGTAGAAGGGATCCATCTCCTCCTGTTCTTGAGTTGCAACAGAAGTCCTGGAGGTAAAGACGAGTATAGTGTTTCCACAATTGCATTCGCTGTCTCTACTTACTATTTTTTACTCCCGAATCTCTCGGAGATGTGTGTCAAATATTCACCGTTTTGGGCTCATCAGAAGCGCATTAGATAGTGGCTGAAGGTCTGAACGTAAGGATCTGGTCTCAAAGGCTATAAAACTCTTGACCGCAAGTTCCGACAGCGCTGAGATACACTGTCAGACGCGCTCTGTGCAAACGGCCCAGGGGTGAGGTGACAGCGCCCCCCGCGAATTGCGGCGGGAGGTGGCGATTGCCCCAATTGCAAAGGCCATAAGAAGAGAAAGAGAGCGCGCGCTTCCAGTCCGGCCGTGACTTGAGTTAGTAAGGGAAGAAAGCTCGCGCTGAAGGCGGAGCTTCTAGTCTCAGGGGAACGGATTATAATATAAAGCATGGACGTCCCGGTGACTGTGGTGTAAGTAAACGCAAGCTTTCGTAATGTGACGTAACCTAAGAAAACAGGGCTGTGTGAACCAGGCGTTTACCTAAAATATTTAATACCCTAGTTACACGGGCACACTTAGCTGCAGTTAGGCGCAACCACAGTTACCACACTATTACCTTGGTCGATGTTCTGTGGCTACGCGCACTCAAAGTCAATGTTGGTTAAAGGCCGACGAACACATCGCGCTTTCCACTTTTGCCCGCCTCCCCCTTTCCTATATCCTCTTCACTTTTTACCTAACCCCAACTTGGCTCCCCTCGCAGCTTAGGAGGGGGGAGGGAGCGCTAAGAGTATTATATTCCTTGCAGAAAACCGAGGTTGCACGTCGGCCTTCAAAGCTATGGGCGTACGTGCGCTTGCGCATTTTGAACGTCCATCAAAGCTCTGCACGCGCACTCTTCACTTATTCATAAAGAGCTGTTTGAGAGTATAGCGTTGTATCTGTGGCAAAGCGTAACTGCAGTCAAGGGTGACTTAACTACGATCAATAGTGCCCATGTAACAAGGGAATAACTTTCACATGTTTCCTGTGTTTGGAATATCCAGCTCCACTCTAAATAAATATATGCGAGTACACGACGAACAGTGAATAGATTCTGTCGAAGGATGAAGGTTATAATACGATTCAATCTGAAAACTGCAACGTAATGAACATGTGGAACATCATACCTATTGTGCCTGTACTAGATTGCATTTTGTTTGTCTAAGTGCATTTTGTGCTTCATCGTTCGCTCAGATCCTGCCATTGTTCGCCGTGATCTGTTGTCTTCTTTTCCGCGGGAAAGCGAACTCTGACTGTTTTTAGGGTATATGATCCTACTAGCTCGTCTAGCACTTTAAAAGCGGGCCCTTCTGGGTACAGGCTTAGAGTATTCTTCCAGAAGAGGTAGTGCACGCATACTCACGATCCTTTCGAATTCGAGGAAGTTGAAAGTTCCCAGAAAGTAGTGTGGCCAGTTATCTGGGAACGCTTTGGCTCTCATGTTGGCGTAATGTGCCCAGTATGGACCGTATCCGGAGGCTGGCACGAGCTGGTGGAAGCACTGAATAATCAGGAAGATCGGAAAGAGCCTGCGAGCGCCACAGATAAAGGAAGTAGTTTAAAAATATAGCAAGAAAGCAATAGCGGTGTGTTCTGTGACATGTTTATACAAGCGGTTGTGCTGGTAATTTGTGACGCACTTACATGTAAGACAAGTAAAAAAAAAAAACGAAATTGAGACATTGTAAAAAAAAAAACACAAAAAAACGCCAAAAAACGGATTACGAAGCAAGAAACATAAACATAATTGGCCACTCCCTGCGTGTCTTGAGCTGCCTCTAACTGTAGCACAGTCGTTGAAAACAAACGTCCGCGTAGTACGAACATGTCCCAGTGTTCTTTTCTTTTTTCAATTTGTTGGTATTTCTGGTCTAACTTTTTACGCTTGCAGCTGTCCTTTTCTTATTAACTCAATAGGCTACGAGTAATCTACAGTTAAATTACGATTTATGTTTTGGTTTTGGTTTTGTCATGAACGTAATGAAAAAGAGAACAAGAACTGCAAACCAATTATGAAATGCCGAAGTTCTTTTCTTTTTCTTTTGTAATATGGACGGCTGCTTTTGTTTAACACACTGCCGAATTTTTTATGTCGAAATCGAAGAGATGGATAAGTCGGACGCAAAGTCGGACTTTAACGGGTTTTTTTTTTTAATTTTTTTAATGATGATTGCAGCATGTCGAATTGCTTTTCAACGCCAGCGAGACGTGGTCAAGCGCTTTCTAAGGCTTCTTCCGCACCTTAATTGCGGAGCTTTGCGAAGAAACTTTTCATTGAGTTCTCACCTAAAGTATCTATGAAGTGCGACACTGAACAGACTGATGTTGTTTGGGTCCTTGTCGTATTGCTTTGACAAAGTAAGCCAGAGCATGAAACCACTGAAAACATAAATAAAAAACAGGTCAATACTTTATTCCCATACTTTGTGAGATTATGCGTAATAAAGTTTTAGACATAGAATTATTTCCATAATATTTTGAGGTTTCATTCAAGATAATACGCCGCATACTATCGTTGTTCGGGATCATGATACAATTCTTAGCTGACTTTACATTATCGGATGAGTACCGGATACAAATTTTCATGCAGTAGACGCGAGATTGCTTGGAAGTTGTAAAAATGCCAGTTAGTTGTATTCCTTCTCTCTTTGCCATTTCCATTTTCTTCATTTGCTTCTACGCGCACATCTGTTAGGTACACATCTCAAACGTTCCTTTTTTGTTTGTTCGTATTTTCTTTTTAATTCGTCAATGTCGGAAGTCGAGACAAAAGGAGCGGAGTTTCCGGCAGTTGATGACAGCTCGTGTTTTGCGAGGCATACTTCTGTCAAGCCACCCACACACGACTCCGCGTACCACGTCAGGAATAATTATGTGGATTTTAGCGGGGATCCCCTTTTCGAGATTGCACAAAGTTGAGCACAGACCCGATGGTGAAGAACATGCACACGCTCATCGAAGCGTTGACAATAAATTGCCGCATCCAGGTTGCCGACATTCGGTACAGCTCGTCGATATTATCTGCGTGAGGAAGGCGTTCCAAGCACCCCGCGTCAGTACTCGGTCACCATTAACCCTATTAAAACAATTCCCCCCGCACCTTGAACTGAGATCTGGGCTTCAGATATTAATTTAACGAAGTATATAATGTGACTACAATCTGAAAAAAAAAAAAAGGCGCGTGAGCCCACTTTTCAGCAGAACGTGAGCTAACAAATATCAGCAAACAATAGGGTTCTATGGAATGACGTAGCTCAGAATACGCTTAAACAAAACAAAAAGATGTGCCACCCGTACGGGGGGACAGTAAGCATGACGTTCGAGAGGAAATTGAACTCACAGGCGTTTGTTAGAGTGTACGACACACAACGCACTTACTTGGTTAATTTAGCGAAAGGTCTATTCTGCAGTTTCAAACGAAATTTTCATAAATTAATAAAAACAAGTCCCGAAATGGGCTATACGTTTCACTGAAAACATTGCCCATATCTCTTATGCCGTGAATATACTCATTCCTTCTCAGTTCTGTGGTACTGACAGTACTATCTGTATTACTCTTTATTTGTCGTAACTTATAAAACAAGTTTTGAACTGGTTGAAGGGTTCATTGAAAAGCCCTGAGGCGGCCAGGTGAACGTACTTCTTACTTTGTTGCAAACTCAATCCGATCAAACACCATCTAAATTCAATGCTAGCATAGGACAACTAAATATAGGAAGACGCATTCTCATAAAGGCATCCAGGCTTCTCCAATTTTTTTAGTTGCTCTGGGGTTTATTTTTGGAGGAATTATTCGTGGGATGGAGGAAACACTGCACACAGGCACAGCACCCGACACAAGTTAAGCTTGAGAAGAATGCAACCAGACTAAATTAGGGGACCACCCGGCCTAATACAGCTGATCAGGTCACGACCGGTTGTTGGGCTAACCATATTGTCATTGCTTGGAACTTTTTTTATTCGATGAATGTTGATATTGGCCACTCTGAGATGCAGCACGCGCCGATTCAGCGTTCGCTGTAGCGTATTGCCGTCGCGCTCCGCGCTCGCCTTTCCTTGACGACTAATGCTGCGAAGGACGCTCCCAGCGAAGCGCCTCGGTGGAATTTCAAGCCTGCGGATCAGGGATCTGTTGGCCCAGAGGTTACCTCTGGGCAAGCTGTGACGGAGTTGTGCACGGGAGAGACTCTGTGCGGAAGTCGAAAGAAAAAGGTGCGCGATACGAGGCCGAGGTCACCTGAAAGTGATCATTGAGCGCTTTACGAGAGCTTCACGTGTGGCACGATCAGCTAAGTGATACTGAGTGCAATTGCAACTCCACTTTACACATTGACATTTTGTGTTATTTATATTTGCCCCTTCGAACCTATGGGGGTGAATTTGGTTCCAACATCGTCGAACTTTTGTTCAGAAGTTCGAATGTCGTCGAACCTTTTAACGCAGCAGGTTTGAAAGTACAAAAATCGTCGAATTTCTTAGCGTAATAAGTTCTAAAATATCGAATTTCATAGCGCAAAAAATCGGAAATTCGAAAAGAATCGATATTTTCAGCGCAAAAAATTGAAGGGTCGAAAATCGTCGAATTCCTTATGCAATAAGGCCGACGTTTTGAAACTTTACAAACCTTTAGAACTTCTTGATTCTATCTTAGAACCTCAGGTTCGCAAAAAGTTTGCGGTATCTCTAGTTGCAAGTATGTATATAGACCTAAACAAAACAGTCCGCGCTGGCACACTGAGCATGATATAAGCACGATATAAGCACGTCACAGCAATTTTTTTTTTGGTTTATACATATTTTTAGTTTTGTAATTAGCCTAGCTCCCTCCTTACATTGAAGCGATGGGCTGTCCCAACTGCTTTACAAAAAGTATATAGGCTATACTTTTTTTAGGGTGTGGTGGTTTTATATAGTCCAGCACCTGCTTACCAATTCCAATGTCACCTTGGATTAAAATCGAAAAGTGAAAAACACAATGACCTCAACCGTATCTCAGCTACCACATGAGGCGTGTAATGGTCTCTCATTTCTTCGTGGGTACGATAGGGAAGGGTTGCGCGTATCAATGCCACTTATATTGAAAACCGGGTCGCACATTTCTTTTTATCAGTTTTTGCGCCAACCGAGATTTTATTTTTACACGTACAAATAAATGAAGCTGTCTCCAAGCTGGTCACCACTCTAATATCTCACCGAAGAGCGGCTTGTCCACGTAGATATGCGTGTGGATGGTGATAACCCAGACGGTCGCCAGGACACGCAGCCCATGGAACGCGTCCATGTTGCTGCTTCGGGCAGGGAGGCTGAATATTGCACGGAAGCTGCCAATTGCCGAGAGCGCTCGCAGCTTTTCCAAGGGGCATCCTGGAACACAAACAGAATTTCGGTAATCGGACTCCGCAATTAGCTGATAGGCGAATTGGGGACGAAGAGCGGTCCGCTACATCCGAGTGGTTGTCTCTCTCTCTCTCTCTATCTGTGTGTGTGTGTGCGTGTGTGTGTGTGTGTTACTTCTGAATTTTGCATCCCTGTATGAGTATGCCCACACTTTGTATGCGTAGAATGCAGACGTGTAACAGGACATGTGGACTTTTGTCGAGAGAAACGCACCACCAAGTTCAATAGAGCAGCTCTAGCTTTACGTGCGGGATGTTGCCTTACTTTACGGACCACTTTGGGTGACTCTTAGCTCATGTTCTTGCCCATCCAATGTACACTCCAACACCCCACCCGTATGAGAAGACGCTGGAGGCACAAAATCCGCTCAATCCCCGCCTCCACCCGCTTCGATCTGTAATGAACATCGTGTCGGCGTGCGGTCGTGTATCACTACTGTGGGGTGCACGTCAAGGACGCCAGGCTAGCGGTTGTATTGCCTTAGATAAATTTCTTATCTACAGCTGAGAGACAAGTCGCCCATTGAGGCAGACTAACTTCCGACAGTATAAGTGTACACAGAACACAAAAATATTACAAAAATCTATTGATCTTCACTGGCCGAGGACTGAAACAATACTGCCCTAGGAGCCCCATTATGAACCGCTCATCGCCTGTGCAGGTGAAGCGCAGCTGCGTGACTGGATAGATTGATGGATGATAGTTGCTAACCCTTTGTATCGGACGGTAGCTTACGCCACCTAATCTAGGTAGTACAATATGTATAACTGTGGTGATGAGCTTTCGCCCTTATAAGATGAAGTCTACACTCTCATAGTTTTTAGAGAGACTAGTGTGAAACCAATATACTTGTCTTGGTATTTCAGTCTAATGGTCACTGGTAACTGAGCGCCAAGCACTACCGTAGGTTCCAATAAACAAAGAAACATCTGTCATGGTCCCACCCAGCTTTATATAGTCCTGGGCAAGTTACAGACAACATATGCTTTAAGGAAGGAACTTGATTCATCGAGTGATTCGGAATTATCTGCCTAAGTGGGGGCTGCTCAAACAAAAATGGATGGGGGAAGTTGTTTAACGTTTTCTAAATGGCTACGTTTTATCAAACATAATAATTATAATAATTATAATAGCGTTATTTACCATGTATAAGCATGGTGGGGGCTGAGGAAAAATGCTGTCCAAGCAAATTGTCTGGTCCTCAGCCCCTCAGGTACATAAAAGTGGCGAGAAAGACATTTAAAAAGAACACAAGAAATTATATATTAATACAAGCTACCTCCATTATAAAAAGCAACAGCACACAACTATCAACAATACAATAAACAAGAGTAACACTAGCCTATTAAAGAAACCGGGAAGTTGTACGCAAGAAAGAAGAGAAAACTCACCAAAATATTCTAACATACTTCCAACACTATAACACTATATATATGTATGTGTGTGTGTGTGTGTGTGTGTGTGTGTGTGTGTGTGTGTGTGTGTGTGTGTGTGTGTGTGTGTGTGTGTGTGTGTGTGTGTGTGTGTGTGTGTGTGTGTGTGTGTGTGTGTGTGTGTGTGTGTGTGTTTATGCTTTGTACATTGCGCGAAGTTCATTATATATGCAAGTGTACAGATCAAAATGAACAGGGTGATCGTTGTCTAATAGGAATGGTAATTGATAACGGAGACATTATTTTCCGGAGTTTAGTCGAGTTGCAGAGACTACCCAGCTCTCTTTGTGTCTTGTAGAATAACTACAGGTTTTGATTTGCCGTTGGGAGAGATTACGTATATTACTTACATTTCTCTGCGTTTCTAATTTATAGCGGTCACTCAAACGATACCTGTATAAGTTGTGTGCTCTGACAACGCGAGAACGACGAAAGAAAATTGAACTTGGTGTTCCATATGGGACGTTATAGGTGTGCCGAACATATTTCTTTTGTAATGAATGAATACGCTGCAGGTATGAAGATGTAGTTGCCCCGACACTAGTTGACAATAGTTTGAGTGTGAATAAAACAGTGAATTATAAAGAAGCAACTTAACTTGTGTTGAATGGAGCTATCTAATGCGTCCAATTATGTCAGCAAATTGAGCTATTTTTGTGTTAGCTCGTAGTTTTACATTAAAATCCCACAGTATGTCGGCGGAAAATATGACACCGAGACACCTGAAATGACCTACCTCTTCGATACGACGTGAATTAAGGAAGGTTTCTCGGTGTGTGAGAACGGGCTTGTTTTTGGGTCTGAATATAACCGCCTTTGTTTTTCTTTTATTTACCTGCATAGAATTGGCTGCCGACCGGATCTCGAGTGTTTTCATTGTATCATTACACCGATCTATAAGTTCATGAATGTCATGGCCAGATAATAATATGCTAGTATCATCCGCATATATTATAAATTTGGCTGTAGGGCTAATATTTACAATATCGTTAAGACAAACATTGAAGATCAGTGGCCCTAATATGCTACCCTGTGGCACACCACGAAGCACTGGTTGCGCCTTTGAGCGCATATTGTTCATCTGGACGACCTGTTTTCGATTAAATAAATAAGATTTTAGATGCAATAAAACCCGTCCTCGGGTACCATAGTAGTTAAGCTTTTCCAGCAAAATGTCATAATTTACCAAGTCAAAAGCCTTTGAAAAATCCCCAAACACACCAAGAACGACGGCTTTGTTTTCAAATTTTGTGAGTATTATATTATTTTTATTCAAGTAATGCTAGTTCATTTGATTTGTTTTACAAAAAACCGAATTGGTGTGGCTTCAACAAGTTATACTTATCAATAGATCTCGAAAGTCTCGAGTGCAAAAGGTTTTCAAATACCTTTGAAGAAACTGGCAGGATGAAAATTAGCCTATAATTTCCCAGATTATTCCTTCAACTCTACGGCAATATAAAGTATCATGCTGAAATGAATACGTACGAAAATGAATACGTACGGTTGTTTTAAATACCCTTTTTAGCTTTCAATATGCAGGCTGTCTCACGTACAGATAAAATTAGTTTAAAAAGACATAAAAAAAAACATTCCTTTGAAGTAGCGTTATCGACCGCGGCGGATGTCACCGCATGAATGTAAAGTGATAATAATGAGCTAATAAACTAAAACCTTCTCATTAGAATTTCATATATCCGTCTTATCTGGCACGTCCTCATTAAAGTAAGTCGCCCGTCGACAAAATATGCCATCGCAGTTCTTAGCATTCAGAAAACAAAATTCTGCTCCCCGCTTTCAGTGGTGAATTTAGACTATCAGGAATCCGCAATGCGAAAACAAAGATGAGCAAAACTGACTTTTGATGTCTCCTAAGGGCTCCGCGCCTTATGAGACGCTAGAGTGAGAGACACCTGTTCAACCAGCACGTGACTATTTGACAACGCGCCTAGCAACTATTTAACAACGCGCCTATTTGACAACTGCCTACCAACGCGGGTAGGCAGTGCCCTACACTGCCTACCCCGGAGGTTGAGGTCGTTTCATGTCGGAACTGCCGCAGCTTTTTTTCTCTATTTTTTGTTAATTTTCGTGTAAGTTTGTGTATCTTTGTCTCCTCGCGGCTTAAAATGCCAAATCATTGCGTGGAGCAGGATTTACTTGTCAGAATTCTAACAGCAACTATTGAATTGAATTGAAGTTTATTTGACATTTGTGTACTATGCCATATTTTAATGACGGGAAATGAATGCCAATTTGAAATGACGTCATGGTGTCAACGGTGCATCTGCATGTGATAGCGGAAAATATCACGGGCACTTTCATCATCATACATGGGCTCCAAAGAGAAAATAATCGAAATTATGTAGATGAACGAATCGTACTTGATCGAATGAAACAAAGGCTACGAAGTCGCGCGAAGGAAAAAATCTTTGGTGGAGTAGTGTAGTGGTTAGCATACCCGACCGAATATTGGGAAACCCGGAGTTCATTTCCCGGCTTCGTCAAAGATATTTGCCTTTCGGCGGCTTCGTATACCCTTTGTTCCCTTCAATCAAGTACGGTTCATTCATCTGCATACTTTCGATCGTAGTCGAAACTATGGAGATGAATGAACCAAAAGTCGCAGCGAGCATGCAACCCAGTACGCCGCCTGCTTGCTGAGCCTATAGGAAGATGGCGGCGTAAGTTTATCATCGCCAACTCGCTCGTCTGCGAACACGTCTGCCGATGATCCTGTAAAGTCTGCTGGTCTCATATTTTCTCCACGAAGGGAGCTACGCCTTGAAATTTCATTAGGTAAAATGTACTACATAAATGCAAATTTCGCAAATATCGGAGCTTTCCAAATAAAGGCGCCGATTTTTAAAATTCGTTTTACAGCGCTAGGACACACTGTGCCCTTCCTATGCAGACCGCAAGTTCGTCTGCTTCTTGCTCAGGGGTTGCGATGATGTCAAAACGCCGAGCTCTTATTGGCTGATTCAAAAAGCAGAAAGTAGTGGGTAGATCTCAAGACATCTAGCATTGAGGTCTACCCACTATTTCTTCCAATCAATGCCAATCGGAGCTCGGCGTCGTTGTGACGTCACCGCAACTCCTGCACAAGAAGCAGACGATTTGCTCTCCGCATATATCCTATAATATCACGGGCGTCATGATTCATGTCACTCGTGTAGTTTGTGCCCGGTGAAATGGCTATTATCAAGTCTTGCAGTTGGCGGAACCAACCGACGCGCTGTGTTGACGTCTGAAACAAGTTCCCTCAAAGTGCACCCGGCAAAGGGATCGTATTTCACTCTGTTCAGACTAGATCCTGTTTTTATTACGATAGAACTCTAACACATTAATACGTGCTCTGAATACCCGAGTCAGCCTTACCGGAGGTTTCGAGCTCGGCCGCTTTCTCCCCAAAAGCGGCTGTCATGTGCTTGTAAATATCCAGTAGAGTCGCTAGGCCAACAGTAGCGACAAAAACCGCCAGGAAACGCCTGTGAAGGATTCACAAAATTTATCTTGCGTGTACCGTGCGCCTGGACACTGATTAATATATCTGTAAAAACGCGACTTCGCTGTCGCCGCCGGTTTCGAACTCTTGATTTGCCGAATAAACTCTGGGGCAGGTTACATTATCGTTAGTTGATTGTTTAGCCTGGTCGAAGAGCCCAGTATAGAGGCCCACACATAGGCACGTACCCACGGAAAGAGCCTACACCCTCGGATATGGTTTCGGTTAAAACCGGAAACGTTTTGCAAAGAACTTCCGCTTAACGAGGAGCAACCGTGTTCCACATAGTTCCTAGTCTATAAACAGCAATGTTTCAGAGAACTGGTGACATTTCGTGGTTTACAAAGAGGAGTATTTCCGATAATTCATACTAAGTGTGAACGATAAATGCAAAGAGAGCACTTTCTGCAAGTTTGCACTGGAGCAGATTGGTGCTTAAGTAGAGCAGAGTAAGTGAAACAGCATGTAAGTGGAACGGCAATCCACGTAGCACCTAAGTGTTCAAGGTAAAAAAAAATAAAATAAAAAGTGAAGCCAAGAGAACCGGCGTTACACTTACACTATCTGCATTTCAGAAAGAAAGTGTGGAACTTTAATTTAGCTGGAACCTATGTGGAACCCGATTAAGAGTGTACCCGCATGTTAAGTGCCCCGAGACGCACTTTGGACACCCCGTATTGATCTTCTTTTAATGAGCTTAAGTAGGAGAGGTCTATACTAGCGGTTTATCGCTCCATTGATCGGACAGACTCGTGCATAGGTGCGGGAGAAGGAGTCCACTAGTTTCGCGACTGAGTCTGCGCGTGCGTGTTGCGGTGGGACACCGGCGCTCTCGCCCCGTCTCATTCACCGAGATAATTAAGGGAATATGAACGATCGGTGTGCCGAGCCTATCTCGGACCACAACGTGCAGGAATGGCTGCGATTGTCTTTGACCAGTTATGAGATCAACTGTATGATCATGGTATAGTCAGTGACTGCTTGAAGAACCCGAGGCGTAGCTTGTCCCGAACACCACTCCGCAGTCAATGAGATGGCGGTGTTAGTCGGTAAGAACACCCAAGAGCCAATTGCGAAGCAAGAGGTTTGACCATTATAGGCCACACCCTGACTTTTTCGAACTGTATGTGACTATAAATGCACCCCGTAAAAAAAAAAAAAAAAGTATATATATATATATTTGGGTAGATTTTTGAAAGGAGCATGCGCCAATCGCAGCGATGAGAGAGCCCCGCGATTGATGAAGACCGATATACGCCCATAGACCAGAAAATACCACCTGTGTGGCGACATTCGGCGAAACGTCATTCTCAATGAACCAACGCGGATGATAGTTTTTTTTTGTTTTTTTTTCACTCGTGTATCAGAGTGTTTGGGGTAAATGATTTCTCTGTGTGAGATAAAAATCGTTCTGTGAATTTTGTTCGAGTTTTACGACATGGGCTACGCAGTTATGTGTTACGTTCAATCTTAACTGGTTCGCTATTTTTTTTTTTTTTTTTTGCTTCTATAAACTGAAGTGTGTCCTTCGATGCTCATTAGGTAAAAGATACGTTTTATATGCAAGGGTCATCCTGCCCTAACCTTCGTATTAAAATATTTTTTTTTTATAATGTCGCAATTTGTAATTTATAAACTGGCAAATATGGCTATAACCGATTTCGAAAACGTTGCGGTGCTCCGAAACACCTAAATTACCGGGCTTCATTATTCGCTGCGTTCTGCTTTCATAGTTGAGCGCAACCGGCTCTCCGCATAATGGTGAGTGCGTGGACATCATTTCCCGCGAAAGATGCAGAATATTTGCTTTCACTCCCGCTTCTCGGCTCCTTTCAGTTGTCTTTCCGAGTGCAGCGGGACACGACACAGAACAAACACATATTGCTCAAATAGAAAAAAAAAATTCAAAAGTTTTGCATGCGGCTTTGTAGTGACATCTTAAGAAACGCAAGGCCTCGCGAGTTCCGAACATCTGGTTTTCGCTCTACAGCCAATGATATCGCAGAATGAGCCAATAAGAACAACGAGGCTTGAATGACGAGGCAAAGAGTTTGACCTTAGCAAGCCATCGCCCTGAGTTTTTTAAACTGTCAAAAACTATACTCAGTAAAAAAAAAAAAAATCGGAACCATCCATCTTGTGCAAAACACCTCGGCCAATAACAAAGCTAAAAATATGTTTAGACTTAAAAAAAAAAAGCAGTCTCCGTTCTAGTACAAAGCATGGTGAAGCGTCATGCCCATTGCCACGACGCAGTAATTTTTTTTTTATTAAAGCTTAATTTTTGTTTTACCGTTTGCCGAGTTTCATTCATAGGTGGCAGCAGTTGGCTCTCTCAAGTGCTTTGTGGAAAAGTAGACTCTACATAATTGTTAGAATGTAAAGATCTCGCGCTTTTATATATATTTAAAAAAAAAAAATCGTTAGTTCGCTTACGTTACGAACGGAGGGGGCCCTTGCCAAGGCTCGTTGTTGTCGCAAAGGGAAACGTAGGACGTTAGCTTCCATTTTGCAAGACCTGCGGACGAGTGCGAATGACAGCAGCGCAAGTTCAATGCGCGTCCATCTCCAACAGCGGCAGCCGCCATTGGCGCACTCTCTTTTTTTTTTTTTTTTCAAAGCATGAATGGTGGTCGGCTGTGAAGGCTGCACGAAGGACGGCATGTGTGGAAGACAATGCCTCATTCATAATCCAGGCCTGCGCTCGGAGCCACGACGGCGAGTACGGACGACGCAATGGCGACTCCCGACTGCGGCGAATTCGGCCCCCGGGGCATGCATGGGAGCTATTCTTAATTCTACTCATTATTTTTCTTTTGGCAGTGAGGAGGGGCAAAGGAGGGGAGAGGGGGGCGAGGAAGGGGGCGCATTCCGTTCAGAAGCTCTGAAGGCCCTTTCAATCCGCTTTCACGCTCGGCGCCCATTGTTCGGGATTCTTGCAGCGTTCTAGAAAACGTCATGGACAGAACTGCGAACCTCTACCTCTTCACATTATTTTTAAGCTCCCACGGACATTTAGGGTTCATTAGCTGTACATAATATAGCTAATAAAAGCTTATTGGTAGCCACTGAATTCTCGCGAATTCACGTTTTATTTGCTCGTTGGTGTTTCCGCTTTTCCTCTAATAGAACGCCCTTCCGAAAATAAAGTTTTCTTTTTCCTTAGATCGCTCGGGAAAATTAAGGGCAGGTTATAGCCCAACCTCAACCGAGGTATCACGTTACTGCGCGCAGCGTGGAACTACGGCCGCAGCAGTGTAAGGCCCTAACAACGCAAAAGTATTGCTCATGTCCGCTGGGCCGCGACACCAGTCACTCAAGAAGCTCATCACTTTTCCTACGCATTTCCCGGTGCAAGCCGTAGCGAAACGGCCGGGATTGAGCGTCCGCGCGGTTAAACTGCGTCTTCTTATTTTAACTTCATCCGCATAGAAACATTTAGTTCAAACCACCTCACGCTCGCTACGATGAAGAAGTGTTAATGTCCATTGTAAAAACCATTTGCCCAGAGCAAATAAGTATTTGAGTATGTACTCAGTTTTGTTTTTGTTTTTTTGCCTAGATTGGGTGGAGGCTTAAAGTTGTTGACTGCTAACTTTTCGTATGACGTTTTGCGCAAATATAGAGGGGCTACTAATAGAAAAACTTTTATACACTGCCGGTGGTTACGCCTCAGAGCTTTTCCAGAAACATCTGTTTGGGAGGGTCACTGTCATAAAACAGAAAACCGCAATTCACCCTCTCCAACAGCGACCTCTTTCCTTGCTGACGCAGCTTTCATTTCACATGCGCGCATTTCTTTGCATATTTTTGTAAAAAAAAATTTCTGTGCCTTGAATTTGAAAAGAAAAAGAAAACTGATAAAAACTTGATTTTTTTTGTCTATCCACAAAATAAATCGTAAAACAAAACGGGAATATCAAAGGCAGAACACAAACCGTATGTCTATGCTTCATCTGCTACGTCATCGCCTATTTTTCTCAAGTAGTTTAGGAACATGCCCTCCAAGCTTGAGTATAAACGTGGAGTTACAGAAGTGTATACATTAACGCACCGTTCAGGTCGGACAACTGCTGACATGCGTCGACCGATCGCCCAATTATTGCGTCCTGTTACTCATTTACCGAAGTGGCAGTCATCTTGACCGCAGTCGAAACGACTCTTACCTGAATCAAGAATAGACTTGATATGTTCGTCAGCGCAAGAAGATGGAAAACATCCTCCGAGTTTCAGTGTCGATTGTTCAAAGGCAAACTTGCGGACCCCTAGTTGCTACGATATGAAAAACAAATGAGAGAAAGAGACAGTCACAGAATTAAAAGGATAACGACAAAGGAAACACGATGAGTGAAAATAAAGGCGATCTCTTAAACGATCAGCATAGTTGTAAACCCGAGACTGGCGATACGGGCAAGGGACAAAACACAGAAACGATCCCTCTACGAAATTTTACGGAAGTGCTTGGCACCTGATTCAACCTTTCATTTGTTCAGACGTAGTCTGTTAGCAGACTACGTCTCAACAGCATAAACTACGAAAATATCAAACGAAACGAAGGTGGCTGTAAATTCAATTTGTGCGTACGTACCCGTCCTTATACAGAGATCAAAGATTGAAACGTGCTTGTTTTACTTAGCTAGTTTAAAAATGCTACGATCGAATTCTATTTTTATTTCGCGTACACTGGCGGAGTTCATTCTGCATTTTTCAACTCTCGTCACACTAAAACGTTTACTAAACCAATAAGGACAAGGCTCTTTCTAGATCCTTTAAGAGTACGGAACGATTACTCACTTTATGAACGTCTGAGACTATATTTTTAGTGACATTTAACATCATCATCATCGTCTCATTCCTTTCACATTTTATTTCATTGCTACGTGTTTTCGCCCTGCACGTATTTTCAGCACAAAAGAGCCAACTAGGTTTGGCCTTTTGTTAACATCTGTTCCTTTTTTCAGGAACCTATTTATTTATTTATATATCGATATAGAAATTTTCCCCCGAAAGAAACGCGCTTTCTTTTTTCCTGGATTAAAACAATATTGCAATAATTGAGATTTTATCTCTAAGAGCTATTCAATTCTGTTTCTTTGTCTGTTGTTGAAGACAACTTACACACACACACGGATAAACGCAGCTGAAAAGCCCATGACAAATGACAAGATGTAATAAGCATAATTCATGCCAATAATTGAAACTATTTTGAGTGAAGCGGGAAAACGTAACGGAAAGTGTATGAAACGTAAGAACAGCAGGTGGCGGTGAATAAGGGGAAATAATACGTTCATGACGCTCGTGGGCTATACGTATAATAGCAAGCACCAACATTGTTTAACCCTAGATCATGGAAACGTTGACTTTCCAATGTTTTCAATGAAGTATATTGCGAAGATATCAAATAAAGCGCCGGAAACGCGAAAATTGCCCACATATCCACTTAATGCCCTGAACGAATGAGACAACTGCTTGCAAGCTCCAGGTTTCTTTTTCTTCTTCTTGTGCTCTTTTTTTATTGAAGGTTTCGGTTGCGTCATTTTTTGCAGTTGTATAATCAGTGACATCTCAATTAAAAAAAAATATACGCCGGGCGTGGTTTATTATTTTTCCACATTTTGCTCATGCCCGAGTCCCGCAAGAGCGACAAACAAAAACAACCGACACCGACAAGCCTCAGGCACGTGCGACATGAACGCAAATGCATACCTTTGGCATGCCTGCAGTGTCTCGGTGCTCGCGAAGCGAGCACTAGTGATTGCAAGCCTGCCAAGGATACCTTCGAGGGGTTGCTGTCAGTTGTTTCTGTTTGTCGCTTTAGTGGGACTCGGCCACGAATGAGCCGTTCTTCGGTGTTATTAATGCTCTATCAATAAGCTGCTCGGGATTCTCTGCTTCGTGCGTTTCTTAAACTCTCAGTGAGCACAGTGTTCATCGGCAAATAGCAATACTCACCATGCGTGGGGATACCGGTGGTGTTGGAACGTTAGCCGGCTGGTAGATAAAATAGTGGCAGAACTTGGTGCCGATTTCGGCGCCTGTCCTGTTGCGGACGCCCGCCTCGAAGCAGAGTTGGTGCGAGCCGAACTCGAGCATGGAGCCCTTCAAGATTCCAGTCGGTGGGGAGCCCAGCGAGTCCAACACTGCGTTGATGGGGGTGCGAAATACGAGTTGTGTGTGTGCCTGTGGTCAGAGTCGTGGATTTTATAGACCCTTTCTTCAAGGGCGCCGCCATCTTGAATTGTTGTCACTTCTAGTATGGGCGAAAACATTGTTTTGCCGTCGCCACGCCAATAGACTGCATTTAGGAGAAAAGCGTAACCGTCACCCATTCTCGTTTTCTCTCCCCTTTATTTTTTTACTATTTGCAGGTTGAAACGTTTTAATATTTTTTCGTCGCCCATACCGGATATGCCTACTTCGCGGTCGGGGAAGAGAGTAAGCGGTAAAGGTCTATAGGTTGGTTCATCGCAGATGACACTTGATAGGTGAAAATGGGAGGGGGATAGTTGAAGTGACGGTCTTACTACTCGATCCACGGCCCTTTGATCGAGAAGGAGAATTTTAGTCCAGCTCTCAAAATGTCTACTCTCGTAATACTGAGATATAAGTATAGGTAGACAGATTACAATATACATATCACACATATTACACATATATTTAGAATTCCAAACAAAACACAAACGGGAGCGAAGCAGGCAAAAGAACGTGAAGAGGGAGCTTCTGGTAAACCTCACTACGGCGTGCCGAAGTTTCATTAAGAGACCTAGCATCTTCAGGCTAGGTCTCTTAACGTCTTAACGTCGTCACGCAATTTTATAATTACATTATAAAAAAGTATATATTGTGTACTTTTTTAAATGTATATTTATATATTTATTTAACTGCAATGGAGTAGCCGGCACTGCGCAGACTGTGTCAACATCTACCAAGACACATATTTATTAAAGAAGTGAGTCTCAAAGCAGAATATACAATGCATCTTTATATATGCTTCTATTTGAAAGCAAAAATGTGTGCTAAACATACGTTACTCTAAGCTTAGCTACCCTAATAATGTTAATCAAGCGCAGCTCGGAGTCGTACAGGTGTTTACATGTCTCCGAGGCTCAACTAGGGTGATGCTATTGCAAGACACCGAAGGAAACCACAGGTTCTCATTTGTTTTTTTCTAAAATAAGACTTGGTTCACTCAGGAAGTATGTGTTGATCGAGTGAGAAACTCTCTGCGCTCGTTTTCAGGATTTTGAGAAGCAACGAACACCTTCGGGGAAGCGGCGGCGCGTGTGAGGGGTGAGGTGCAGTGTGATGCGAGCACATGTACAGTTGCGATCTTTTGGCGTGGATATCGCACTACAAGGGCCCTTTGTCCAGCTTGTTTTCCACAGAGCTCGATGCTTAGCCGACACAAGACCTGTGGACTGGAATATTTACGTCATATTTTCCAATCGAGCTCTGTGCTCACATCGCCACGAGTGCTTCGGCAGCGTTCGGCCGTGTTCAATTGGTACTTCACGGGTTGAACCCGAACAACAGCAGATCGTTGCATCAGAAATTTATACAAACAATTTAGGTTGCTGTTGTCGCCATCGGCTTAGTTCTCAACTTAGCCGCCAGGGCGGAATGGTTGAATCTAGTCTTTAACGGAACCACAGCGTACAGCCACAGTGGTACAAAGCAACCGTACATCGGCTTCCGTGATAAACGGTACTATCACATCGCTGGCTTTCCCTCCCTACAAATGCTGAGCCAGAACACCGATACCTTTAACTAAATGGGGACGGTCTATGAGCTGAAGATTTCGTGATTCTTCTGCGCTAGTAAAAATATACTTCCAGAGAATCAGCTTCTCTCCTCAATGAAGATAAATCTGTCTTCGCTTGTTCACTCATTGTGCCCTGCCAGAATTGCCCTTGGCGCTTTTGAGTCCCCGAGATAATATGCGTTGTGACTGTTGTATCTGCATAGGATCCTCCGACACCCTCAATTGGTTTATTTTCTTAACGCGATCCTCTTAAATTTAATTATGAACGTCTTTTTTGTGTGGGGATGATATAGTTTTGTTTCGGTTCGCCTCTGTCAGAACAGAATCCCGATTCCATTAAGTAAGGAGCTCGTCATGGTAGATAATAAGTTTAATATTTCCCTTGGGTTGGACGGCGGCAGGGCGCATTAGCGCGCTCTACAAGCAAATATTAAATATAATCCAGTTCGCTTCGAACGTCCTAATGAGCTTCGAGACAGGCCTCATTCTTAGTTAGCGGGCGTGTCTTAAATGAATGCCTCTTACTTCATTATATTTGCCGCAACCCTATTTGGGCTTCTTTATTTGTTTCGCTCAGTGCGATACTCTCGGGTCATTAAAATTTTTCTACTGAAACTGCGCATGCGATCATCCTTTCCATTGCTGACTGGAAAGAGGTTCCCGTAATGATTTATGCAGTCTGAGATGACTGCGTTGTGAAGAAGTTCGAAATACCGACCGTTCCTCCACTAAATCTCGTTGTTGGAGATATAGGTACATACATTCATTTTATGCACGCTCACAATTATCAATACTGGTAATCTCTCCTATCTCCCCCCCCCCCCCCCCCCCCCAACCCATTCCTCCGTAATTCCCATAATGCAGCATCATTTTGTTTTGCGGAAGGGGACCTTTTTGTAGGAAAAAGAACAAAAAACAACGGAATTACTTTATTGCTATAATAAAAGCTTGCTCTCCAAACAGGTCATAAAGTATTTCCTCTATAAAGTGGTCAATCAGCCGTTTAAAAAAACAATATTCTTAAGGAACAGACTGGACACTATCAAAGGTTATGCGCTCTTAAAAACGTAGCGCCTCCCGCTCCTTCACGGAGCTGTCGAAAAGGCACACACTAGCAAAAACATATGTGAGTTCACTTTCCTCCAGAACTCAGAGAGTGCCAATCACGACCAAGAATAGAAAAAACACGACGCTCAGAATATGATTGGACCAAAACAATGCAATGTCCGCAGGAAAAATTATAATGAAGTTTTCGTTGCGCATTCTCCCTGTGCACACTGCCTTCCTCGGATCGAATCATGTTCTGAGCGTCGTCAATCGCTTGACTCCTTTTAACGTTCGCCGCAAATAGCTGTCCCCGCGTTCTGCAAAAAAAAAATAATAATAATAAAAAAATTACAAATGTTATATTTTTTATTTTTACACTCTAAGGAATCTGAAATGTCTGCTCTATCAGTTTTTTTTTTATTTTCATTTTAAACACATTATTAGCTTTATCATTCTCCGAGTGACCTCTGTAAATTTCAGTCATTGGCTCACCGATGTGCTTCGCGGGAAAGTAGACGCTCCTGATTTTTTTAAGTGTAGGGTGCACTCACTTTGATCTACAGCGTGTTTCAAAAATAAATTTATAGGGTTTTTCTGTTGTTCTTTTTAATCGCAAATATAAGATACGCATCCCCGAACACTGATTATCCGCCAAAATGAAGCGCTAGCGGTCGAAACCAGATGCAAAAGTTTCAACGAAACTTAACCGTTACTTCATTCAAAAGTTTTAAGTGATTTTCTGAAAAGTTCAATGGGAAAATGGAACCCGTCTTTCGCCCGTATGTGGTAACTATGGCCACTCACCTCCAGGTATTCGAGAACTCCGTCGGTCGCCATTTTCCCATTGAAAATATCAAAATATAACCTATAATTTTTTAATGAGATAAGCGTTAGTTGCTTGGCATCTGTTTCGGACCGCTATCGCTTCATTTTGGCGCAGAATGAGCGTTTGGAAGTGCATAGTTTATTAATAGGGAAAAAAAACTAATTTTTTGGGGACACCCACTATATTCACAGACATCTTAAGAACCACAGGGCGTGGCTTTCTGGCGTCACGCTTCTTGCTTCGTGATTGGTTCATTGACGTTCTGACCTGCTAATGCTGCAATTTCATTGGCTGCTGAGCGATAGTATGTTGCCTCGTCACACCCTGCATTTCTTCAGCCGTCGCTGTACGCCATATTTTAGGGCGATGTGTCGAGCGCATGCTCAGAATGAGCTCACATTAATAGGCTGCTAAGACGAGCAATCTTCATGGTGCGAAAGGCACGTTGCAGAAGAGCCGTGGAGGTTCGCCGTGACCACGCGCTCAGCAGCCGCGCACACAGCTATGGCCGCCAGTGAATACTCCCTATGAGGCGAGCAGGCGTTCCAAAATGCGTACCGGGAGCATCGGAACGCTCGGAATAGGAAGCCTTCATGTGAAGGCACTCTAGCTCGGGAGGCCAATCAAAGGATAACATAAAGAGCTCGCAGGGAACGCCCGCTGACGAGACAGACAGGTGCGGGCAAGGATTGGGCGAGGTCGGGGGGACAACAAAAGCACCTGGGCGTGTCTGGTGGCTTAAGCCAACACACCAGGTGTGCAAGGAGCAAACGAACTTGGACGCTTCATAGCTGTCTCGTAGCGAAACATCCGCGACGCTTCGGCTGCTATACCCTGCACCTGAGATATCCAGAAGATAATATAAGCAAAAACTGCGCGAAGACGAAGAAAAAGTAAAAGGTAACCAACAGGACAGAGAGCTTTCAGTACAAAGCCGGGGTCACACTGCTAACATATTATGCAAAAGGCAGTCTTCAGACACTGCTCGAGGCGTGTTTCTTCCCTGTATGACGGTCACATTGCTCATACAGAAACGCTATGCGGACATATTCGAAGCATGTATGAAGCGAACCCTCTGAATTCGAAGTTCCGAGCCCACATGTATGTATGAAGCAGACCCGCTTAATTCGAAGATGCTTGAGGCGTGTCCGCAGACGATCTTATCATCGTGTCTGCAGCGAACACCGTGTCTTTTGTTCGATGTCTGAGCAGTGTGACGTGGCCCGAACGGTACAGAATAGTGTCCCCGTACGTCGTAGACTCGAAGTAAACTCTGCGTCTGCGAGAGCTCTCCAGCAAAGTGTCGTCGAGCACGACCGATAGGACGCACTGTCTTCTCACTCAATGAGCGTCGTGGGGAAGGCTGAATACATTTCATTAAAGCAAATCTCGAAAAAATTTTGAAAGAGCCTCTTAAGAGATGGAACGGGTCTTACGCCGGAGTCCGGCTGGTTCCCTGGAAAGCATTGCCCCGAGGAAGCGGTACGCGTCCGCCCGGCATTGAGGCTCGGCGAGCGCCTTGGAAAGGCTCTCGTTGAAGTGACGCAGGACGGGGCCCCACTGGAAAGCCTTGAAACGCACCAGCTCCAGTCTCCGGGAGTCGATAATCCTTTGAGCTGCGCCATTGGAGTGCAGACAAAGGCTTCATTTTCAAGATTGGAAGGAGCGCATTGAGTAGATATGCGGATCGCAATATATCGACTATCGATAGTCGACGTGCGGCTTCGGGTGTGTCTATATAAATTGAAGAGCAGAATCTATGTACTTTCATACTGAAAAAGACCCTGAGACGAGTGAAAACGAAAAAGTACATACACAACACCATCTCAAGGGGCGTTGTTATGTTTGCCCTCATTTTCGTTTTCCCTTGTTTCGGAGGTTTTCTTCAATATGGCCGTGCAGCAGCTCAATTAAGCACTGCCACTTAAGAGATGTCTTCATTCATACGATACACGTCTATCGATTCTGTACGAGTCGCAAGAGCATAATTATATACTCATAGAAGATCATGTTAAGGTATACGTCAACAGTTCCTACTAGAAGTTCGCCGTGCATTTTGACAATTTGACATCAGAAATAAAATATAGTGGCAGAAGCTCTTCGATATAAGTTAAATAAAAAAAATGGGCCGAAATAGCGGCTGCCGCCACGCGGATTCCCGAAGAATTGCGTGAGCATTTCGCGCAGCGGTTAAATATAACAAAGCATGATTAATGCAGCCTCTCAGTACTTCTCCGTGGACCGAACATCCCCTAAACCCCTCTTCTTCTTGGTGCGGAAGAAAAAAAAATGAAGTAGAAGCTTTGTACACTTCTACTTCTACGCCGTTCCTGCGATTTTTGCCGAGAATCTGGAGTTTGCCCGCCGGTACTTCTCGGAAATTGCTGGACCTCTTTAGAATCACCTCCGCAGCTTTCGGCCCACCTCATCCCACCCAGCCCCCAGCATAGAACCGACGTTTTGCTCACTCCACCAGCAAACGCTTTAAACACGAACCAGATTGAGCCGCCATTGCCAAACTTCTCTTGCTTCACCGAGATGCGGAGTCACTGAAGCGGGCGTTGACGAGTTTCCACAAAGGCCTATGCTGGGGTGAAGGACACAGTGGCACCTTAAGTGGCAATAACCTGTCCTGCTGTGGTAGTGACGAAGTGAAGCAAACGAAATAAGAGGAAACAAAAACTAAAGGTTGGTTGCACAGCTGCCTGAAAGCGTCTATATATTTTGCGATGTCGTGTTCAAGCTCATAGTGCTCGGCAGCGCCCCCATTTTCTTAAAAAGAGCCACCCTGAATATATGTGTCTCTTAGATTAGCTTTATGTTATTTTATCAAGACGTATACGTTTCGAACGCTAAAATCATCGTTCCTTCGTTCGACAGCGAAATATTTAAGAACTACTTCGCGCAGCGCATTATTAATGTGTAGCGCTTCCTTTTTTTCTTGGTTTCACAATGTGTTTAGTTGCTACCTTTGCTCCACGTGCGGATTCGCGAGAAACGTCCACTCCCATGACACGGCAGTATGCAGGGATCGTTCTTTTCAGGATTAAGCGAGACTTGCACTAAGCTAACGCCCCGTAAAAGCATTTGGAGCGTCGGAGGGTTTAATTTAGACATACCGGTCTCGTCTAAATTCGCCGAAAGGCGTCTTTCGTGGCTCTCTAGACGAAAGGCCTGACTGAAGTCGGCCCCAACTGGTGCGGCTGTGTCGTGACCGCGATAAGGCTCATATTATCCCTCGGTGAAAAAGATGAACTCTCAAAATGCCCGCCATCTGGCGGGTGTGCTTCATGGCAAGTACTGTTAAACATTTTGTAGCTGCAAGTTTTTCGTTTTTTTTTTTTTAAGTTATGAATCATCTTTGTTTAGTTCAGTTTTATTTATAGAAAGCATTTTCTTCGTGTTGCTTCGTTATGCAGTGGCTAGCGAGAACGGTTTCATCTTTGTCGAGTCGCACAGCGTGCCCGTTGCAAATGTTCGCAACCCTGTTTCGCGTCAGTTAAGCTTACACGATACACAATGGAGAGTTTTAGCAGATCCTTTTAGTATGCCCGATAACGCTGTAGAGCCTGCTTCGATTCTGTAGCACGCACTTCTGGCACACACACACACACACACACACACACACACACACACACACACACACACACACACACACACACACACACACACACACACACACACACACACACACACACACACACACACACCACACACACACACACACACACACACACACACACACACACACACCACACACACACACACACACACACACACACACACACACACACACACACACACACACACACACACACACACACACACACACACACACACACACACACACACACACACACACACACACACACACACACACACACTTTTTTTTTCCGATATTACAACCATATCGACATGGAGCAGAATGCCTTATTTGAGAATGCCTAAATTATGTGATTCCTGCCTAATAACATTTGGAAGAGCCAGTTGTTGCAGCCTACGGAAGGAGCTCAGCGCATGACGAGGCCCAAACTATGCGGAGTGCAAGTTTGTCTGCTTCTTTTGCAAGGGTTGCTGCGACGTCAGGACGACGCCGTACTCTGATTGGCTTTGATTGAAAGGATAGTGGGTAGACCTCAATGCTTGATGCATTGAGGTCTACCCACTATTTTTTCAATCTGTCAATGAGAGCTCAGCGTTCTGACATCATCGGAATCCCTGTGCAAGAGGCAAACGAACTAGCGCTCCGCATGGGCTTACAAACATCGGTCTGCGTAGTTGCACTGAGACTCACGCTTCATCGTGCTCAGTATCACAGCACAAACTTTTGTATGTCTAAATATATTTTCTTCCTCGTCCTTCGCCGAGCCCCCTCCGATGATTGCACGAATGGGTCTATCTACCACTGGCTTTGTGGGGAAGTAGGTGATTTTTATTGGTAGTGACAACGCCGTAAAATATCTCAAAGCTTATTCCTACGTCTGTAACGTCACTTCCGTAACACGTCAAAATCGTGGCTTTATTATTTCGACGTCCCCCGTCAATGCAGGCCTGCCAGCCCTGCATCCTTCGCTGTGGTGGTTGTGGCCGTTTCGGCAGTTTCGGCAGTTTCGTCGGTATCGTTCTGTTTAGTTTCTGACGCTCTTGTCGGTGTTGTGTTGATGTGTGGACGGAGTCACGTGTCGCTGTGTCGCATGCCTAAGGAGTTTTCGCCCTGCTTGGCACTGGAAATCTCTTATTCAGCGCGCGTGCGCTCGACTGGCTCGACAGTTGGTCAAACTGTGGTTGATCCTTTCGGACGTGAGACGCCCGGAAGGAACGTTCTAAGCTCTTGCACGTTATTTCGGCACGCGTCTCACTTAAAACATTAAATTCACAACAGAGGCGAGATGGATATCTCTCTATCTCGCCTGCACGCAACAAAGGTAAGTACGTACCCTACGTAACACTGAGAGTTTGTGCCTCCACGCCTCCACTACCGTGCGAGCGCGTATGGTTGCAAAGTCTCGATTTGCATCTGGCTCCCGCTCTCTTTTCTAACCACGTTTCGTGAGTTCGTTGTTTAATTTTGATTTTCGTTTTTGGTTCGTGTATAACGAACCAAAAATCTACTAAACGATCGGGATGTTAACTAAAATGTTGTGAATTAAAACATTGCCTCTTTGATGTTTCTTGACCGGTGCGAACGAGCAACAAAGGTTCTGACTCACCGAGCAAAAAGATTATCATATTGCAGTCTGCGCTGCGGCGGGACGACAGACGTGCATTTTCCGAGAGCAAATGTCGTCCAATTAATGCAAATTTTATGACACGAGATTTAGCTCCTTTGTCTATATAAAATACGTGAAATAAATTACAAAAAACAACGGTGCCGCATTCTTTAATCTTTAGTACAACCGAGCAAACGTCACGTGCGTCCTGATAGCTGATGTTGTACTTTGAGAAGATTTTTTCTTTGAATTCCCCATCACTTAATGTTATAAAAATGCAGTCGGCTGCGCGAAATTTATGTTCGGGAAATGCGTGTTAAACCGCGACTCCGCCTGCTAGCAAGATATATCTTTTTTTACCACCACTTTCTATCACTTTCCAATCCGGACTCCGAATCGCCAAAGTTCTAAACTTGAGACGTCAAATTAATGACAAAGGTATTTTAACGCGGGATGTCAACATTATTTTGAAAATATTTTCACGTCTTGAGGAAGTGGCGTCATGGTCGTCAAAATAATATTAAACGTAATTTTGAACTTGGACGTTAAAATATTCACAGCCTTTTAGATTCCCTATAGTATGCAGATTTTTCGCGAATGTACTGGGCAAATGTTCACGTTTACACGAAAAACATAAGAAGCCGGAGACATACGAACCGGCTTCTCGCTGTAACATCGCACAGACGACAGCTTTTACCTGGTGATCTTCTTTGTTTGTGGGATGTTTGGAGAGGGGTGGGGGTTGCACTTCCTACGCATGCTCCTACTAACACCAGTATTAGCCTAGCGTCAGCTTGAAAAAAAAAAATATCCGACAGTACCCCGATCAGAAATGACCGACGTACTTGCCGCAGGTCATTTTTTTTTTTTTCAACGAATTGAAAATTTAGATCCCTTAAAGTTAACTTGTAGTACGGAGCAGAAAAAAACGAAATTCGTGTGCTATTTTAGCTGTACTAACGCCTTCTCTTAACCGCAAAAGTTTTCGTCTGGAAGCGACATCTCGAATAACAACTTTCTTATCTAGCGATACTGGATTAACAGTAGCTTCTCCGCAGGTATTGTTACAGAGTCGGAAAACGGTTTAGTTAGTGTGTAACTTACGAATTTCGAACGCGGTGCATTTTAGGACGAGGATCAGGCAAAGCAAGTGGTACGGCAATACCATCTCCGTAGCTGCACTCGTGGCAAACCGGACGGGGCGACAGGACAGCTCTGACTGAGGCCTGTGCTGAGGCCGCAGCTGTTATACGCACCTCGGCCTTACGAACATACCACTATACTGAAGCGTGTATGGCACAGATTCGCTACGCTCGTTTGATGGCTCCCATGACTACAGTCGTGTGCCGACAAACAGCTTTACTTTTTAGTGGCGCGTTTAAAAGAATTTTCACTCCGAATATTGCTGCTTTTTCGACGTTGAAGTGAGCATGGCATGCTGTATCTCTGATTATGTTTTTTTGCATTTTCTTCTTGCTCGAATATTCTGGGACGTTTTAGCCTTAGACAGCGGTGCCGAAAAAAAAATGTTGTTGCAGTTAGGAGAATTAAGTTAGTTGGGGAATGAACGTGCAGCCATAGATGCCTCTACCTCCGGATGCCTGCAGAACGCTAGACCTACGCACTGCATGCTATGTCTTTGTTGCAACTTTACAACCGAATCCCAGATAAAATAAAAGTAATTGTGTTCTGTATATTTTTAAACAGCCGGAAGTTAGTCAGCCGCTATGGTCGTCTGTTGCCTTAACTGTAGATGAGAAATTGTTGCAGTACGCGATCCAACTGCTAGCCTGGGGTCTGTAACATGCATCTCGCAGTAGTGCTACATGACCGTATGTCGATGTACGATGCTCATCTATATTGAAACCGACTAGGGTGGTCAGTGAACCCAAAACCTCCGAGTTCTGCGGGGCGAGCTTCCACTCAATGCGCTCCCAGTATTGATGTGTTAACACACCCTGCGACCGGCCCCTGTCCTCTTCCACACACACACACAAAACACACACCCCCACATAAATTATGTAGTTTCAAAGCCAATTAATAAATGGTGAATATTGGTTCCCACGTAGCACGCCAGAGAAGCGCCTTAGTTGGCGTAAGCTTGGGAATCCTTGAGAGGCTATCTTGGGCCTATTACGGTTTTTTTCTATGGCGCTAGTATGTGCCAGAGTACACTTTTTTTTTTCTTTTTCTTTGGGGGGGGGGGGGGGGAGGATTACGAGACGGAATGTCCAACGAGCCTGAATGTCCAACGAGACGAAAGATCCAATGATGGATATTCAGGCACGTTGGACATTTAGGCACGTTGGACATTCCGTCTCGGTTGGACCTTCCGTCTCGATGGACATTCAGGCTCGTTGGACATTCCGTCTCGGATGGATCTTTCGTCTCGATGGACATTCAGGCTCGTTGTACATTCCATCTCGATTGGATCTTTCGTCTCGTTGGACATTCAGGCACGTTGGACATTCCGTCTCGCCTGTCACGTGCTAGAATAATTTGTCTTGTTAATTATACAGACTTTTGTGTATATTTAATCCGCGTTCCTGCAGACATTGCTGTATTTTCGTCATACTAAAATGTCGTGCCACTAAAGCCGACGTTGACGAACCTACAGAGAAACGCAGAGCAGACACAAATATTATAACTTCATCTATATATGAAGGCATGATGGTTAGTTAGCTGAGTGCCGATGCGCAGCTACGTACCCGTCGGTTAAAAGTGTTGATTGTACGACGCAAAACGCTCCTTTGAGATTGACATTTCAAATGTTTCGAATGTTTCGATAACATAAATCAGCCAATTTGAAATATATAGTAAACTAGGGATGTGGTGTCTACGTGTTCTGGTTTCAGCAGTTTGCGCAAGCGTAAATTCCCACTAATAAAAAAAAAACTTTACATAAAATTTACATCTAACGCGTTTATAAATGCATGGGGGTGGGACCTGACAACCCATGAGTGAATGCAGGCACGTAGCCAGGATTTTGTTTCGAGGGGGGGGGGGGGGGGGGGCCGCCCATGACAAAATGCTGTATGAGGGGGAGGGGGGAGAGGAGGCCCCAGCAAAATGAAAGATTTCGGGGGGGGGGGGGGGGGGGAGGCCCGGGCCCCATCCCCCTGGATACGTGCCTGAGTGAATGCAGAAAAATTGTGTGAGTTTAGTACATTTTTATTTTTGTTCGTTTATCTTTGGAACAGACAACTAATTTCTGTACACTGCAGTTGCCAGTAGTTTACACACGCACGCGTTCCGTGCCAGTAGGTTCGTATGGCACATACTCAAGCGAGAATACTGACATCACGCAGTACGCAATTTTTTTTTTTTGCATGGGACATGCATAGTGGTTCTCAGAAGCCCATGTAATTTAACTGGCTTCTGGAAGCACTCCGAAGCTCGCGATCCTGTCGAGATAGTTGATGACGTCTCGGTACGTCTGAGCTTGACTTCTGATAAAGGACGCAAACGCGTCCATATCTCGGCGTGCAGCAGATGACTCCTGTTGACAACGGCGCTGGTGGTCGGTTTGTCTACAACAAGGGGGTCCAACAACAAAGCCTGGAAGCGGTTTTGCGCCACGTGCTGCAAAACTTGCAGAAACTGAATTTAATCCGCAAGATCAGGAAGGCGGCTGCCAAGATGACTGTGCAGCCCGTTGTGCCAGCCCACTACCATGTTTGTCGTTCTTGTTTCTAGCCCTAGGCCAATTCGCAGAACAGAGAGGGGGGGGGGGGGGGGAGTGCCCATTCGTCGAACTGTCGAAAAGAGTTGATTAGGGTGTCTAGATAGCCAAGGACAGTGGGAGTCAACAATGATACCCTCTTTCCAAAAAAGAGAAGATGACAAATGAAGCTCTCAGAATTTGCAAACGCTCCCGACACGCTGTTTACAAACAAGCCCTCTTTGCCCACACCATGGTGTGGGCACTGCGCGTGCGCAGAAACCGAATGCGCGCGAAGTGAAGCGTCTGCGCCTGCGCAGTGCCGTCGACAGCGCCACCGCAGCTGCGTGACGTCAGGGCCGCGTGCCGGTCTATATTCAAAATTATAAAAGTCGGGTTCTACGTGAATATGTTCACTCGCGACTCTAGCATAATGGTATTCGGGAAGACCGAGCGAGGGGCTGACCTCCTGATCCTGTGGTCATATATGTGCACTTGTAATGTGCGCATATGAATAAATCGCGGTCGCACTGTCGCAGCGGCTCGGCGACAGAGTTACAACCAGTTGAAATCCGATCGCAGCTTTGGTATGGTACCTGGGCGCGTATCGGTGCGATTGCTGCATGCCACGTGACCGAAAAACGCAGAGCGGAAACGACGGAACCGAATCCTAAAAAGTATTGTATCAATTATTAATATTACCTACTTGTTGCTTAATACATGGTTCACTGCGACAGCAATCGCTTTGGTGGCCGAACCATGCGAAACTAATCGTCGCGATAAACGTGAATGGGCCAACTCCTCTGGACAATCACCGGACAAAAGCTCACCACTTTAGGACTTCACCTGCACAAAGGCTCAGTGGAAGGAACATTCTATTTTATCAATTTTTTTGGTATGAGGATCGAATTTTTGTTTCTGGGAACCGGGAAGCCAAATCAGAAATGTCTAAAAGTTTCACTCTAGTTAAAAAAAAAAACTACAATTTAGTGTAATTACACAAACTACACCGCCTTGGCCTAACAATAATACTAAGAATTTGACCAGGCGTTTCTCTCCCATGCGGGGGACATCATCTTTGCGCGACCAGGGTCATCAATGGGGGAAATACATTAACCCGTAGAATACGGAAAGAAGACTGTGGCTGGGGAGAAGCACGATTGACGATTCTAAAAACTCTTCGTGGACCCAGTTGTGGCGGTAACGCGTTACAAATAATGGCGTTACCGGTAACGCGTTACCTTTTTCGGTAACGTACTCGTTACCTTTTCAAAACAGTAAAGGATAACGTATTTACGTTACTTATTTCAAGTCACGTGTAACGTAGTTATGTTACTCGTTACTTCTTCTTACAAATACTTAACAAAAATTACAATTCAATATTTTTCGTGTTTTAGGGTGCCAAGCCTTTTAAGTTTTTGTGTTTTCTTTGCGTTTTTTCTCGTGACTACTTGGTGAAACCGTAAAAAAATATGAAGTAATTACGTTCAGTTTCTTCATGAACGTAATGTTTCTTGAAATATGGCTCTTATGCATACCTGTACCGTCAAAACAGTAAAACGTGTTAATTCATAATTAAGAAAGTAACGCAAAAGTAACGTGCGTTACTTTTTATCGGTAACGAAAACACTAAGGCGTTCTTTCTATGTTGAAGTAACGTAGGACGGTAACGCGTTCCATTTATTTGCAAGTAACGAGTAACGTATGTCGTTACTTTTTTTCGGTAACGCCTACAACACTGCGTGCACCCCACATTTGTTTCCGTGCCAGAGTTACGACGTTCTGAAAGCAAACGCGTGACCGATTGTGAATGGTCAACGAGTTCGGTCTTTGATCTTGTAGCATGTGTGACTTTTTGCACGTCCTTTTTTTAATTATAAAAATTATCTTAAAGTTACAAATATAAAACGAACAACAAAATGTATTGTTTTTTTTGCTGTTATGAAGTCTACGAAATACACGAGCATAATTTTCATTTTATTCGGGGGACTACACAGAGGCAATGTCAGCGAGACAAGCTCAGCGGCACACCAAAATAGCCGTGCATCGAAAGGCCCGGTACTAAAAAGCCCGGTGCCGAAACGACCACGTACCGAAACACCGCGTACCGAGATCCCCGCACCGAAACCTCCGGTTTTCTATTTCATCGAACGCGTTTTTCACCGCCGTCGCTTTCAGTAATCCAACTTTTCCATATCTGTTGGATATTCAGACTCGTTGGACATTCAGGCTCGTTGGACATTCCGTCTCGGTTTTACCTTTCGTCTCGTTGGACATTCAGGCACGTTGGACATTCCGTCTCGATTGGACCTTTCGTCTCGTTGGACATTCAGGCTCGATGGACATTCCGTCTCGGTTGGATCTTTCGTCTCGTTGTACATTCCGTCTCGCCTGTCACGTGACCGATTGGACATTCAGGCTCGTTGGACATTCAGTCTCGTTGGACATTCAGGCCATAAGCGGGGGGGGGGGGGGGGGGGGGGGGGCTAGGGGAGGGGTGGGGGCATTTTTTTTTTGGCTCCGTAAATAAGTTTCAAAGTGCCAACGTGTGCCAAAGATGTCATATGACAGTCAAACTACAGCAGCAAAGCCCAAATCGGGCTCCTGTTTGGCGATTGCGGCCCGAAGTTGCCACATGAAAACAAAACAACGAGAAGTGAAGCCTAACTCTGTGACATCTTTGGCGATTTAGGCCCAATAGATGCCAGATGGCAGCAAACCTACTTGCAGTGAAGCCTAACTTAGGCATTTGTTTGACGAATTAGAGACAGTATACCTAGAATCAAGCACATATAATTATATATATATATATATATATATATATATATATATATATATATATATATGCTTGATTCTAGGTATACTGTCTCTAATTCGTCAAACAAATGCCTACGTTAGGCTTCACTACAAGTAGGTTTGCTGCCATCTGGCATCTATATATATATATATACCGGGCTTCCGCGAGAAAACCGAATCCCGTTTGTCGCACCGCAAAAATAAACTCGACATCGCGGAGAACTCTAACTTCGTCAGAACGTAGCCCCAGCCCTTCGAGCAACATGCCAAAGTTTCAGCACCAACCGCTACCCTAATCAAAAGTAATAAGGGTTTTTTGTGAACTTTTCAGTGGTAAAATGGGGCCCATCATTTTCACCCGTTTTCGGCTTCTGGCGCCGCAGAGCTCCATGTCTTCTCTCCGGGATTCTCGAGGCCCCGCGTTTCCGACGAAAAACTAATTTTGACCCAAAGGACTGGGCTGCCTGGGTTACTTATTTTTCGCAGTTTTGGGAGGTTTTTTTTTTTTTTTTTTTTTTTTCGTGTCAGCCGTCAGCGATATTCGTCTAGCTGCTTACGTCGTAAAACTTTCCAAAACCAATGTAAAAAAAAAATATTTAGTTTTCAAATGAAAGGGAAAAGACCCGGTAACGTTTCAAACTCTTCCACAGCGTTTATTTCACAAACATCTTTAATGTCCCCATTCTCAGCGTCGACAACACCCGTCAGAGAAGACACCCTTTGTTACACGATGTAGCAAAGTTTGTTGAGCTTTGTTGCGCCAGGGAACAAAGGCTGGTTTTTTTGTTTTTTTTTTCGTTACAAAGTAAGTCTCTTGTAAACTAATCTCGAACCTGGGTTGAAATTAGGTTATTCGGCTGTCAGTCTATGCTTCACTACTCACCGAACAGACTATGGGCCTTCAGTATCTAGGAACGTTGTCTGTAGAGAATGACGTTCCGGCCAAATGTTCCGACAAGAACGTTCCTCTCCTTTCTTGTTTTCTTTGCTTGGGACCTACTTACCTACCATCTTTTGATTTCTCCTTTTCTTTTGATTCCGCTTCCCTCTCCCACGATATGTAATAAGCCGACCAGCATGCTAAGCAAAGTTGACCTCTTCGTTTTTCCGTCCACTTCTATCTGAGTAAAGTTGTACGCGCAAACACGGAGGACAAACAGGAAGGAGCGGACCAGGACAAGTGCATGTCTTTGTCTACTCATTCGTGTTCGTCCTCTGTGTCCGCGCATACAAGTTTACTCAGTACCATCAACCAACTAGCCCAACAACGAGTCTTGCTATTCTATCTCCGCTTAGTTGTGTTCTTCCATTACTACATCACGATGTATACCGTTTACCATGAAGTACGTCGTCCACTATTTCCTTCATCATTATTATCATCATCATTTATTAAACCTTAAAGGACCTTGCGGGCATTACACGAGGTGGGGGTACAAGATGGAGAACATTGTTATATAAAGCTGAAAAGCAAACAACTTACGTTTTTTTTTTTTTAGTCAACTGTATTATCGGACACTCCCGCGTGTAAAATGCTTTTTTGTTGGCACTGGAAACCTTTCTGCCCCCTGATTCACATCGAAGGCTAGACGACGTGTACAGTCACGCCTCCTCATTATGGACACCTCCGTTCCCCAAGAGGTCGTCCGTACTACGAGCTGTTCAAAGTAGCGAGACAAAAATGAATGTATGTGAATGATGTTTTGTTAATATAGATTTTGTTAATGTGAATTTCCCGCTATATGAAGAAAATGTCGGAGACAGACTTGATAAGTACATACATTTCTATGTCTTTATGATGGGCAACTCACGTTATGAACACTCTTGGGGCGAACGGAGGTGTTCACATTACCGAGGCACGACCACCCAGTTCGTCCCAGAACATTTTCTTTTTAGGTGTCCACGTTAACTGGCTTTGTTTCAACGACACATAGCGTAGTATAATACGGGGAAACAATAGAACGTATTATCCGACTTCGCGCATTGCCTTTTTTTTTCCATAAATATCAGCGACGTATTTTCTTTTATTATTCACGATGGCGATCGTTCGATGGTGACAGCAGGACGACATCGGTATTCCGGCTGGGACACTCTCAGTCCGCGTTCTCAGGCCTCACGCGGGCCCATCCCGGAGCATACCCCGAATTCCATGCGCCGACTGGGAAAGTACTGAAAGTTTCAGGAGCGGACTAGAGGCAGATACGATGGGACAAAGCGCCCCTGATGATGATGAGAATAAGGCTGGTAGCGCAGCAGTAATGGACGTTTGCATTAAACAGCGCCAGCTGTCTGATGCAACTTTAATCTGGCGACACAGCGCAGCAAGCTTACTAAAACATGAGTATATAAGTTTGCCCAAAGCAGAGATCGGATGCGCGGGACAGGGAAGTGGAATGTGTTCAGTTTTACGGACGCATACGAAAGTAGTTCTTGTCTAACGTGCGTCACAACTTTAAAGACCTATTATTACCTGCACTTCTTGGAAAACATGTTTGTTGTAATGACTTTCTGGGTCTGTGTGAAATAGCGGTGTCTATGTTGAATGCCAGCAGAAAGCGTCGGCTGTAAGAGCCAACAACGAAATTGTCGTTAGTATCGACACGCTTGTTAAATAAACGAATATAGAAGCGCCATGTTGCAATGAGGTTGCTCTGAGTCGAGCTGGTGTTACTAATGCTGAAAAATAAGGCAAACTGTTTTTTTATGCACATTCGAGAAGTAACACCGTGAAGTACACTTCTAATTTT
The DNA here is from genome assembly GCA_013358835.2 of Ixodes persulcatus. Classification (NCBI taxonomy): domain Eukaryota; kingdom Metazoa; phylum Arthropoda; class Arachnida; order Ixodida; family Ixodidae; genus Ixodes; species Ixodes persulcatus. The sequence goes on from JABSTQ010010507.1 coordinate 641,890, forward strand.
GATATAAAAGGTTTGCTAGGCCAAATATCTTTTCCGCAATAAATAAGGTCCGGTTGTTGATTCTTATTGTCATGGAGACAGTTCCTTCGGCTTAAGTTGGAATGTGCGATCATTCTGTGTTTAGAAAAAACAAAAAACAAAGAAAACTAAAGAATAGTTTTCTTTTCTTTTTTTTTACAATTGCTTTTGATTATACCTAATTCAGACTTGCTAACTTTCTCTCCTTACCTTCTTAGGGACTAAGTATCGGAGCGCCGCTCGCTGTTTGTTATTAAGATATCAGAATAATGCATAAGTTTGTAAGGACGAGTAAGGAATCTTAAGAATGTTAGGAATTTTAAAATTCGGCATGCAAACACCGTTTCTTTTTTTTATTTCTGTGTAGCTTTTCCGAGATTTGGAAGGAACCACAGCTACGTTATAATTTTTTTTTGTAATTTTTGTTTTGTTTTTGTTACAGAATAATCCTTGACAAGGTCCACCTTCGCCGCTGCATAGTTCTTCTGGAACGGAAGAAAGACAGCCGGAGTGGCCAAAATAGTTTTGTGCTACACATAGGGGAGGCAGTTCTGTCTATAAGGTTTGCTACACCCTTCGTAGATTCCAGATATTGACCTTTCAGATTACCAGCTGTTCCGCTTAATACAGAACTCCATCAATATCAGCGATGTTCATTGGGGGGTCGAATAAATATAGATCAATTTTCTGCTAGACTGTTGGCAGAGTGTTGGCAAAAGCGTTGAAGAGCTAGTACTTTTAATGAAAACTATTGTTACAATCTGTGCTTATACGAGCTTGAATGTATATAAAAATGTACAACACCATCAATTGACACGGAATGTGATGCTACACGTTTTTCTTGAATATCACTTTTTTCGCTTTGAATACCACTCTCTCAGAGTGTAATATAATGTTTCAGCACCTCTCCAGTTTTTTTTCTAGTCTTTACCTGAAGCTACAAGTTTAACTGACATCACACATAGACAATGCATGGCTTCAGACATGAGCAGAATCACATCGTCTGAACAGCGGAGACAGTCATCACAAAACGCAAAGCACGCTCCAGAAATTGGTGTCCGAGTCCCCAGAACAGCAACTAGTACACTATGACACACACCCAAACACTGGCATACACCAAGAAACCAAGAGCACGCAGCTCGCGTTAGGTTTACTTTGCGCTATGAACAGACTGGTCATTCACTCATATACGAAGTGAACACAGCCCAGTTCGCAATTAAAGCTATTTGTTAAATGACCTCCAAAGTCCATACAGTTATTCTCGCTTAGAATAATATATTCGATATCAGTACAAAGATATCAACAGAAAACGTCATCCAGCGAAAGAAACAAACTTCAAAAATGTGCCCCTCACTTTGTTTTTCTAATATATAGTTATTTTCTATTGCAATGGCCCCGCTATTGCAAGCCGTAGTTCGACAGCTTCGCGAGCGGGCCTGCCGCTGCACTGCATTGCGTTGCACCTCAGATGCAAGCGGAAGTAACTCCTGGCCAAGTCGAAAGCTGCACGGTCAGAATTCAATTTGGAGGGGCGTTGTCCGCTGGCTTACATCAAGCAGCGTCCTTGATCGGTTACTGTGAGCCACTCGCATAACGGGCTCGTTTCGTTTAATTGTTCGTATTAAGGAGGAACAATCGTAAGCAGCAATCTCGACGCGGATTATTTCTATCAGTTCGTACAGCAACCAGAATGCACAGGACCACCCTGACAGCAGGACGTACTCTCCGTAGGCTTGCCAGGTGAGTTCCTTAGAATGCTGGCTCTTGTAGGAGTTCGGTGGACTGTGGGGAGTCGGTTCTATTAAGTCGGTTCTATTAAATGTATATATAGATAGGCACTTTCTAAAAACAAGTGTCTTCCAGATCTGTACAAGCAGCGGCAACTTTTTTTTTTTAATTCAGTGAACCTTCAAGACTGAACAAAACCGTTGCTAACACATCGACGTTTATTTTTTGGCTTGGCGCAAGTGTTAAAACGCTCATCTTCGGAATTATGGGGAACTTCACTCGAACACGTTCGGCTCGTAATTTGTATTAGCTATTATTTATGATTCAAAGAGGTAGCAAGCTTTAGTGATAAGTCTAAAACACGCTATTTGTTTTTCTTCTAGCGACTGAAAAGTTGTCGGAAGGGAAGCTTGGAGCACAGTGCGTCAATCTGAAATTTCACTGCAACTCGTTAACCAATGCAGTAGTTCAGTGGATTGAGCTTGGCATTTAATATTAGAAGAAACATTCAATGGAAGTCTGATGGCAGCATTATTGCGAAAGATTTGCCGATTCCCGCTAAGATATAACGACTGTAATTGTTACGAACGAGCTAAACCAACACCATCTAGAATATTCAACGCCGGTGCATTGGCATGTTGACGCCATCCCTGTGTGAAATGGAGAGCAGACGCAGACTGGGCACGAGTGCTGCATCGACGTTCGGCTGGACCTCGTGTCCAATCAATGCATCGAAGAACGCTCAGCGTCGGGCTCGGGACCAATCGCTAACGTACTAATTAGCGAAACAAAGATCTAAAATGTAATATTTAATTTTTTTTTTGAAGCAGTGAGAATAAACATATGGCTCCACTGAGAAATTTGCTAAGCCTCTTCGGAAACCACTGAATAAACTCTTTTTAGAAAGATATCAGGCAGGCGCTGCATCTTACGGCGTTCCATAAAAACGCTAAATTTGAACGGGTTTCTAGGTTTTGTTTTCTTATCGAAGCGCATCTCTGCACCCACGGTCCCGCTCCCCAGTGCCCGGGACGCGCAACACGCCTGCGCCGTATACTTCCCTCCCTCCTACGCGGGAGGCGAGGTACGTGATGGCTTCGCGCCGCTGCCACCGGGAAGCAGGACCGCGGGCACAAAGATGCGCTCCCACACGAAACCGAAACCTAAAAACGCGACCAAAGTGAGTGTTTTTTCTTTTTTTTTTAAGGTTGTAAAATGTTGTTTCTGCCTTATGTATTTCTCTAAAAAGAGTTGATTTAGTGGTTTTCGATTATGCTTAGCAAGTTTCTTAGTGGAACCACACGTTTATTTCCACTAATAAAAAATGAATTAGTATATTTAGTTAATTATTTCGCTAATTAATACGTTTTTGCAATCCTTCTCGTCCGCCAAGGCTTCTATAGTTTCTTCTCACAAAAAGTTTCTTATTATCTCGAACAGCATTTTTGGGGGATTTTTTTTTTATTTGTACGTGAATTTCCGCTACTTAACGCAATCCGCAAGATGTGGTTGAAAAACAAAAACAAAAATATACAATTTTCAACGCTTGGATATCAAAATATTTACTTCTAGTCACCGACAACTTATGAAACGCAGGGCGTGGCTTATTATATTCACGCCTTTTGATTCGTGATTCGTTCTTCGGCGTGCTTATCGATCCATTCCGCGACCTCATTAGCTCGAGAGCAATGTTAATGTGTCTGGGACTCGCTACGTCCTGCTTTTTCCTAGCTTGGCATTGACTGTATCTAAACAATTTTATCCGCATATTTGTCTTCACTAACCTTGAATTTAAAAAAAAGTATTATATTAAAGTTGTGCGAATAGTGTTTTGAATCGCATAGCGCTGCGTCATTCATGGCTTTGGCAATGCCAGGGAAAGTCAAGACGGCCGGTTCTTTGAACAGCTGTGCAGAAGCTAGGAATGACGCTGCGCTATTTGATTCGAACCACTATTCGCACACCCCTAGTATACCATTTATTGCACCTTCATTCCTCGCCGATTCATTAAAGATATTTCTTGTGTTGCTTATGTTCGGAGAGTGCGAGTGTGTGCTATTTTGTATTATTTTTTTTGTTGATCTTTGTTGTAGCGCATTGTTTCTGTTTGAATCCTATTGTTAAAATACGCGGTTTACGGGGTGAAGGTAAAAATTTATAAAATTAAATGACAATTAAATTTCAACTGACCCGCATTCGTAGCTTTCTCAGTGTATATCGAGTGCTCGCTTCGTGCGAAAGTGCCTTGATTTTGGGGAAGTAAAGAGCAGTTACCGGAGCCTATTATTACTGTATAGCATCGTTTAAACGCACTAAAAAAGAACGCAGCAATTTCATTGTGATCGTAACATTTTATTTACTTATTTTTTGGGCTCGCAAATACAAACTCTGTTGTTAGCTATGTTTTACATGACAAGAAGGGAATTGTTCGTTTCTGGCGAGAACTTAAAATAACAACGTTAACGCCGTATTTTGAACTGTCAAGCCCGCTTGAAAAACATAAACCGATATGAAAAAATAAAATTAATTACCTATATTTTTTATTTAGATGTTTAATTTTGCGGCGCTAAAGACGCCAAAGCACGATGAAGCAAAATCGGCGTCATACAGTTCCCTTTGCAAAGCCTTTTGCCTTTCATTTGTAATACAATCCTCTGTCGTTAATGCGGACTCCGTAATACAGACAACGTAAACAATTTCGGGGACGAACTGGATAAATGCATGCATTTTTGTCTCGTTATTATGGACAACTCACATTATGGCCACTTTTTGGGGGAAGGGGAACGGAGGTGTCCACATTACCGAGACATCACTGTAGCAAGACGCAGACACGGGGCAGAAAATACGCTGCGACGCGTTAATAAACTTAGAAACAAAGGGTTGATCCTGCTTTTCTAATCCGTTTATTGCAGCGAAAGTGTCATAGGTAATCTAGCGTTTCCCGCATGCTGCACGAAAACCGTTCCGACACCAATCCTATGCGACCATCGTACAATAAAGACTAGGAGCGGCAATCATGAAGCGAGGAACGTGCTAAAAACCAATTACCTCCCGCGTCCTATGAGATGTCAGAAGTTATCAACGTCCTTACTCTCGTGTTTACTTGATCTTGCAGTGAGGCGGAATGGCCTCAGTTACGGCCTTCTCATAAGAGCCATGGACAGCGGTATCCGGGTGTTTTCTGCGCGAAATACTTCTTACAATATTTAATTGTAGAAAAACATTTAACGCAATTGCAAAACAAAGGAAAAAAGCTTTTCTTCTTCTCTTTTTTTTTTTTTTTTGCGAGAAGGAGGAGGTCGGGACTTGTCCGCAGTGCCGCGCACAGCGAGCGAAGACAAGCGAAGAGGGTGGCCCCGACGTCCCGCCAAGAATTGCGCAACGAAGGGCGATTCATCGTGTCGTCTGCTCGAAAGACTTGTTTAAAAACATTACTCGCGTTAAAGAGCGACGACCAGTTCGCGCTTTCCACTTTTCCCAAACTTCCTCCTCTGCCCCCTTGTATACCCTGTCTACCGTTGTCTGTTTCCTCCTCCCCCATGGTGAGGAGGATCTTCTGCCTTGCAAAATCTCGAGTCTGGTCGTCGGCCTTTAAGAGCGATTTACACACTTGCCTGAGTCCGATCGAGTGCGACTGCAACGGCTTGCGACGTACGTGTTGCTATGGCAACAGCTGAGTCGGCTCCAACGAAAAGGGGCAAAACCGGTTTCGTTGGAACCGACGCAGCCGTTGCAGTTCCTTTCAATCGGACACGACGCAAGTGTTTGAATCGCGCTTTATGCGAAATCCCACTTTGAGAGTATCCAGTTGCCACGCGTAATGTTGGATGGTTTAGAAGCTTCCACCGCGCTTACCCACTTACTTCACGGATTACTAGTGGCAGTCGTCAGTGGCATCTACGATGCCAACCACGACGGCAATGAGGATTAACCGCGTCGCACATCCGCCTTCAGGTACTTGACGGCACCATTCTACCCGCATTGCGCGACCGTACTACTGCTATCGCTTTCGTTTCTTCGCACATTGTGGGCAGAAAATATGACCCCTTTAATAACGTTTTACGCCATGATAAAATAATTCATAACTTAGCTTAAGTCCATATCAGTACCTTAATGTAGCTCATAAAGGAAAAAATTAGAATCGCCCTGCGTGGAGCCGTTATTTTATACCACGGTCCCTGAGGTGAACATGTTTCATCTTGAGCAATGATGATGATGACCTAAGATAGCACTTGGTTGGGGCAAAGTATTCTTCGAGAGAATCATTCAGATCTTCAAACCCAGCTTAGTAGACCTTTCTTCAAAAGTGCGCGCCATCTACAGTAACAGCTGCGCCTATCATCCGAGTCCGCCATTGTGTGGGCACGTACTATGAGCACCTACTGATGCTCAGAGTACGGTCCGGTGTTGTTTGTATTGTTTTTAGGACTTGTTCGCCTAACAACGCTCCAGGAACGTTCCCCCGTGTGCGGACACGAATGCGCGAATACCTGATCATGTACGCAATATACGAGAAACAGTGTACGCGCGCGATACAATGCCGAAGTGAGGGAGAGAGAGAGACGCGCTCGTGTCGCATGCTTTGGCAAAAACATTTTTATTGTTAGTACGTTAGTACTCTCGACAATGCGTGCGAACTTATGCATAAATCGAAAAGGTTTACTTTTATTTATTTGTATTTTTCATTATGAGGCTTTCGAGCGTTCAGTGGAATGTCTGGTTGATCCTATTGTTCCTTCACCTGCCGGATCGACGCGATGCCAGCGCAGCGGCCAAAACCGAGGCAGCATTTCTTCGACAGCGGTGCTCATCAGGACAATGGGCTTCTCCAAAAATACGTGCAGCAGAAAGGACGCCGCAAACGAAGCGGTGAAATTGCCGGCCACTAACGTCATCTGTGGAACAAGCATTTGCGTCAGAAATGCGCCAATCTAATTGCAGCCGTTCACACCACACAGTAGTAGTGGCGAAACAATTAGTCGAGGTTTTTCGATGAGCAAAGTTTGGAAGCGGGTACTTTTCAGGAGGCTAGTTACGGCAGGACTGCGCAGAACAATGACTTCGAAATTCAGTATTAGCTTGTTTACACCGTTGATCATGATTCAGTTTAAAAAACGCATTCTAAATGACTGCTCCAAGCATTAAAATTTATATATTAAAGATTTTTTACCCTGGAGACTTCTAAATTATTATATCTAAAAAAGATACGTTTTTCATGGAACAGCATAAATCTAAGTAAATAGGTAACTCGAATAATCTTACCAAGAAAAAACAGCCTTCGTTGATCCTATTTCGGAAGTTCAGCCATTGGTAGAACAGAATGAAGTCATGAATCATGTAGGACCCGAAAGATAGCCTGCTCAATGGAACCCAGGCGGGCCAAGACAAGATATTATTGATGAACCCTGAAAAAAGTAAACCTCAATCCACAAATGAGCTGCCACTCTCAGAAATGCTTTCTTTTGGTTGTTATTACTGCAACAGAATATGCAAATCTAATTATCAGTCACACCAAATATATGCCATATTACATGCACTCTAACATGTGGTGGATGACACCTTGGTCAGAACAACAACTTATCAAATCTTCCTACGTTCGAATGTTTGAATTCACATTTTTGAACCTACATTTTTATGTTCCGCTTTATCCGCCTGCGTATTTCCAAAAGCGCGCGTTAGCGTGTTCCCAATTTCTACAAAAATAGCCACGGAGCTACTCGTAGCGTAAGGGCGTACATTCCAGCTCAAGTGATTCATAAGAAATCACTGTATACGACACGAGTGACAAGAGCAATGACTTTTTACGAAAAAATATTTCTCGTTATATAGCCTCAGGCGTGTAACAAACATTACGCCAGGTAACTCGTTTCGGTTCTTTACTTAGTAAGCATGTATCGGTTTTCACTAGCATTGCCAACGTCAGGAGCCTATAACCAAGCTAAACATGAGCCTCAGTCGCTGACCCTTTTGCCTTCCTGCTTCTTAACCGACTAAGAAAAATATTTTATTCATCGTGTCAATAATACTAATCATCATCTTAGAAAGCTTGTCCATCAATATTTTTTTTTCTAATTCATTACCCATCTCCTTAAGATGTGCAAAATTTTTGTGCCGTCGAGAATGGCCTTCTGGAAGTTTGCTGAAACTTTTCACCGAAGTTTCTGCATTTACGACTGCTGTTGGCCAACCCTCCGGCACCAAATTAGTTTCTGGACGTCTCTTTCATCCGCTGGCACATTCTGAAAATGACGAAGCCGGTTTACCAGCCCTGCCGGTGACGCAGGCGAACATGATCCAGCAAAGTCCAGCGCTGAAGAGTGCTCGGTGCGAGGCCTTGTAAAGGGCGGCGACCCAAGGACTAGGTGCTTCCCCGCCGGAGTTCCACATGATGGATCCGAACAGGACGCCAGACATGCACAGCAGGGAAGCCACCCACAGCAAGACTTGCCGGCCCTTTTCCGCAGAAATAGAATAATTCAATTGAATTGAAGTTTATTTGGATTTTCACGAGCCAAGCCCGGTGAAAGATTCTATAAAGACAAGTAGCATTTTGGCCTGACTGGGGCCGTTAACTCCCGTAGTTTGCAGCAAGTACACAGAATTCTAGAAACAAACCTACACACAAAGAAAATAAAAACACATTTGGCACATTCATGCGTGCTAAATATACACACGTGTCTCTAAAAAGGATAAAAATGTCAAAACATGCTCAACAAAAAGTCATCGTCACTGTTTTGCATCCTTGAAAAAAACATAGGACACGGAGCATTAATTCACAATCACTGGGAATAATGTCACGTGCAAAAGGCAAGTTCTAAATTCACAACACACTTTCGATTTATCAATGAGGCCCAAAAAACACTGGTTTAATCATTGAGGCGCAAGAAATCTGTTTGGATACGCGGACACAGAATCAATAAAAAATATTTAGAAAATTAATAAAAATTACGTGCCTATTTACCCTTTCTGTGCTTTGCCTCGTTTACTTCGTTGTAAATAAACCATGTACCGTACTTTCCTGACTATAGTCGGCAAATGACTCCGAACCCACTGCGTAGCCCACGAGTGGTGCATATTCCGCCCGTAAAACAATTCGCCTACGAAGCCCACCTTAAACAAATTCCAGCTTTACTTGAGCACAAATAAGACATATTAATTCAAATGCGGCTCACAATATCTGCGCTGTTCATAAATAACGTTTAGACTCGTCCACTTTCCCCGAAAGAGTCACCAATAATGGCGAGCTTTGATGCCACCAAACAAACAAAATATTTTTAAAAAGTTTCTTTTAATTTTTATTTTATTGGCGCTTGTTTTTTTTTTTTTTTTAGTGCGAAACATCATATCCGGTGTCGCCGCGCAGACAAATGTCTTTCCGTGGTGAGGTATATGTCCAACTCGTGATTCCCTATATATACACTCCGTTGCACATTAATACCCTGTTCACAGATGCAGCGAAGCGCTAATGTAGCGCTTCTCACGTGTCGTCCGCTACTTGTCGTCTGCCATGAGCAACCGTTTTGACGGTACGATACAAAGCTGGTGAACGCTCCCGTTAGCACGCGCTTAGCGCGAGGTCAGCGCTATGCTTGTAGCGCTCCGCTGCATGTGTGAACAGGCCTTTATGCTGCGTTTGCACTCGCGAATTTGCGGGCGGAACCGGACCGGTGACGTCAGAACGCCGAATTCTGATTCGCTCTGATTGGAAGGCTAGTGGGTACGCCTCAATGCTAGCTGCCCCGAGAAGTGCCCGCTACCCTTCCAATCGGAGCCAATCAGAGCTCGGCGTTCTGACGTCATCGGGACCCCCGTGCAAGAAGCGGACGAATCTGCGCTCCGCGTAGCTTTCGTTCGCATATCATTGGTTCTACATGTGCTTGGCAATGATGAACACGCGCTGTCCACGTCCGTGAACAGTGCGCGCCTAATGAACTGAGTAAATATGGTACGTGCAGCCCCGTATATCTTTTTGCATTTTTCCTGCGAATTTAAGGCTGGTTCGGACGTTTTTATTTAAAGTAATACAGTTTTCGCCGCGTGCCCTCGCAACTGCCTACCAGGAGATGTTGCTACGAAATACAGTGGCAACTCGGGGCCATACAACAATTCATAGTAGAACGCAACGTAACGCGGTGCAGTCAGTGCAATTATCTGAGCCAGAGAATCGCTGACGAACAGAGCTTACTTTGCCTATATTGTCCGTTCCGTAGTTTGAGTGGTAAAAAGCTGCCAAGATCCCGAGGCAGTAACTGACGAAGTGAACGTAGGGCGTGTAGTACAAGCTGGTAGGGTCGTTTCCCATCTCGGACCTGCGCGGGAAAAAGCGTCCGTGTATACTTTTGTCATTCACTGAGTAGCCTTTGCCTATACCGCGTCTGCTGACATTACGATACGACTGCGAGTTACCATGGCAATCAAGTATTACGTAGCGTAATTGCCGTGGTAACTCAAAATCGTATCTCCAGGCACTGCCCCAAAACGTAGTCAAACGTATTCTACCGCTACCGAATGAGTATCTGCGCCTGGCGACCGCCAATCGTCTATTGTTATGGGCACTCTCTGACAGCTGCGCACGGACACAACTATACGTGGTATGCGCTGACGTCACATCAGTTGCCATTGTGATTGCCTTGCTGCTGAGCACCCCTGCTGGCGCATACATTTCGTACCATCGAATTTATTTTTCTTAACAAGAAAAAGTAAGAACGACCACCAGCGCGATGCAATGACGTCACGCGCAAGCCATGTATAACTGCGTTTCACTTTCATATCTTGTTCATTGTTGTCGCATTACTACGCCATTACGATCAAACGACGGCTGACGAGAACACCCGTGATAAGTGGTGGCAAGAACATCAAGGTGCATTTTCTGACAACACGTTCTCCTTGTTAAAGCCTATGTGTGTTCGTCATCGCCAGTTCGGTGGCTCAACATCTCTGTGGAGAACGGAAACAACCTCAACGAAAAAGCAATGTGTTTTGTTTTACTTTTTATCGCTAAGCAGTTGCCTGTTCAGGTATTTCAAGGAAAGACAATAGAGAAACATGAAGAGAAAGTATGTCTCTTACGGAAGTACGGGCGTGAAGTGGAACGTGCCAGCATTTAGGTTGTTTAGTTTCGTGACCAGAAAAATGGTGCACATACTGGCCAATAGCAGGGCAACCAGAAGACGTGTTTGGCCTGTCCTTGGATCAGGATAAATAAAAAGGAAAAAAAAAACACATGTTGGTCAACGCTGGAGTCATCCCCATATCGTACGTTCTCTTAATTAGACTTTGACATTTTCGCTCTTCTATACACAATAAAGGGGACACAAATGCATCATTTATTTTATGAAAGACAAGTGAACCTCAAAATGATCTTTCAGAAGAACGATACAGAAGTACAAAGTATAAACAGTGTGTCGAGGGTGGCAAAAATTTCAGACGTTTCTTCGAACTTACTTTTAACTACTGCTACTGCTGCTACTGCTGCTACTGCTAGTACTACAACTACTATTAGTCCTCCTGCTCTTCCTCCTCTTCCCCTCCTACTGCTACTTAACAATAACAATAATAACAATAATAATAATAATAATAATAAAAATAATAATAATAATAATAATGAGCCGTCATTGGTAATAAGCATCGTGTCCGTTCAACCCACGTTGGATGGAGTAGCATACAATTCAGCTTTATGCAGAGAGTTTTTCTTTTTAATTTGTGAGAGTTTTGTCGGCACTGATGGCATTCTAAGGGAGAATACGTTATCAAGCTCTCCTCCTCCCGCCCTTCTAGGCATGTTTTCACGGGACGTAACGTCACTGGACATCATGACGTCATGCGACTGTGTTACATAGTGGCACCAACCACTATACCACAGGACGGTGGCACAAACTACTCGACCCATTGCGATAGAAATCACGTATTTTATATACGACCATTTTGTTAGTTAAGCATGACCGAAGGGCTGCAATTTGTTTGCTAAGCATACGAATGTTCAAGTAGAAAGATTATCTTACATTTTAGTTTGACAGAACTATATAGCACAAATGTTACTTTATTTTACTGCAATTGATGTAACGGTCATATTTTAATAAAGTGTCAGAAGATTTATTAGCTGCGTTTTTTATATCTTATATTGTTCCCAAGACCAAACAGAAGCGCACTGCTCTTCAGCCAGTTTTGGGAAAGGTCTGTGTCCAACAACGCTCGTTGTATTGAATTGAGCGCAAGGTGGTAATGAACTTGAACTGAGTAATACTCAAACGATACATCTTATTGCGTTTGTTCATAAAAGCGCTAAGCTCTTCATTGAATTTTCCGAATACCTTTTGAGTCGGAGGACGAAGTAGAGAGAAAAAACGAACAGCTGGAAGTCCACCGCGCTGTACCAATGCTGGGGACTTTGCTGAATAAAACAAATGCAGTTGCAATCAGCACGACACTTTCTTATAAGGGTGTAGAAAAAATTGGGTATCAATACGTTCGTTTTGATAACGTTCATTATTAACACTACATCTGTCAAGCTTCTTATTCCTGATTTTTAATTACTTGCCTCGCAGTCATACACATTTTATTTGTGTATGTACGCCACAAAGAATGCTTGATATGAGCATCACATGAAACTGAATTTCAAATTATTTCTTTTCAGTTCCTAAACTTCAAAGTTATATTACACCTAATCCAAAATACTTTGTATATTTTTTATTAAAACAATTTGGTGTAGCAAATGCAAAGAAAAAGAAATACATAAAAAATAATGTTTTAACTACTTTGATTACCTGACTTCAGGCACCAATTTGCACGTATTCGTAACACTGCACATAATCGAGTCGCCTAATAATCTAACAAAATACGAACATTTTATTACTCGACGATGTCGGGCCCTGTGTTTAAGGAAAGTAAGGAGTACTTACAATGTCGTCTATATGCAGGTTGTTAAACGTCCCCATGATGTAGTGAGGCCAGTGTTTCGTGAATGCTCCTGCTCTCATCTTTGCTTCTTTCGACCACTGCGGCCCGTGCCCGGAAACTGGCACGAGCTGGTGAAGGCAGTGGATGGCCCAAAGCAGAGGAAACAGCCTGGGTATTTCACGGGTAGTTCTTTATGTACGAAAGCTCAGGCCGAATATATTAGTTCTAACCACCCTACATACGCAACAGTGCTTAAATTGTGAGCAGGAAGAACAGGCGTTAACATTGTGACAAATATTCTAGATCGGTTTCTCACTACCGAATAGCTTAAGCACACTTTCAGGAAAAGTTAGTGACAGATATCTCCTTTACGTATAATCTGCGTCGCTCGCTTTCACTGCTAAAAATGTTACCATGTCTTTGTTTCTCGAGATAATTATAGAAGATTTGCAAGAACAAAATTTTAGAGGGAATTAATCAAAACAAAACGTGCTTCGATACTTTTTATTTTATTATTAAACCCATTTCGGAAACCGAGAGGCGTGTGAGCTGTAGAGAAAGCTTAAAAAAACTTTTATTTTAAATAGCCCGCACGTGTATTTCCGACGATAGCCTGGCTCTATCAGAAAAAAGCTCACTAAATCACGAGGCCCAGACCATATTCTGATTCTAGCACGCAGTCTACATCGGGGCAACGCTGCGCGAGTGCTCATCTAAGAAACACCTGATACAAAGCTACACCCTTGCATCTGTAAGCACTCGCTAACACCGTGTATCGCCTGTAAGCTGCAGCATGCATTGGTAGCAAATCCAGTATATTTGGTCTTCCGCACCCTCCATACTCAAAACTGACGCGCGGGAAATGTTAGTAGGAAAGCAAATTTTAATTCAGCCTGGAATATTTTAATAAAAGAAAGGATAGTGCCTCTCGAAAAGTTTTAATATAGAATTTCATTTTTACAGTTCACTCAGATTTCGCGAACGTCTCTAAGCGAGCAGCGAAAAAGAATTAGAAGAAGACGAGGCGATACCGCGATGCTACAAAAAGACGTGACCTGCTACTAAAAGCTACATTAAGAAAAAAAATAATAAAAAGAAGCGACAGCAAAGAAGGACACGGCGACGCTTTGAAAATAAAGCGGCGCCTGCCTGAAAGGCCGAGACTGGGCGTCATCGTTCACTTCGTTCTTCATAACCCAAAATTTTCCATTAAACGGTTTGATCGCACTTTTTTTTATTTGGTTCGTTTTGCCTCCGAAAAGAAAGACTCACCGTTGAGAGAAAACATAACACTCAGCAGGTTTGTGATAATAGGGTGGTACTAGTACTAAATGCACGTCGAAGAGCTAGTACCTCATAGAGGAATAAAATCAGTTGCTCCTAGCTTTCCAGGCAGGTTGCTTGATTAACAACATTCAGGACAACCTCACCTTCATTCGTTTGACATAGCAGCCAGACACCTTCAATGGAACAAAATAACAGTGAAACCGTTTCGATGTGTAAGAAATAAAAAAGAAAGTTTGATGAAGCTCGTTGAAATTTTACTAAACTCGGAGTACGAGCTCATGTCGGATAAAGAGAACAAAAAATTAAACGCTAGATGGTACTGGTCTTACCTTAGATATCTATGAAGAGCAATATTGAAGATGCTGCTGTTGCCGCGGTCCTTCTCCCATCTTTTCGAGAAAGTGACCCACATCAAAAATCCCCTGAAAACAACCAACATAAAAAAAAAACGTAAATGAATTACACGAGACGTTCTAGCCTCCTTAATACCCGTCTAAATAATATATCTGACTGCTCATTCGTGGCACGCCTCTCAGGGTTATTACTGAATTACCGCAGCTCACATGCTTACATTCCCAAACATAACACCCACTTTTCGAACTGTCAGACAGACGAGGCTATGAAACTTCTAGTGTTCCGAATAAGCATATGTGTTAGTGATGCAAAACTATCGAAAAATTGACTATCGATACTATCGATAGTTTTTTTTCCAAAACTATCGATAGTGTCGAAAACTATCGACAGTACCATCGATAGTATTATCAATAGTTGACTATCGATAGTGTTATCGATAGTGCAATCGATACTATTATTGATAGTACTATCGATAGTTGGCTTTTGGTCGGCTATCGATACTATTGAAAGTCTGCTTTCAGAAAACTACCGAGTATTACGGAAATGTAAGTACTACCCAAAAAGGGAATGACGACGACGGAAATGTACGGCAGACAACGCGTGGTTCTCGGAAAAACATAGAATTAAAAGTTTTCATTGCATTCTCATACATTAAATTTAGAAGAGAAAAAGAAAAATGGCGTTTTGCTAGTTCCTGTGCACATATTTTCCATATTCATGGAGTTAGATATCATACTTCACACTTTATTAAGCGCGCATTTGTAAAACTATAAAGTATATTCAGTATTTGTATTAATTTGACCTAGGGAAAACATTCGCTGCAGACATTTAGCATTAGGGTTTTCCAAAGTGTGCTTCACACTTGTGTTTTCTTTATTATTCAACTGTCCTATTTTACTTTTCACAACTTTGACCGCTGCTAGGTGAAAATAGGCACTCTAAGCTGTAGATCTGAGTTTGTTTTTCTGCTGATGGTCATTCATAGCGAATTCTCGAAAATTTGGAATTAGCTCTTGACAAAAATTAGTACCCACTTTTGTTCGGTTCATTATTTTGGCAGATTTTAATAACGGTGACTTGGAAAGGGTTTACCTGTTGGTAGAAAACAAAACTTCAAAATACAGAAGCTGTCACATAATCTTTAAATACATATTTTTGCATCAATAAATGTAACAGAGATTTTGTTGTGGAGACTTCAAATTTATGATTTCCAGATAAAAAGCTTATACAGTCAACAAAGTTCTTTAAATACGATAAGTTTGGGGACATAACGTTAACTTAATCAAAAATAAATATAAAAACGAAAATTTTCTATTACCCAAGTAACGATATTGTTCGCAATGAGGCAATATTTCAGTAAAAAGGCTTGAGAATCCGAAAGGCAATATTGTTACCTTTCTTTCTCGCAACCAGTTTGGATCGAAAACAAAACAAAACACCACAATTATATTTTCATCCGGGAAAAGTCATGCCCCATATTTGCGCATTCGATCACCATCGCTAGCATCATATCCAAGCAGGGTTTTGAATTCATGCAACACGTAGTTGACTTATCACGGGTGACAGGGATTTCCATTTTTCTAATTGAGCTCTGCCTATCAAAGCAAGGGTTACACCCCTGAAAGCAATCTAAAAGAGCAAAACAAATTTCGACCATCATCAAGCTGATTTTTTTATTCATAGTATTTCAATATTATAGCATCGATATTTTTTAATAGTTTATTTTCAATTGTTTCTAAGGAGGATTTTTACCGTTTTTTGATTATTTTTCTTTAGATGTGAGATTATTCCTCGATAATTATTCGGAAGTCCCTAATTGCAGTTGCGTTTTTCTCCGAGCTACATGACGTTTCCTGGATAGACACATTACGTTCTTCGTCACCTAATAAACCACTATCGATAGCTTTACGACGGTTGGCCATCGATAGTTTCTAGAAAATCGACTATAAACAAGTTCACGTTTTTCGGCTATTGGTAATATGCCATCGAGTTTCATGAGAGTCGACTATTGATAGTATACTACCTATAGTATAACGATAGTCAACTATCGATAGCATGCAATCAAGGTTTTACAATATTCGGCTATCGATAGTATAATATGAACGTTTTACGATACTCAACTATCGATGGTATACTATCAATAGTACTACTATCGATAGTACTATCGATATTTTTACGGTAGTCGACTATCGATAGCACTATCGATACTTTTTTTTCACTGACGATAATCAAACTTGGGTTCCACTATCGATAGCACTATCGATAGTTTTGCACCACGAATATGTGTTTTTTCGGGCGTCTATCTGTTCAGATTATGGGTTAATTAAGTGCGGTCTACGTAAAGCTTTACTTTGGACAGAGAGGCATGGTTTGACGAGAAATTCACATGACGAAAACAGACCCCATAGTGAAGAATATGCACGAGTGCATTGAAGCGTTGACAATAAACTGACGCATCCACGTTGACGACAGTTTGTAGAGCTCGTCCACATTATCTGCAAACAAAATGATTTTATTAATTGCACACATTTAAGTGTAAAGAATCTAGACTGGTGGCAAAAGTCCATGCTCGACGGATACCAATACAGTCATCTTGGTTCAGTGTATCGTAAGTCAGTCTTTTCACTGCCAGTCTTCGCTTTAACAACTCAAGGGACTCCAAGCTGCCGAGAGTCGATTGAGGCATTAGGTTTCAAATTTCAGTTATTAATAATGACGAATGTAGCAGATGGCACGCACTATATGGACGGTTCTTAACTAGAATATTTCGTGGTATATATCCGCTGTTTTTTTCAATAATCTAAGTATTTGAGTCTTCATTTCTCTTAATGAAGAATGGGTTGGGTAATGGGTTTTTTGATAAGCTTCATGACGCACTCTCTTTCATTTTCAACCAATCCCCAAACGCATCATGCATTCTCTTAGGCGACTTCAATTGTCCTGACATAATTTGGGATACTCTTTCATTCTCGAATCACATTTCAGGCGAACTTATAGACACATGTCTTACATTTAATCTATCAGAGATGATTACTCAGCCCACCAGATCAACCCAAAGAACAAGTCATATTCTAGATCTGTGCCTCACTACTGACACTACACTTGTTAAATATATAACATACCACCCACCCATTAGTGACCATGACGTGATTCATTTCAACATTGAATTTGAGACTCAGCGGAAATCATCATATTTTAAAACCATTAAAGACTATAATAAAGCTAATTACTCCGCAATTAACAATGAGCTTGAAATATTTTTTGATAGTTTTCAGTGTGACTATATGAGCAGGACAGTCGATGAAAACTGGATCCTATTCAGAAATAAACTCGCACACCTTGCCGACACTTACATCCCATCCATAAACATAACTTGTGACAAATCGAATCCCTGGTTCACAAAAACGCTTAACCAACTTAACAGAAAAAAGAAAAGGCTATTTAGCCGTGCCAAACAACTGACAACCGATCTCGCTTGGAATCAGTACAACGATATTGCTAAAATTTATAAGAAATCCATTATAGAGGCGAAGGCAAAATTCTTTAATATTGACTTAGTTAACATTCTTCGCAATAAACCTAAAAAGTTCTGGGAGGTAATTAATCCAAAAACATCTAAACCTGTACAATTAATGAGTGATGATCGGTTGCCATTATCGGATGAAGAAAGCGCCAACAGTCTTAACCACTATTTCACCTCAGTCTTTACCACAGATGACCACAGTAGCATGCCTCATCTTAACAAAGCATATCGCACTCCCATGGCTGCCATTGAAATAACGTATTCCATAAGCTCTATAGAAAGGTTGCAGTTGTCTTCCAGTTCTGGGGACGACACAATTAACTCCAAATTACTGAAAAACACTAAATTACACTCAGCTCGTTTTCTGTTAATTATCTTCCAACAATCCTTGTCTTCTGGCGAGCTTCCTACAGATTGGAAAATTGGCAGAGTGGTTCCCATACACAAATCGGGGGATCGAACTTTACCATCAAATTATCGCCCTATATCTCTAACCAGTGTCCCGTGCAAGCTACTTGAGCACATAATATATTCAAATGTCATGAACCATTTCGAAAATAACCTCATCCTTTTTTTCAAACCAGCACGGGGTCAGACAATCATATTCTTGCGAAACACAGCTAGTACAACTTGTTCATGAAATACACGGTAACATCGATAATAACATACAGACAGACGCCATATTCATTGATTTTTCTAAAGCATTCGATAAGGTATCCCATAGTTTACTCATGCTCAAGCTAAATCAACTTCACATACATCCACTCGTAACATCATTGATAGAACAATTTTTAACCAATCGTACTCAGCATACCTTGGTTAACAACCAGTCGTCAGCTTGTTCTCCTGTATCATCCGGAGTCCCCCAGGGCAGTGTTCTCGGACCTTTGCTTTTTCTAACATTTGTAAATGACCTACCAGATCACATAACATCCTGTAGTCGACTTTTTGCTGATGACTGCGTAATTTACCGATCTGTATCTAACCTGAACGATAGCATAGCCCTACAAGCTGACCTTAACCTAATAGCCGACTGGTGTGAACAGTGGAAAATGACAATTAACTTTTCTAAAACAAATCTCGTTTCCTTCACGCGTGCTCATAGTCCTCTCTCTTTTACTTACACCATGTGCAGCCAGGTAATTACCAAGTGTCCATCTTACAAATATCTTGGCGTTCACTTATCTGACGATGTCTCATGGAACAGGCATATAACACACGTGCTGTCTAATGCTAACCGCTCTCTTGGCTATCTTCGACGAAATCTAAAACTTGCACCATCATCAGTGAAACAACTAGCCTACACTACACTCGTAAGATCGCAACTTGAATACGCGTCATCCATCTGGTCCCCTTGGCAACATTCATTGATAACAAACATAGAGGCACTTCAAAATCGCGCAATCAGATTCATTTTTTCAGATTACTCACGAGACACCAGCATCGCTTCTTTACGAATGAAATCTAACCTTGATTTGCTCTCATCTAGAAGAACATTATCACGCCTGTCTCTTTTTCACAAGATTTACTATCATAACCATGACATCAGAACCTCACTATTATTCCCAGCCACTCGCATATTTCCTCGCATCGACAACGTCTGTAAAGTTCGTCCGATTTTCGCGTCGTCAGTTTCGTTTCTTAACTCCACCTTGCCATTAACAATAACAGACTGGAATAGCCTGCCTAACAGTATCGTGACCCAGACAGATCATAACACATTCATATCCCAACTGACCATTCATCTGCAGTTGCACTAATAGCAAAGTCATTTCGTGTTTATAGAAATGTTTCATTTGTGTATTTTTCTGTTTAATCAGCTGTCTTTCCTTAAAAATGTTTCGAGTGTTTATATATGTTTTTCCTGTTTTTGTTGCTTATATAACAATGTTCTCCAGCATTTACCCCACTTTTTGTTTGTTCCTTTATATAATGTTTTTCAGCGAGTACCCCCCACCTTGTGTAATGCCAGTAAGAGCCTTCAAGGTTTAATAAATGATGATGATGATGATGATGAAGTAAATGATTGTTAATACATGCACCAAAAACCAACTGAAAATCGCACGAAAGTTTTAACATAAAGCACTTATTCCGCATGATTATTTTTAAAACGAATCACACGTTGTTATTTATCTGCCAAAATATGCTTCTGACAAAATTATATTTGCAATTTACGTGCAATAAGTGCCTTCATTTTTGAAAAGAGTACGAATGATTTTTAAATGTTTCAAATTTTGCACAGCTTCTTATTGATTTTTTTTTTTCATATATGTTTTAGCCTTGAGCCATAAAGCTTAGCTCAACACGACGCATATCGGGCCGTTGCCCGTATTGCAAGCTGTAAGCCTACAATCAATGTTACATAGTGATGTCAAAGCATAGTTTTTAGAAACTACCCGAGAATGACCCATCTTACCATAAAACTCTACGTCTGTGAACATAGAAGTGTGACTGGCGATGACCCAGAAAATTCCCAAGACGCGCAGGCCATGGAAGGCGTCCAAGTTGTTGCGCTGGCTAGGCAAAACGAATATCGAACGGAAGCTTCGAACTGCTGAAAGCGCCTTCAGTTTCTCCAGTGGCCCGTCTGAAATGCAGACCGCATATATATATGTCATCTTATTGAGAAAAAAAATTTAAAAAATCGTTCTTAGGTGTTTATACATAGTGGGGTCTCAATGTTAGTGCCTCTTTTCACGCTATAAATACGTAACTTAACCAGAACAATATAACCCATTTTATGAGGTATTTAGCGTGCAATAAACAAAAGCACGCGGCAAACACTTACTTTCCCATAAAAACCGACATGCGTGTTTTTTGCCCTCTTGATCTATGAGTAGGGTGTGTATTTTCCGGTTTTAACCGAAAAACACCGATAAATATCCGTCGGTGCCGAAAATACAAAATCGGTTAAATCCGAAAAACACCGGTGGTTTCATATTTTCGCACTGGTTGAAACCGAAAAACACCGGTCGAAAAAAACCGACCTAGCGAAACCCTTTCCCCGCATTCTTGCATTCTTTGAGTGTCTCTACATGGCTTGCACGTGGCGTCAGTCCGCCCTCCTTTCTGGGGTCAAAAGCGTCTAGTTAACGCAGTGGAAGCTAAGCTTCACACGCCTTTCCCCCATTGTGTCTCCCATGGCCCCCTTTTGTGGAAAAATTAACGCAGTGGAGGGTACGCTTTCACGTGCCCTTTCCCCACTGTGTCTGGCCAGGTGATGTCGGTGCAAGCCATGTATTCAGCTCTGGTTCCTTGAAGACACTGCCAACATCCGTGTCGTACAGGGCTACTGACCTTTGAGAACTGAGATGCGTTCATTGTTATCTGTTTAGTTTCCATGGGTTTTTGTTTTGGGGAAACGAAAAAAGGATTTTGTTGGCGTGGGGGTTTTTCGCTGTATAAAAAAGGACCGTTCTGTAAAAAAATTTGCAGACGTGTTTGAGAAGGCGCGTCCGTCCTGCGTCGGCGGGTTTCCTCAACGTGAGACGTTAAAGCTTGTTGATTCCTTCTCTGCCTACTATCAGATGATTCAAAGCAAGTGGTTTAGGACTGCTTTTCGAAACATCTCTGATGACTTAGATTTCATGGATGAATCGTCGTTCTGGTTCCGCGTGCAAATTGTTAATCCGTGCATAAAAGTGGAGCTGCTAGAGGGATTTGTGCCTTATGAAAGTATCTATCGGCTGGTCCTCCGAGTCAAGCGCAAGCTGAGTGACCTAGAATCAGAGTTTCTTTGTTACCGCCAGTAGGCTGTGACTAGCACCGTTGATCCAGTGTTATTTTGGAAACTTCATTTACCTGACTGGCCACTACTGTCCCAAGTCTCGCTGGACATTTTGGGATTTTCTGTGTCCAGCGCAAATGTGGAGCGTGCGTTTTCAAAATTGCGGGTTGTGAACAGCAAGGAACGTGCTGCCATGACGGATGCAAGCCTCTCGAAGTATACTTGCATCTACTATAATAACCAAGCGTGAGAAATAGATGCTTCCTCGTGAATAAGTGTATGAAATATGGGAATAAAATTGGAACTCTCTGTCTCTGGTCAATCGAATTTTTTTTCCACCGATAATCACCGATTTTAGCCTCGTCGTGAGACGCTCGACCGAAATACACCGGTGTTTCGAAAATAAATAAACATCGAAAAACATCCGCCGATTTTTCCCACAAATAAACACCGGAAAGTACACACCCAATCTAGGTAGGTTCTCACATGCAGCGAAGCGCTGATGTAGCGCTCCTCACGTGCCGTCAGCTACTTATCGTCTGCCATGAGCAACAGTTTTGACGGTGCGATACAAAGCTGGTGAACGCTCCCGTCAGCACGCGCTTAGCGCGAGGTAAGCGCTACGCTTGTAGCGCTCCGCTGCATGTGTGAACAGGCCTTCTATGAGTCATGCCTGAGCTTCTGCCGCAGGTCTCTAGGCTTTCTTAAAATACTAGCGGAGAGTCATACTGGTCTAACATTATTTAATAATCTAAATGTGTTACTA
Organism: Ixodes persulcatus; assembly: GCA_013358835.2. Classification (NCBI taxonomy): domain Eukaryota; kingdom Metazoa; phylum Arthropoda; class Arachnida; order Ixodida; family Ixodidae; genus Ixodes; species Ixodes persulcatus. The sequence goes on from JABSTQ010010507.1 coordinate 664,189, forward strand.
CGACTGGGATCCTTGTCACAACACCAGTACAATGAAATAGTCCGTGTTCAATGAAGCATGTCCCTGTATATATACATATATGTATATTCGAAAACGCAATTTGCAATTACTGGCAAAGCTAGTAAGCTGAACCCTTTCGGACACTGACAGGTCAACATCACATTTTATTATTATTTGAAACTATTGAAAACGATGCCTGGTCATTACCCTCAAAATTCGAAACTTGGGAACTCAGTATTTGTGAAGTAAAAAAAAAAATTTTCCTCGAGCCGAATTTGAAGTTCTTGCGCTATCCGCGCCAGTGCAGGGACGTCAAAGATTGAGTCGTCCTACAACTCGAGTTTTTTTCACGCCTCCGAACCGTCCAAACCCGAAGAGTCGTGTTCGCCCGCGTCCCGCGATAAACCGCTCTTATCCGTGTCTGCCGCATATTGCTGTGAGCAGACGACGCTACACTTTCGATCTTGGAGTTCTTTTAAAGCGATCTCAAATTCTTTGAAACGGTGTGAGGTCGAAGAGAACCAGCACAGGACCTTTGTGAGTGACGTGAGGGGCCACGTCGCGCCGGTTCTGCGTGAAATGCTGCCCCGGTGGAGCCACAACCGAAACTATATGGTACACAGACACCAAACCCAGTTGTTTTAACCGTTTGACTATCTCCCTTTCAAAGTCTGAGGGGTCGTCGGGGACGTAAAAAAGAGAACGCCATCCGACTCCTCGACTCACCGATCATTCTCAGTTCTACATGTGCCGAGCGCCGTCAGCGCCGCTATGTTTTCCGAGGGAGGATAAAAAGCGAGGAGGCGACATCTCTCCGGACTCCGATTTTCGGTATTTCAATAAGAAGGGCGTTCGCAATTGCGTTAAAAAGATGTTTTACGTATTCCCTTATTAAATATTATAAATATGTCGCCTACAAAGCTTCTAAATTTTATTACTGCAGACGTCCCAAAAAAAAGAAGCGAGGAGGTGTGAAAAGGGAGAGAAGGGCGCCAAAATAAAAAGGCGCGCACATGCGTGGGGAATTTTTTTTTCGCATTGTAGTATTTTTTGTGTGTACATGACTACAACTTGCATCGTTTTGGACAAAAAAGAATAGAAAAGCGAACCTTGTGGTGTTAGTGCCTCTTTAAAGGGATACTGCAACGAAATTTCGGAGCTTATTTTTTGGTCTATGCGTGTCAAAGGAGCAGTATAACATTGGACATTCCAATGTCTTGTTAAAAAAGACAAGAAAAGGAATTTTAAAACGAATTAAACGATTAGCAGAGAGTACCTGGTGGATGTCGCTAAAGCCCCGTTTGTAATGCCCGTCTAGAAACCTTGACAGGTAGTGACAGTAACTGTCTTGCCTAGAACTATAGACCATTCCATTTAGCGCTCTCTGGGCGGCACCATTTTGTTCGACCGCAGTGCCCTCTCCATACATCCGGGAAATTCAGCGGGTTCGGCGGGGTAAAACGAGAGAGAGGGCACTCGCCCGACTCCGCTAGCAGACGACAAACCGGGGGGTTGCCGTTCTCCATCTTTGAGCTGTATCGGCGGGCTGTACGGAACATCGAAATCTCGCTCGTGGCTGCCGTTGTGAAGTGGTTCCCGTTCTTAGAATAGTTATGTCTACTCTAAAATCATCCTACAGCTCTCTGTTGTTCTATTTCTGTAAATGATCAACTAGCATATCTTTTTTCCGTTACTTAAATAGCAGTTGAGTCAGCCGGCAGTACTACCCTCAACTACTGCGTGTATTGCGGCAGGAGTGCACGTTTTTATTTATTATTTCAGACTTCCACTCATGGTTGCTAAAGGCCTACACCCGTACAAACTCTGTATAGTAAAAAAGGTACAGCAACCGGATTTACTTTTCGCCAGAGAGACCGGCCAATCTGACACAGTTTTCCCTATTTTTTTTTTTTTTTATTTGCACGCAGGTAACAGCGCAATTGGACCCTGTAAGTCTTTTTATCTAGGATAGTATTACACGACAACTGGCATACCAAAATCTGCGCATCTGAGCTTAAAAGTTCCAAAATTACGCGATTTTAAACACAGTTTGCACGCCAGCCGGACGCTACAGCCCACTCGGTGGAGCGGACGACATGCGGGGTGAGAGGGGGAGTGCATTTTTTTCTCTTATACTCTCTCTGCTATGACCCTAATGGAACGGTCTATACATGCCTTGAACCTGGCGTCATCCCGACAGCTCTATGGCCAGCACAAGAAGAGTGGAGAGGGAGGAACTCTTCACTCAACGGGACTCTTTTTGTGTATGCCCCAGACGTCGCTATTCTCCTACAAGATTATAGAAGATTAACCCGTCCCACAAACTTCACACAAAAGCAGCTTTGCGGTTAGTTGGGGTGGCTCGATCGCTGGCGTGCTTCGACCTCTTCGGTGGCTGGAACGGCTAGGGCATTCTGACAACGTCAGCCTCGCCGCAGCTTTGCTCATCCCGAGACAAACTACGTCACGATTGCGCCGGATGTGACGTGCTCTCCGCTGGCTTCTCTCCGAGCGCTTGCCAGAGTGGGCCGTTTATATAAAAAAAAAAAAATACACCCATCAGGCTCGAAATACAAACGTGCGATTGACATTTACGGATATTGTGGATCATATTCAGCCTATTTCTGAACAAGACGGGTATTTTTCACATTTCGTTGGAGTACCCTTTAAGCAACCGCCAATAAAACGAAAGGTAGTTCATTGTTTTCATAAGTTTTTTTAGGTCAATAATATAATATGCAATCTCACTCTGGTGCCCTTTTAATAAATATGGCATTCATAAAATAGAAAGCATTAAAAAAAATAACTGTCCTGTTTGTTTTTAATAACATGAGCACAAAAACGTCATCCAGGGAGTTTGCTGGAAGAGTAAGGAAGTTGCAGTCAGAGCAAGAATTGCTTGATAACAAATTTTCTTGAACATCCTGAACGGCATCGTGCGTATCGATAGTTATTTAATACCATTACTGTACGGGCTATTACGGTTAAACTCTTTCAAATAAATAAGAAAATAAAGGCTCAAGCGACATCGTCATTCTATTTCTGATCATTTTGCGATGCCATTGAAACTGTACTTCAAGTAATGTTCCGTTGGTGTGACAGTGCTTTTCTACAGATAATTTTATAATCCTCCCCCCTTTATGGTCCCCTGCACAAAGCGAGTAGCTAATATACTCAGATATATAAATATTAATACTCGCAATCAGACAAAAATAAACAGCGCTTACCGTTGCTCACCATCCCAGTCTGTCCTGGAGGTTCGATAAATTTTAAACAAAGAATGACATGAATGATTGCACAAAGAGGTAAGAAAGAAAACGAAGTTAGCGGAACACGCATACAGAAACCCCGTTTGCAATATTAAAAGTTACGATCACGGAAACACATTCTTTTTTTCTTGTTAGATCTGTATGTTGCAGTGCATCAGGGACCTTTTTGGCAATTGAAGTAGTCAGGCTGTTCTAAAGCGTAATGGCAACAATGTGTGTCATATAATGCACCAGTTATCGCATAACTTGCACGCAAACAAAAACCGGATCCCCCTCTTTAACCTCGGCCTTTGCTATTTTCTTATCAAAGTCGGCCCTTCCCGCTTCTCTCTATCCGCGGTAGCCAACTTCGACAAACAGTCTGGTTTAGTCCGTCATTTACCTACTTTCTCATTAACTCATGGGGCTGGCAAAGCAGGTTATATGACTGCTCTGAGACGCTGACGGCAAGGCGCTACGGTCATTCATTTCGATCGAAGATGACACTTTCAAGGACCTGCGCTTATATTTCTGTACGTGATTTTTGTTTTCTGTCTATGTTTTGCACTTGGGTGAGCCTTGGTTTGTAGAAATGTCAACCGTAGAACTGCAACGGTTCCATTGTATACTTTGCCTTTTTTTGTATTTTTTTCCGCATGCTTGCTGCTGACCAGTGTAAGGGGCCCGAGGACCAGTCAAGCTGCCTACTGCAGCTTTTTTCCTTTGAGCCCCCCATCATTTGATGGAAATAAAGTTATTATTATTATTAATATTATTATTATTTTGTAGGCACTGCAACTTTGCCAACGTGATGTCGCCTTTGTCTTTTGTTTTCGTCACTTCTCTTTATTTTTTTTTTCATTTCGAGCAAAGCTTCACTGGTTACAGTATGGCTGCCTAAACTCCGTGTCATGTTCCGCCACGAAAGCGACTCACCTCTGCAGCACGAAGGAGATAATCAAAACCTAAAGCGCCATTTTGCGCAGAAGCCTCTTTCTTCATTGGAGTAACGCCACTAATGAAGCAACGCTTAGGGTATAGGCACTCCGTTCCTCTTGTGGATGCCACCATTTTCCTGCTTAGTTCAAAGCGGGGCGCAATTGGCTGTAGTTACCATTTGAAAATGCGACGTCCTGAGCTTTAGATACAATGTGAGGACGTTCAGGCAGTATTCTTTCTCTTTGTCGCGGACTGTTTCCACATTTCTGGAGGACGGAAAAGCATTTCCAACGATTTAAGGTGAAGCTTTTGATAACTGACAGCCATGCTTTCAAGACACCAGATTGCCTGGAGTGTAGTTACTCTAAAACGTGATTTACGTATACCCCTGTCAGACGGGCTAAATCAGTGCGTTTCAACCAAGTGCACTTCAGCCCACCGAATGCCACTTCAAGTGTTTCCGTGCCACACGGGATAATTAAGTGTCACTTGGAAATGATAATAACGATGGATAAACCTATTAGACACCTAAAATGTTAAATTAAAGGCATACATGTCTCAGCAATATTTAATTTGTTTTAAATGAAGACACGTTACAAGACCACATTACGTTAATTCACAACATTTACGTCAATTGGATGATTCTGATCGATCCCAACAAGGCAAGATAAAGAAAGAAAAGACAAAAAACAAAACGCAAAATTACTTGAAGCCGAGTCTGTTCTTCTGGAAGAAGCCGTGTGGCACACAGCACAAATGACACTAAAGGCGAAGTGCACTTTGCTGAAGTGCACTAAATTAGCCCGTCTCACCGGGGTATTAGTTGCTCTACGTCGGACATGCCGGCAGCGTTGAGTTGTTTCCTCAGGGAGGAAAACCATTGGACGAATCCGGGGCTCCTGATTGGTCTTTTTTCAAACACATAACAAACACGCGCCCGCCGGCAACTAGACAAGCCGCGGCGGTGGGGCTTTCTTCTTTCCTAACAGACGTTCCCCTCCCGCGGTTGCGAGACAAGGAAAGAGGGGGGGGGGGGGGGGGGAAGGGGTAGATAACAGCTGCCGATGTTTCACGCTTAGACGGGCGGCACCTACAGGCGGAGATGCGGTCTCGCGTGCTAACTGCTGTTTTTTACCGCCAATATGGCCCTCCATCGTGTCGCCGCCGTCCTCGGTGGTCGTCAAATGCTACGTTGCCGTCAACGTTGCTCTGTTTCCTGTCACGAACCAATCTTACCTCAAACAACGAGCGCGAAGGGGTCACTGTCGTCTCCTGTTTGCGAGAAAGCGGGACGTTCAATGGGCCTATGAAGGCCCTGAATTCGCTCCATGGGTTTACTCCGTGTGAATGTTTCAATACGCTGCCGACCCCATGTAGATTGATCATGTCATAGCCTGATCCCGGTTTTTCTTTTGATTCGCTGCGCGGGTGCTTTGAATGATGCGGCGCAGGAGTGAGAGAACAGAAACATGTCTGGGTTTAAGCAATACTTATTGCAATAGAAATAAGCAATAGATCGAGAACGGTATTGACAACTCACGCAAACGTGCTCGTGGAAATGGTTTGTCCCTGAGGGCACCAACCAGATTACTGCAAACGTCCAGCGCAGTCGCCAGACATACAGCAGCTACGAATGCACCTAAAAAAAACCTGTAACCGAAGTGGGGTATAACGCGGCTAGTGAGCAATTAGGGAAGGTGAATTCAATTATATGCAGGCCTGCGTACTTCTACGGAAAAATACACGAGTCCCTTTATTGAGATACATCCAGTTGCTTCGCTGTTTTTGAAGCTGATCACTGCTCACAGGAGTACCTTACTGAATCTCATATAAGTGAAATTGAAAATTTGGTTTTTGATGATCTTTCACTGCTATTAGAAACTGGTCTGTGTAAATGTTTTAAAGCTGTTATATACTTTGGCAAGCTTAATTACTGTAATACGCTTTACTCATATCATCACACGAATATGTTTTTTTAGATATGATCTATGTTGTTTTACACGAGAGAGTTTAGACGCAAGCCGTTAGCCAGCCGTTGACAAAAAGTACAGATACTTCATTCCACAGTGTAACCCTCAAGACGCTACCACGAATGGTTCCGTAGATTATTCCTAGAGTAGTGATAACAGGACTCCCGCTAAAATTAAAGCAGCACGAGTTCCCCGAAACGTTTTAAGTAAAGTAAAATTTCACACGAGCATCGGCGACTATGGCTCATAGAGTTATTATAATGTACGCTAGAGGTTCAACTGGCGCTAGTGTCTATGCGACTTTCGTGACGCAAATTGAAGCAGACAGCAACCAGTCTACTTTTGCGGTGCTCCAGTGCGTTCCTACGTTAAAACGCGCGTGCGTTTTGTCTTTTCGCCGGAAAATAACACGGAACACTTTGGTTATTTCGGTCGTACCGAATAGTATGTGCCTTAATTAACATTGTTAAAGTGTAATTGCTTTAGTTAGTGCATTTTTCTTCTTCAGTGAGCGATGTTTAACTTCGCTACATTTCAGTCCCAAACGTGTGTTTCGGAGCAGGTGTGTAAAAACCAGACTTGTACCGTACGCATTACAAGTAATCAAATTACTTGTAATCGATTACTTTTTGGGGTAATTTTGTAATCAGCTGATTACTTCTATTAGGCAGTAATCACAAGACTAATCTGATTACTTTTTGAAGTAATAAAATTACTTGTAAGCGTTACTATTTTTCCACGGGACACCCCCCCCCCCCCCCCCCCCCCGGCACACGCCTTTTTGTTTTCTGAAATGACAAAAATAAAATTTGCTTTTTTTTTTCGAACGGAAAAAAGAAAGATTTTTGCGGAGCTGTAGAAAACGAGGTCAATCCCTTTCTATGTACAGTTTCTGTGGAATGTCCTTTTTCTTTTTTTCGAGCTGGGACTGGGAGTGGGAAGCCCCAGGGAAGCCACAGTGCGTGACAAAGGTCATTCAGGGCGAAGTTTGAGGGAGCAGAATGTAGCTTTGTAAGTCCTTCGTTCAAACTAGCCCCCTCACGCACACACACACAGAAATAAAAAATAAAAAAAAATCCTGCTTAGGGTACCTACTCGCAGCCCGTAGGAGAACCAGAACCGAAGAATGCCTAAAGCGGATGCAAAATACAACAAAGCCAGTTGAAATATTTCCCCATTTCCCCTGCGTGGTCTTTGTGACAAGCAATGTTTCGAGTTGAGGAGTGGTCGGGGTGATCTCTTCCGCTAATGGAGGCTACACATGATCCGTTTCAAATCGTGGAGCTGCTGCTTTTTTGTATAACATGCGAGCTCATCCAGATGTGAATAATAAAATGAGCGACGCAAACTTTGAGCGACAACCCTTGCCCAGGCTTAACAAGATCTAGAACCCCCCCCCCCCCCCCCCACACACACACACACAATGGCGAACGCCCAAATCATTAAACTTCTTCAAACGAATTCTATGCTTGTGTCCGCATTGTGAAGGTGCAACGAACACGAAGAGGGAACCAGTTTTTCTTCTTCATTACTTGTGCAAATGTGAAATATAGGTTGGAAGTAGTTCAATGTGATGAGCGCTAAAGATGTGTCTTCACACAATAAAGTAATCGGAAAAGTAACGGTTACTTCTTTAAGGAATGTCCAATTACTTTTGCCGTCAAGTAATCAAGTAATCTAATCGAATACTTTTTAGCCAAGAGTAATAGTAATTGTAATCGATTACTTTTTTTTAGTAACGTGTACAAGACTGGTAAAAACAAGCGACGATTCAAAGCAAAATTAGAATCGAAAGGAATATCGAGTGTGTTAAAGGCTCGCCAGCATTCCGGTAGTGCTTATATATTGATAATATGCCAGTCTTGTCACTATATGAAAATGATCCCGTCGTGCATGAGCGGATAAAAACATTCAAAACGTAGAGAATAAAGTCCATGGGCTATGAAAGGTGTCTCTTCGTATTGTTTTCTCTGCCGGGCAGCTTTTATCGGGCATCTGTTTTCAAAGATTTCGAGCGTGCGGGTAATATCTTGAACGTAGAACGAACATCTTCGCACCGAGCAGAAAGAATAAAGCGGTACTTACTTATTTAAAATCGGAATATATTACGTGACCTTCAATTTATTTTGATCGTACATGCACTGCGAGTTACTGATCCAGTGTTACTGCGTAGTTCTTGCCGTCTCCCTTAATTTCCAGATGTTCTTCGTTCGTTTTGGCACGTATATCCCTCATGCTGAAAAGCGCCGACGTCGTGTTCGCGCTAACAGTGTCCGACAGTGCACATAAATACACGTACGAAGCCGTTTTAGCCACGTTTTTAATGCGACGAATTAGAAAGAAAAACTCCGTAACTGACACTTTATTCCGTCGGCCTGGCTGAGAAATGTTCCAAGCTACTTGTACGTACAGAGCGCGACACTGTTAGCGCGAACAAGCGATCGCCGGTTTTTCCAGTTTTTCTCTTCGAAACCAAGGGATTTTATCCAAGTTATTGTTGCTACGGAAAGAGCTCATATAGTTCTATAATGTAAGCGATAAAAGTTCGTGCTAACTAATACTATTTAGAAGTAAAATGCGAGAATGCGCGGATGTCGTGTTCGCGCTAACAGTGTCGCGATGTGTACAAATAATTCCGGATATTGGCTCTTATAATCGAGCGCAGGGAGAAAATTCACTCACTTTTCCCCATAGAAATGCATTACCGGAAGTCAATTTTTGACTGGTTGCTGTCTGCTTCAATTTTCGTCAGCACACTAGCGCCACTTGAACCTCTAGCGTACATTATAATAACTCTATGCTATGGCTTACCTTACGAAATACCGTATCTGCTCGAGTAAAATAGTCGCGCTTTTTATCAGCAAAGCCTGTGGGTCTGCTTTTTTGCGGAGCACGGGTATATCGAATAACCGCGATCGGCAGACAAATGGCAGCGATTTACGAGCAGAGATAAGGTCTTCACGCAAAGACGTGCACTGCTCAGATCGCATTTTTACGGAGAATCGTGTTCTCCACCTCGGTATCTTCCGCATTTTTTTTTTTTCCGCGCAGAGCGCGGTGATTGTTTGCATTGTGCCATGTGTGTCGTGCAGGAAAGTAGACGCAGGAGCCTTACTCGTAAGAAGTGCGTCTGTTACTCGAGTAATTACGGTATTCATCTTCATACGCTTGTTCGACGCGTAGCGAACTATAACGTTCAATACATATACACCAACACAGTATTTACGAACAAGCCCGCTTTGCCCGCATCAAGTGTGGGCACAGCGCGTGCGCAGCAACCGAATTCGGGAGAAGTGAAGCGTTTGCGCATGCGCAGTTCCGACAGCAGCGCCACCGCAGTGGCGGGACGTCAGTGAGTTGAGTTGGTCTCACTGATCTCTATTGTAGTAGGCTGGATCGCGGATCGGGAGCCCGTCGGTGTCGCCACCGGCGGCCATTGCTTGACACCAGGCAATACACGCAAGCCTATGGGAGAAGCGCACAAAAGTAAGCATATTGAAGCATGTAGCCTGTGCTCGGAGGCGAGTGTTTTACGGTGCGCTGCGATCTTTATATCGGGTGTTCGGAGATCGAATCGGTATTCGTCAAACGTCCGGTCGCCGAATAAAAAAATCAAACGTACCGGAGCACCCACGGCTGAGCTGGCAAGCTTGCTCTCGTAGTGGAGTAAACAAAGGATAACTTGCCGTCAATAAGACCGTCCTTAGGGAAGCCCAGAAGTTGATGAATGACAAAAAAGTTCCATCTCGACAGCGGCTTTCTGGGAGTGAGCGAATTCCGCGTAGCAAGGCCTTCGAGCTTGTCGTCTGCTAAACCTAACTCAACGAAACCGCCACCGACTCCGCGGTAACTCTAGGTAACTCTCGCCTCATTGAGCTGCACTACAGCGGAGTCACTCTCGATCACAAAATATTTATTTATAAGAACTGCGAGGGCTGTCAGTTTTAATGTTTGTACGCAAGCTATTTGACGGGCTTATCGAAAAGCATCGAAAAAGTTTCAGTGCCGACAACAGCTTAGAAACAGGGGAAAACGTCACTTTTTCTCGTTCTTCCCATAGAGTGCCATGCATTGGCTGGTGTCGATCAATGGCCGCCGGTGGCGACACTCGGCCCCAGCTGCCGAGGCCGCGGTCCGCGATCCAGCCTACTACAATAGAGATCAGTGGTTGGTCTATACAATGCCTCCTTCCCGGAATATTAACGCTATATTCAATTTCACTTTAAGTCCGACCGCAGCTCATGCTGCGATGCAATGGCGCCAATCAAGCGGCGCCTAAAGTGCACAGTCACGGCGCTCGTCGCCTTTGTGCGTGTGTACGTGGGGGGGGGGGAGGGAGGGGCGTCTATTATCACCGGCTAAATCAATTACACGCAGAAAGAGGCGCAGGATCGCGGCGGCGCGCGTTCAATATGCGCGATTGGTTTAGTCGACGATAGCTAAACGCACAAAGGCGACGAGCGTCGTGACAATGCACTTTTGGCGCTGCTTGATTGGCCCCATCGGATCGCAACGTCGGCTGCGGACGTATTCTTAAAGTAAAACGGAGATATGCGGAGCTCAAGTCGTCTGCTTCTTGCGCCGGAGTTGCGGTGACGTCAAAACGACGCCGAGTTCTCATTGGCTTTGATTGATAGGATAGTGGGTAGACCTTATTGCTAGATGCCTCAAGGTCTGTCGACTATGTTTTTTTGTTTTTTTTTAAAGCGCAGCTCTTATGGTACGTTTACACTTGCGGATCCGCCAGCGAATCCGCCCAGCTTTTGCCGCTGGGGCGAAACGCTGGGCGGAAAACGCGGCGGCGAGCCGTTTAGGTCCCGGACCTATTTCTGCCGCCGAACGAGGCGTTTCGCTGACCGGAAGTGACATTCTTGCGCAGCGCGGCGCTGCCTACGTCATGAGCACGCGTAGTTCCGGGAGCAGCAACGCCCGGGAGAGAGAACCGAGGCGGGAACTCTCGCGCCTTCTCGTCATATTTGACGAGATGTTACGGGAATCGCTGTCGCAGCTGGCGCCGCCGCCACTGCTCGAAGGAAATAGATGTAAACGCAACCCGCTCGTCGCCACCGCCGCCGGGTGCGGATCCGCTCCCGCGGCAGCGGATTTCTTCTCAGGTGTAAACGCACCATTAGGCGCTCGTTTCCAGCCTGAGCGTCGTCGTCGTCACCGTCGGCGTAACCGCGCGGTGCATTATGGGAAATGTCTCACAATGCAGCGCGCGGAACTCGTGACGTCATGAGTGACGTCCCGAGGGTCACATGACCTCACGAGGGTCACGTGACCTCACGTCACGCGTTGCATTCTGGGAAACGTCCCATGATGCAACGCGCGCGGAGGAGGAGGAAGGGGATGAGGGCAGGAGAAGGAGGAGGGGAGGAGGAAGGAGGAGGAGAAGGGAGGAGGGGAGGAAGAAAGATAAGGAGGAGGAGAGAGAGAGGAGGAGAGGGTATGGATGAGGAGGTGGGGCATACCCTCCCCTCAGTACCCTCCCCTCCTCCCTGTAACGCCGTGACAGGGGCGCTACAACTCCCTGTAACGCCGAATTAGTGCTGCACTTTAATTCGGCGTTACAGGGAGTTGTAAACGTCTTTAATTTTTTCAATCAGCCACTAAGAGCTTCGCATTCTGACATCGTTGCAACCCCTATGCAACCCCCGCGTACCTCTCTCGCGCTCGCTCGTTCCAGCGCAGATTCGGTTTTTTATGCCGCAAACACTTAACCAGAAGCTCATAATTTGCGAGTGGATCGGCACCAGAGCGTTTTATACTGGGAGAGTTCGGCGGGTGGGAGTGGCTCACGGCCCGCTAGGTCTAGCGGACTCAGCGGGCGCCGCTTCCGCCATGATGTGCCTCCCGGCGAGTGGGTCCCCATTGACATGCAATGTATACGCGTGTAGGCTTTGCCGTTCGTGCTTTTGTTGGCGTAAGGAGAAAGTCTAAAAACAAGCATTTTGTGACGTTAATCATACGTTAATTATAACTTACCTCGCACAATCGAGCACTCGAAGTCGGCTTCCAGTCAGCCCTTTTTGGTTTGGTCTCCCAGATCTTGTGCCTTGCGCGGTTTTCTTTTCCTTGCGGTAACCGGTACATCCTGAACCCCTTTTTCGCGTTGTTCGAGCACCCAACGGCACTGCAGCCCCCCATTTCGTTTTCTTCTAACGTCTGGCAGAGCGCAGAACGATCATTTTCATCGTCGTCTCTCGCTCCACGCTAGACGGCAAGGCACATCATGGCGGACAACGAAACTCGGAGTGCGATGCGCACAGTTGCCAGACTGTTTGATCAGTGCTGCCAGACTGGCGGCTGGATCAAAGAACCGCCGAACTCTCCCAGTATAAAAGGCTCTGCTCTTTCCGAGTCGCGACCCCGTGCTCGGGCCTTGCCTTGGAACAAGGCGAAAGCAAACGAGCATGGGAAATTTGCTGCGACAGTGTTACTGCAACAGCGTCATAGTCACTGTCACGTTTCAGCGAATGTACGCGAACACGGATATACGTATATATAAATCATCAGAAATAAAAAATAAAAAAACAATGCGACAGGAATTGTATTTCCTACGAAAAGACAACGACGCCGAGTCAAAGTGAGTGACGCGTTAAGGCTAGTGTTTTCGTTTCTGTTTTTTTTTTATTATTATTATTATTTGCTTCCGATCCTTTCTCTTGACTCTGTCCGACATAATTGGAGAGCAGGCAAGCAGTAAGGACTGGGGCGAGCCTATTCGCGTAAAGGAAGGCGGAGTATCCCGTTGCAAAAAAGCCTTCAATTACCCAGAAAGCCACTTAACTAAATATATTCTTTTGCCTGACAACCCTTCAACGCTGTCTCAAAGGGACATGAGCTCAGAGCTCAGAGAGGCACGGCCACTGACAAATTTCTGCGCGAATATTTTGCTGTGTAGCGGTCAATACTCGTTGTGATTTCCTAAAAGAGTTGGGCAAACGACACAGTCAATAGGTCAGTTCTCCACCCAGGAATCTGGTCGGTTTTGGGACGACGATCCCCGACATCTAACGTGCTGAGTATCCCGGCGAGGGAAACTGTTTGAGGCAAAAAGAGCGATCTCCGCCTGAATACTCACGAGCGTGCTAACGACCTGGCCTCACCAGTGTGACAAAACACCTATGTTCGTACGCGAAAAGGTAAAATCAGCTATTCAACAATTCGAGCAATCTTTCGCGGCACTCTATGGAGCATTCCCAAGCAACGCGTTTCTTGATGTACATCACTCTTCAGGAGCCCTTTTCCGAATCCCAAAACGCCTTTTTTTAAAACTAGTACACTCTGAAATTCAGTGTCAATCCATGTATACATCTACATATAGAGCTTGAAGACTCGAATTGAACGTCCCTCCTACAGAGAGTGATACGTACGCATCTCGAGGGACTTACATCACGAACAAAGGAGGTCCTTCCCACGGCTCGTTGTCGTCACAGAGGGACACGACTGTGGCCAGCTGCCATGTCGCAAGACCTGCAAGGGGACGCAAGTGACGGTCGGAGTTCAACGGTCGTGAGCTTCACACACTACTGCCATCACGCCATCGCCGTTTGGCTTCTCAACCGAAACGAGGATGTCGTAGCCGTCTAGGAATAAATCACCAAGAAAGCGAAACGGCAGGCGACAAACGCAATGCATTCGACATCTTCTCTTCTGTTTCGGAGCACAAAGGGGCGAGGCAATTGAAGCCGCGAAGGCGACCTCGGTACGACATTCATTCCACCCTTCTAGTACTAAAAGTTTTCTTCCTTTCTTCTTCTTTTTTTGTTTATCTGACGTTTTGGACGTGGGCCCAAAACTTTCGAGGGTGCTTCTCGTAGCTTCCGTCGCGTATCGGTTTCGAATTTCGGCGAAAGGCTGCGGCGGCCTTCTTTCTGAGTAACGGTCGAGCGTGACCGGCCATCAGTCTTTGTAGCAACGGGTTCCGGATATCCTCGGCACACACAAACGCTGTCGCCGCACGAAGAATACGAACCGCTTAGCTTCAGTTTTTGCGTCTTGTGTTTTCGTGATATTTTGTTCGGGCTTGTGTGTGTCCGACCGCGTGTATCTTTTTGAATTCGAGCTTTAAGCGTTTCCGAGGGTTAGCCTTGGCATGTGGCGCAGGGCGTTAGCACCATACTCCATTTCGCAATTTGCGTGAAGCGCTGTCGAAGGACGCCTGCGCCATCGAAAAGAGCACTTTGTAAGAGCGACACGTTCGCCACGCGGCAATTCACGGCGTCGCGGGCGAACGCCGTGAATTGCCGCGTCACTTACGTAAGTTGCTTTAGTTTATTTATACTTTTTCCATACTTTGTTTTACGTTATCATGCGTCACATTGACGCGCTGCAGGCGCCGCCTCTTAGCTTTAGGAGAGACTTTCACTGGGCACTTGTTGGGGCAAAACGAGACAGTCAGAAGTTATGAACGCGTTCCAGCAAGCTTCACTGTGGTCCGCGGTGTAACAAAATATTCCCGTTTTTGCTGTGAAAAAAGAAACATAAAAAAACAGTGAAAGTGAGATGCAGTGAGGATGTAGATTAGGCGAGTTGGTGTGCATTGAGCGTGGCGATGAACAGCGGGCATGAGACAGAGACTGTAGGAAAAAACAGGTAGGACAAGCGCTTGTCCTGTCTATTTTCTTCTCAATGTTTTTGCCTGTTGTGCGTTGTTTATCACCATGTTCAATGAAAGTGACAGCTGAAATGTGTATCCTTAATAAAGCTAGAAGTATTCACAAGCTTTGCAAGTACGCTTTTATGGGGCTCGGCAATAGCAGATGTCACAAAAATCTTGTTTATCAAAAAATAAATAATAATAATATTTAGTTTGTTTTCCATTGCAGGTTTCCTCCTATGTCGTTCTTTCAAACTTCTAGGGGTATCAGGAAACACAACCAAGTGCTAAGGCTCTCTAAGATCGCCTCAAATATCCTAACATGACGAGCCAACGCGTTCCACTATGGCACTTCAGATATGTTTTCCTCTTGCTGCTCTAACTTTTAATCTTTCTGAAAGTTGGACTATTCTATCTGTGTAGCTTGGTTATCATGTATATTTTTATTTCAGGTAAGCTTAAAGATCCTACCCGAGTAACTTCTTTCAAATAAAGTTACGTATATCACCCCGGTATATTCAGGTCACAATGAAAGTCAAGAAGTACTACTTTCAAGCTCTAGCCTATAGGTTATATATTGCGCTCCTTCAGTTCTAAGATTTTGCGTCGTTCTGCTGAAATGAACGCGGACTGAAATACTTACACTGATTAAGGATCAGCGATATGTCCTGGTCACCGCACGTTGAAGGAAAACAGCCTCCGAGTTTCAAGCTTGACTGGTCAAAAACGAAGTTCTGCACACCCTGTTGCTGTTAGACGACGAAATTCAGAGCACCGTTACGCACGACAATTTTGTAAAAGCAGTTTTGGTCATCATCTTTCAAGCCGGCATTAAGACAAATGAGACTAGAATTGTGCTTATTCTTTAATAAAACGGCTTTCTCTTGCCAGTTTAGGGGTCGCCCTTCAAATGAAACATTTCGTAATGTTTCTGGATTATTCTTACACGTCATTCCATGCGACGATTGTCCTGGCCAAACGTGGTACACCCCTATCTGAATAAGAATAAATGGTGTAGGCTTGTTGAGGAGTTTCAGATTGGCATCGCAATTCAGAATTTCACTGACGCGCGCAGTATTAAGGGATATAGTCATATATCGGAAATATTAATCTTTATACGCATCTTTATACGTCCGATAAGTGTTTCTGTTGAGGGTTAAAATGACCGTACTATGAGTCTAGTGAGCTTCCACAAATTTTCACGAGATACCAATACCAAGCTGACCACCGTGCGCCATGAGGCCTACTGAAAAGAAAGATGTCGCAATAAAACAATACTATTGCTCTCATTCGGTTTCCATGAAAGCCCCACTCCACTTTACGGTGCGTTAAAGCGAAGGCCCCATGCGTTCATCGGACATGACCGAATTCACCTACCAACACTGACTCATGCTTTAATGAGAAGCCACGAGCAAGTGAGGTCGCATGGACGCGTTCCATTCCATCTGTGTCCAAACTATACTTGGTTTCAGTTCAAGTTTGAGCGCGGTCAAAACCTAGAAGAAAATGAGCACATACACAAAAACTCAGATCGTAAAGTTATGAGGAACTCGCTGCGTTTTTTTTTTTTTTTTTCATTCAGTCAAGCACCATTGGTGCTTGATTGCTCGTACCATTGGCCACCGTCAAACTCAAGGCGAAATAAAGTATGGTCATGCCCGTTGACTAAACCATTACATTTCAGTTACCATGCGTGCACGTGCGGACGAGACTTCGCTAAGATTTTTCTTATGCCTGAAAGAATAGGCTGCTGTTCGCATCGTTGTCTTGCTGGAAATCGAAGACTCATTCAGTGATATTACGTACGAAACTGCCATATATGGCCATATCAAGAATTGGGCTGATAGGACCAAGTATGTCCATGTATAGAATAGGGTTCCATACAATCTTACTTTCCCGATTCTCGATATAGCCTGCATTTCTGTATGGGACTTCAAATTAGTTTTTTGGGGACCCACCATGCGCGGTGCGACCGGCGGTACCGGCACGTCGGCTGGCAGGTAGACGTAGACGTGGCAGAACTTGCTGCTGATTCGAGCTCCCGTCTTGTTGCGCACTTCGGCTCCGAAGCAGAGCTCGGGTGAGCCGTACTCGAGCACGGAGCCCCGCAGCACGCCCGTGGGGAGAGATCCCAGGGAGTCCAACACTGCGTGGGCCGACGGCGTAAGAGTGCCCCGACGGCTACTTTATTGAGAACCTAAGCGCCCCGATCTCTAGAAAGATGCTTAGTACAGAGGTGTGGCTGTAGCGGGGGACACTACGCTACAAATGTCCTCCGGAATCAAAAATGTGGAACATACACATGAGAAGACAGGCAGGCTTTGTCCCTCTATGTTCCTCGCATTCAAATCTTTAAGATCGAAGCCAACAGGTTGGTTAAACGCATCATAATGTCAGTCATTGTAATTTCTTACACAATGCATGTGTAAGAAATTACAATGTTATATGTTAGGCATAGTCGCTCTTATGTCCCTTTTCACTCCTCGATGTTTAGAGCTCTTGCCTGAAGCTATGATCAACAATCTTCAGAGTAATCGTGTTTTTTTTTTATGCTGGGAGCGGTACCAGGCCATTCTAAAATAAGTTAAAAGATGTTCGTCGTTTTTTGGTTGTATTTGTTTTTGCGGCTTCCGTCGATTTGTTTTCATCGTGCTGATTTACTGGCCGTTATGATGTATTCCAGTTCGTAATCTCTCTGTTGGTGCAGAACGCATAGTGGTCCCAGGTGCCCAAAGCTCACATTTATTCTTAAATTAAGAGTCCTCCGTATTTTTTAATAATTTCCTTTTTTAGGACAAATTTAGTTTTTACTTCTACTTTTACTTTCTTGAGATGGTAAAAGACAAGCATTTTTATTCGGCTCAGGCTAAAACACTGATTTAGATCAATAAATATTGTTGATGTGACTTTCGAATTTCTCCAACGAATCGACTCAGAAACTGAAAACATTTATAAAAAAGAAATGTCAAACTCAATTTTTTTTTATATCTGTCTTAAATATTTATTATATTCTACTTTAGTATCAACTTTTTGAGGCTTTCTAATTTTGTATTTCATGCATCGATATTTTTTCCTGCAGCTGAAACGAACGCATTTTTTTTTTAAACATTGTTCGGTCCAAGTCACTTCTCTTTCTTATTTTCCTCGAGAATTCTACGAGAGCAATCACAACAGACGTGGTATTTTCTTTTACTTAAAGTAGCGCAAGACCCCCTTTCAAGTAAACCAGGTGATCTCGTATATTAGTTCAGGCGTCTTCAAACCTCTCTACTTCATTGGCTTATCGCAATCCTCTTATGGCCTAGCCAGCTGGAAGCAACTAGCAGAAAAAAAATAAGAGCGCTTCGTCGGGCAAAGTATAGATCTTCCCCCGAATTAAAGCAGGGTCCGATTTCCTCGAAATCGGGGGAAGCCCAATGCTGAAAAATGGTTGCGCTTATATCGACCTCTTGCTTTCGCAGGAAGACAAAGTTATACGATCATTAGGTGACAAATTATTAAACTCTGACCAATCTCTACTTTCGTGGAAAGCTTGCGGTACCTCCGGTGCTTTCCGAGGCGCTATCCACGTTGCCTCGGCGCTCACGCACGTACCTTCTACTTTGTTGCGAAGAATACTTAATCATTTCTGTGGTGTTAAATATTATCTTAACCCCTTCGACGAATCTTTTCGCCTTTCCTAGAAACGCTGAACTGCAGCGTTAATTCTGTTTGCTTCGAAGTTATGAACATAGTGTGACAGAGAACGGGTGCTCCACCTATCAGTTTTTTCATCAAGGGCAAACTAAGTTCGCACGGGCTTTTCTGCAACCTATCGAAGCGATATCCAGGAAAATCAGGCTATTGAGAAACAATACCCCCTCTTATTTTCTTCTTCGTTTTCTTTGTCTTACTAGCCTCAATGAATTTTGTTATTAACGAACAACGGGCCTCACGAGCAAGGGTACATCGTTAAGTTTTGAAAGGTAAAAAAAAAAAAGAGATACAAAGTAGACTCGTTTATTTTTTTATCGTTATTATTTTTGTTGAGATCGAGGGCCTTTTTCGCCCCGGACCTGTTTTATGAAAGAGAAGAAACCATCAATCAACGTCGTTTGTTAATCGGCCTGACGTCGTTTGTTAATCGGCCTGTGTGTACCTCAAATAAATTAAGGTTCGTTCAATATGAAACCCCGTTTTCAAAGCCCCCATGCTCCGCCTCGGTATCGTAAAGTTCTTGAGCGCCCGTAAAATTTGGCTCAAATTACACGCTTGGAAAACTGATCTCGAGTCGAGCTTGATTCATGCGCGAAATAGGCTCACTGTAAATGCTGCTGAAAACGATTCCGAGCATAAATTGTTTCCATGCTGGTGAGCACGGGAAGTAAATTTCTTATCATGGTCAGGCCAGCGTTCCAGTGTTTTTGTGTTTCTGTTTCATGGCATCAAACCGTATTTGTTAATGTCTACATCAGTCAACGAGCTAATGAGAGAGACCAGTCTGTATGTAATTTCAGCATCTTAAATAGACAGCTTTCCCGTATAGGTCATATCACCCAGTGGCAAAGTCCGTTGGTAAATATCCCTATTAAAATATCGAAGGGATCTTCAATGTATTAAACATAATGCTCTTTAGCGCAATTGTCTTGATCTACCCGATTATTTTTTTTTCCTTCCCAATCGCGCTGAAATAAACGCACCATAATTAACCTCGGCTGTTGGAAAGGAAGCCTCGAAAAAACTGGTCACTTCAGTTTTAAATTTGTTCATTTAAAATTTGCTATTTTAGTGCGGCGCTCCGTATTTGCGAAAAAAAAACCAACAGTGAACAGGAGGCAAAAAAAAATCAATATACAAAAAACTGTTTTCATATGTTTTGCCAGCGAACGATTTAACATGAGCGTTACGTCTCAATTCGACGAGGTACCGGGATTACTCTTGTTGCGACGTAAGAACTGGAGGGGAGGCGCTGCCCCTACAGTTCTTATGCTTCCTCTGGCTTCAGAAGCGCAGCTTACCATTTAAATCGGCATGGTTCGGTACACTGATGGACAGTTGGGCCTGATGGCTCAACACGTTTGGTGGATACGCTACGGTCACATCCGGGGCGCATTCTGTATATTATGCTCAGCGTTGTTACCTGCCCTCATCTAAAACAATGAACCTTATTCCCATGGTACCGTACGCTAGAAAAATCGCCTGGTGTCTATATTGACCGAAGACCACCAGAAAATTTAGTCATTGCGATTTTTCTTGGGAAATGGTGAGAAAAAGTGTAGATAAAAAAAAAAGTTGTATTGTGACATTGTACCTGACCTTAGCATGTGGAACGAAAACGGGCTAAATGCCACATCCCGTACTTCGTTTTTCGATTACTGTTTTTTTTTTTTCTCTTTGTATTCCTCACTTGCCGAGTTCCACTCTAAGAAGCGCCTACATGTATACTGCCCCCAGTCCGCTCCGAACACCTGTTATAGGTTTTCTTTTAATTATTTTAATCAATCAGATTGTTGAATGGCACCATGCTCCCATTGCAATGCAGTGCAAGTTGCTAAAATAAAATGCTGGAGAATGTCTTAGCCAAATAAGACTGCGTGACCATTGTGGCGTGACACCGCTCACACTTCTCATTGACTAGACCGATTACAGAAAATCCCTTCACCGAGTGTTCTGAAGCTCTTCTGAAAGTTTAGATTGCTGTGATTGTTTCTGCCTGTTCTAGCATAATGCCGTAAAGTATGCGCACGGCGTATTCAAAGTTAACTTGTTCTGCAAAGCGAAGCGCTCAGGGCAGGGTGGATCCTTTTCAAGTTTGGAGTAAGATTGGTGCAAACAGCACCGATAGGATGGCGTACAGGAGAGCCCCGACGGTTCTTCGCTCAGCATCGCCTGGACGAAACGCTGCGCGTCCGCTCTGCACTGGGAATCCACATGCACGACAGGCAGGTTCTCGTCGATACACCGCAAAAAGGGCTTCCAGTGAGAAGCCTTGAAATGTACCAGGTGTAGCCTTCGGGCGTTGATTAGATCTTGAGCTGTGGAGAGAAAACATTACATGGCAATCCGAGAATTTGAGAGAGCCGGTGTCTGGCCAGTTCCGGTTGTTACGTTTTCACTGGGCGACTTGTGAGGTCGCAGCTTCACACGATAGTCACAGTCGGGAACCGGTTGTAAGACTTGCTCCCGACCATGGTGTAAAATGTCTTACATTCTAGTAGGGAACCAATATACCCTTTGCTAAATTCCCCATTCGCCCCGGCCCGCACTCGAGGAATCATGGCACCTCCCTAGTGATCGGCAATTTCGACGAATTCGATGGTTACGCAGTTTTGAGTGTAATCCGGAGTCACCCTGAACAAGCGTCGTGTCGACTCCAAGGACCCGTCATGTCATTTTTTTTTTCTCGTCAATGTCAGTGTTTTTGATACTTTGCATGCGATCCACCCGTCAACTTGGCCGACCTGCAGAAATCTCTTACACTATTATCAGTATCGTACAGCTTCAAAGGCGCTGATATAAAATTAGAAACGCTAAAAATGCTATAAACTGCCCCGCTGTCTCCGAACTAAATCCTGGTTTTGGTTGTTGTGAATTCTCAGCTTTTTAAAGAATTCCTGCCATAAACAGCAACCACAATAATTTTAATGTTGTGAGAGATTTCTGCAGCTCAGCCAGGTTGAAAAGTGGATTGCATACACAGTATCAAAAACGCTGAGATTGACAAGAAATTCTAGAAGTTATATGACACATACTTGGACTCTACACGACGCTTGTTCAGGGTGATTCCGGATTGCACTCAAAACTGCGCAACCATTGAATTGTTCGAAATTGCCGATCACTATGGAGCTGAAGGATCACATGATTCCTCGAGTGGGGGCTGGGGCGTTTGGGGGATTTTAGCAAAGCGTATATTGCGAGGCGACCACTGTGCCTGTTGCCTTAAAGCCGACAGTTCCAGAACCTCCCCCCGTTGTGCCGTCCCGGGATTCAATCGGAAGGCCAGTGATTGTGCGGTACACACGAAGAAATCCAAGAATGCAGTGACAACGAAAACTGTTGGCTCATTGCGTGGCACAGTTAGCGTCGTCAATACGACACTTGCACTTTTTTCCTTTCTATTCTATCCAGGCAGCGTTGGGTAGGACACCAATTTTACATTCTGTTTCAACATAAGATCTGCAGTATAGAAGCTCCGCCTCCAACACGCGCTCGTTGCTTTCCATCAAGTTTGGCTACGAGTGCGCCGAAGTGTTATCGAAGATACATAGCCCATGCTGGGGGCGAAGCTCCTACTGAAAGTCTTATGTTGCAACAGTCTATAAGATGGTGTCCTTCGTGGGAACAACTACACTGTAGTGGACCTAGTCATAGCCTTCACTCTAAAAAAAGGGGTTGTAGGCGTTACACCCCTTGTCACATATAATATTGAACTGCTAGAATTCCAGCAGTTTAATAAATGTAATAAAACCATCAGTTTTTATCTGTCTTAACTGTCTAGCGCTTCGTTCGCAAAAAAAAAAAAAAGTATACCGATTGTGAGAAAAAAAAAAAAGGCTGTATATATATTTTTTGAGAGACGGGGGAGGTTAAGAAACTAAAATATACGTAGCACTTTGGCGAATGACGTGTCCTAAATAACGGTCTGACTTTAACCCATAATTTGCGCGAGTAAAATGAGCATGACCTTTGCGCTGCAAACAACAGCCTATTTTTGGCTGCGGGTGCAATTTTAAGCCACTCCGCTTGTTCTCAACCGTTTTCGTTCGTCGATCGCTGATGACGCTCAAACGCGAGAAATTTTGCTAACAATAACTGACCGAGGACTCTTTGTTGTTCATTCGCCTAATGGGATTCTAAATCAGACTAAGCCGTTTATGGGAGGTTTCGCAAACAACTTCCACAAACAAATGTAAAAGTTCAGCTTAGTAATGATGGCCATTTCCTACGCGTCCTAGATAGAAGCATTTAAGAAGAAATATGACTGGCAGCTGAAAAGTGGAAGCATTTGCGAGGCGTTGTTTCCCACGTGTTTGAATGGTTTTGCTTCCCTTAATATTAGTACCGTTTCATTTTGTTTATTTCAATAAACGTTGTTAACGATGCACGCACAAAGCGCAAATCATACCGCAATTCTATGCCTCTAAATGACGACCAAAGCTGGCCGTTAGTTAATGGACTCGGCGCAATTGCTAATCCCAAACAGCGTTCGTTTTTTTTTTTTTGTTTTGTTTTTTTTAGGTTTGGAGAGGCAGGTAACTTACCGAACTCCAAGGAAGTACATCCTGGGACAATAATCAGGCAAACCCAGGCGTACAAAAACATAGCTTTTGTCCCTGCCTGCGCTCGTGACAAATACGCCGGCAAAGCAAATAACGGCACGGGCGGCTGTGCCGCGTCCGCCAACCTGCAGCTGTTATTCTAGGTCCCGCTGGATCGCACCACCGCGGTTGGGCGACGCGTGGCTTTAAACACGTCATCTCCCGCGCAGCTCAGAAACAAACCCGCAGCCTCCCTCCCCGCAGAGGATTGAAGGCCGCCGTAGTAGTAAAGGAACCGTTGGACCATGCAGGACAAAGAAATAGAAAGGACAACGCCGCCGTTGAATACTGCTTTTCCTCACATGGTGTCGTAGTACATCTACCCTTGTCTGGAAATTACGTTTTACTATGTTTTAGAAGCTACTTTGTACCCGCATTCTTCTTTCTTACAGTATAGATATTGACAGCTTGAAGGGCCACTGAAAGATGAAAACGTCATTTTATTATTAATTGAATATTATTTGCCTACTATTAGAATAAAACTTATGGCCCTAAATTAGGACCCAAATCCTTGTCGGAATCATGGTTGTTCCTTCCTTCCGCAGTTTACGAAACTTGACGCTCGGCGTTTTTTGCCTCCAGAGAACATACACGCTCTCTCAGTCAAGCGCGAATGTTCGCATCATGCATTTTTACGTCGTTTTCGCGTTTCTGGTCACTACGATGTTTGCAAAATTCAGCGAACACCGCGCTCGAGTTGTTTTATGCCGTATTCCTCCCTCTGCTGTGATTGAATAGCTATTGAAAGTGTTCGAAAGACAGCGGCGTACCAACTTGTTTTTGAGGGGGAGGGGGCAAACCAGACCCTCCCCCCCCCCCCCCGCGCCCCCCAGGCCGGGGGGTGGTGCCCTTGGTATCTTTTGGGCGGCGCCGGTTAGTGTTTGCCCTCCCCGGTAGCGGCTGTCTCAGGGTCAGGGGGGGGGGGGGGGGGGGGCAAAGCACTTGCCTTGCCTCCCCCACTCTGAGAACCGGGGGGGGGGGGGGGGGGCAAGCGCCCCCCCCCCCCCCCGGTTCAGTCCGTTTCTAGTATTATTTTGAAACATAGAGGATTGCAGTCCCTCCTCGGATATTTCAAGCTGACTGGAATTGACGTGCACCTCTAGTTTCAGTCCGTTTCTAGTATTATTTTGAAACATAGAGTATTGCAGTCCCTCCTCGGATATTTCAAGCTGACTGGAATTGACGTGCACCTCTAGGACAAGAACTTCCTGCAAACTACACCGAGGCGCGACTTCTTGCACAAGGATCAATACATTTTCCTTCATCCAAAAAAAAAAAAGAAAAAAAAGTTATTATTTAGTAAAAAGTATCTAGTTTAGTTGGCGGGCGATCTTGATTAGTTCGTACTTCGCAAGGTGACACTAGAGAATTGTAAATTTTATTGTAAATGCATTAATTATTTATAAAAAGAAGGCCGGTCACCACGTACTTATCCTGGGAGTTAGCGAAAGCCGCATAGCCGTGCGCAGATGCTCGGAGCTTTTACGTCACGCGCTGGAATTGTGTCGCTCGGCGAAAAGATAAAGCGGAGCCCTCCATTCGACAACAACACATGTGCCTTACAGCTATATACGAACCCGCGAATAACAATGGCGGATGCTGTTTCTAGGCGATTAAAAAGCACCGAGCGTTTGTTTTAATACCCGAGCCCATAAGTGAGACGTTCGATGTTGCATATGTATGCTGCTTCGTGTTGCGTTGGCGGCGTTCTGTCGAACTTCTCGCAACGCCGAGTCTTGTCTCACACAGATGACCACCGGTAGAAGAAAGGATCGCCAAGAAAGAGGAGCCCGTTGCTTGCATCGCGGATGATCCTATTGAAACGGTATTACACTCTAACTATTCGCTTATCAGCATGCGTGCTTGGCTGCAGTGGTGAGCTTTGCAATGGGACTTGAGAATGGCTTCTGCTTCAAATGTGCCGTTACTCGGAATAGATGGGTTTTCCCGGATGTTTTTTTGTCGGAGCTCAAATATGCTTTTTATCCGTTAAAAAGGATAATGATATTGTTCTCTTTCTTTTTTCTTTGTGCGCAAGCAGACATGCAACTTCCCGGATAAGCTTTAGTTTTGTTCAAGCACAGGATTGAATCGGACTTCATCGTGTTGTGAGGGATAAATTAAAATGGCGGAGGAAAAATAAAATAAATAATGATAGCTTGCATGTGCAGGGAGGCTATGGAAATCCGTCTGTTGCGACCCCTGTTGGCATAAAATAGGTTTACGGCTTTTTTTTTTTTTCAACTTCATAATTGAACGTTTCGCGATTGTGTGACTGTGTGACTGTTTTTATGGCATGACCCACCTGACGCTCTAAACTTACCGCGAATGCCCGCAGATAATTGTTTTTTTTTTAATGATATTTGCGCTTTTGTATTTTAGTAGAGTTCCACTTAGCTCGCTATTATGATGCCCAAAATGAAAATGGACACTGAAGAGTGAATATTCGGGCTCGAAAATGCGCTGTTCAATCGCTGCGATGGAATCAAAATTTGCCACGCTTGGATTTAGAGCACATGAATGTGTCCTGTCACAAGCCGCGTTTTCTACTTCAAAATGAACGCCTAACCTCTAAAAAAAAAAAAAAAATCCGGTTTAGTATTTGGTGGTCCAATCACTACGAGCTGATGAACGCGTCAAGTGAATTATTTATCTCTGAAAATTTGTTTTAACTCAAATATTGCGACCTGGACGTCTGGACGAAGACAATGAGTAATCAAAAAGCCCATATTTTCACTACGCATACAGCGTTTTCTAGTCGAACGGCGTTCGGAGCCATGTCATTTGCACGAGTACGCTTTACATAGTTTGTACTAATCTGCGGGTGAACGGCGATGATGTAGACGGACATGATGTTTTTAGAACGTAGTGTCTCGAAGCTCTGAGGGAGAGTTGTCAAGGTGAATTCGTCAAAAAAATAAATGGCCGTACAATCTGCGGGTCTTTACAATAGTGGAATAATAATGGCTACATTAGTCGCCAAGGTGGCGAGATAAGACTGACCCATAAAGCCACTGAGATAAATAATACTCAATCAATCAATCAGTCAATCTTTATTTCTATCGAGTGGTGGAAAGAACAGCTAAAAACTGCTGAAATCATCGGAGTAATCATGTTTTTGTGAGGCCCGTCTCCCGAGTCCGTTAAAGCATATTGATTCGCCAAATGTCGTTCGAGGCGACTTCGACAAAACGTTTACCGACATTCTTTCACAACTTCGCTGTTTTCTGTTTGCTTTTACTTCTTCTTTTTTTTAAGTTACATTGGCGTTTTCATGCGTTCACAAAGAAACGATTGTACCTATCTGGACGCTTCCGCACTCTGGCATCTCAAAGGCATTTTACATATGATGACATTTGCTTAATTGTGTGTGATTACATCGCACCAAATGACAACTGAAAGTGACATGCACGGCGTTTACGCCAAATGACACTTTTGCCCAACGTGGCACTCCTTCAGCTCTTCAGATACATTTCGTTTCTAGTGTGCGCGCACTGAACGCAGCATCGGTGAGTAGCATATAGACGATTGCGAGCAAAGCGACTAGCCTCCGCCATGTCTCTGCTCGTGCGGACAAGCCCGTTCAATTGCGAGCTTGCCAAAGCTATGTTCAAGCGCAAGTTGCACTTGCGCGCATGGGGCACCAGTCAGGGCACCATGCTTGCTGTTGTCTACACCTGACGATAAAAAGAGCTTTTAAAACTGACACGCATTTTTAAGAGGCATATTCGTGGCATTTCTTTCCAACATACGGCCAATCATAACGGAGACTGTGCAGAAACTTGAAAATTACCAAGTCAGAGATTGGCAGAAGGGCGAAAGGGGGTTATATTCTTTGCCGCAGTCTGAAAATTGAATGAGGACTAAAGCAAACCGGCGTGTCACATCACACGTCCTACCAATAAGACCTGGGCCGGCCTGCTGGAATCAACGTCTCAGCTAAAGGCCCGTTCACACGATGCATTTTTCTCGCGCACCTAGTGTCGCGAAATGTAGTTTCGCGAAATGGTTGCGCCGTCTGAACGAGTCCGAAAAGGACGCGCGCATCTAAAAAAAGTTGCGCGCACACCTTGCTTCTGGAGCGAGCTTTTGCTGAAACTTTGCCGAGTCCTGTCAATCACTCTGAGGGCGCCGCCAATGGCCGCTCAGAAACGCTTTCACGTGGCCTTTGAGGGGGGAGCGAGCTGTTTGAGAAGACCACTTCACTGCCGGTGTTTTAGCCGAGCCAAATCCGAAAAAACCGAAACCCCGAATGATGGATACTGCCGGCGCTTCCGCAAGCACGTCAAGCACCACTGAAGGAAAAGTGAGTAGCATATCGGAAAAAAATCCAGCGATGGAAGAAGACAATTAGCGGGATTTGGCGAGATTAGAATAGTGCTCATAGCGTTGTTGTCGCGACGATACCGCTGGATAAGAGACCATCGAGTAAACTGAAACCAAGTTTGCTTTGTTTACAGTAAATCGGGGCAGACATGGGCGCCGAGAAGTAACCAGATTGGGCACGTAGCGTTTCTATGAATACCATGTGCATTGATAGGAGCTTTGGCAATGAATTGGCTGCGTACGGGCTCGGCGCCGGCACATGTCCTGCACGTACAGGTTGCCGCCTCAATCGGCTTTGCACACATGCGAGATCGCTCCAAGTAGTGCAGTATGTGAGAAAAAAAAATTAAAGTGAATTGACTGCATAAATGCGCAAAGCAGGTCCCCAGATAAATAGCGATCTGATTCGGAGCGCCACATTATGGTCCACACCGAAACTATTTTCGCGAGTCTAAACGTCATCGTTGTTGCACGTGATGCGGTACGTGTGAACGAGCACATTTCGCGAAACTTGAGTGTCGCGAAACTGTTGCGCGCCTAAAAGATGCATCGTGTGAACAGACCTTAAAGGGGCCATGAAACGAATTTCGGGCTGGGATAAATGATTTTAAATTGGGACTTTACTAATCGCATATCGTTTAGTTGGCCAAAAGAAAGAGGGTAGAAAGTCAACAGCCGGCTTTTTGGTACGAACATTTGAAAATATAGCGGGCAATTTTGTACCTTCTTTCCTTCGAAAGCTCTCCGCCTTTTCACTATGATACATCCGCGGTTCCCAAAGCGCGTCAGCGGTTCCAAACTGACGTCCGCCGAGCCCAGCTCACGCATTGGACACGAGAACTGCGTCACTCGGACGTATGCGCTCGTCAACAATCAATCCGTCGACGAATATTCGGATTCGCGTTCGTGGCCAATGAGTGCCCTGACAGAACTTATCGTCACTGGGGAATGACAAGTTCTATGGTGTGCATAAAAAGGACGGTGGAAGCTAGGAGTCATCGCACCGGTGCCGAAGAATGTCACGACGACGTGATTTCACAATTCGCATTTGATTTGAGGATTAAAACTAAGGAGGAAGAAGTAGGAAAATCGTTTCATGACCCCTTTTAGGAATGCGTGAAAGAAAGTACTGCCGAAGATGGCGCTCGAGCGGAGTGGCACGTGAAGTCGAGTCTCAAACGCTCGCGCGCCCCAGGCTTGGCAGGCTTTCTTTCACACAGACTATTGGCGACGTGAGCGATCGAAAGCGTCGCTGTGGTCGGCCCACCACAATTGGCCGAATGCTGACTATGACGTCAGCAAAGCATGTCTCATCGACGGAAATAAGAGGAATGAAAGAACTTCAATTTTGACGGTGTTGGCAGTGTTGCTTTAAGAGCACTATGATTTCAGGCTTCCACCATGCCCATTACAAACAACATCAAACTTGTTGTTCACAAGGTAATGACGTCACGAAAGGTAACCGAACGGGGGCGCCACCGAAACATCTCGCCGCTAATAAGCTAAGACGGTGATTCTAGCCTTCGGCCCTGGGCTATTCCTGCAGTCTTGCAAAGATTTGGAAGTTGCAATTTCCCATCCGCGTCACCGCCTGCCTCCAAAGTATGAGCCACTCGCCTTCCTGCGACGCCACAATGTTGCTGTCATTAAAGCAGAGTTTTCTTTCTCCAAGTTTATCAATCTGTATTGCCATTAAAGGTAATTTCAATTGATGTCTCCTAAATTCCGATTCAAATTACCGTTCCGCGCGACAGATTTAAACACGGCTCCGAATCTCGAGGGTCAACGAACTAAATGCTATTTAAGTTAAATGCCCGCGAAACATAAGCCATGGTATGCGCCGAAGAACTGAGGGTAAGGAGGAGAAGAGAGCCCGCAGGGACATCAGAACGCCGAGCTGGCCGAGCTCTGATTCCAATGATTAGTATTAGGTATACCTAAAACTAGCTGCCTTTGTCTCCACTGCACTCTTCGAGAGCATCCCGCTAAGGCCGATAGTCGCATTACGGCCGAGAGTGCGATCAGGGCC
Organism: Ixodes persulcatus; assembly: GCA_013358835.2. Taxonomy (NCBI): domain Eukaryota; kingdom Metazoa; phylum Arthropoda; class Arachnida; order Ixodida; family Ixodidae; genus Ixodes; species Ixodes persulcatus. The sequence continues at coordinate 693,600 of JABSTQ010010507.1, forward strand.
GAGGGGGGCGGAAGGGCCGGGAGTGGCTCGCTCGGCCGTAATGCGACTACCGGCCGAAATGACAGTGACCCGCACTCGTCGAACGAGTAAGAACGCGGAACTTCGGCGTACGGTGGTCGGCTTTCGCATTCGAACGCGTTCGACGAGTGCGGTGGAGACAAAGGAAGCTAGGTTTAGGTCTACCCCCTAATCGTTCGAATCAGAGCTCGGCGTTCTGACGCCCCCGAGCACTCTCGTCTCCTCCTCTTCCTTAGTTTCTCGGCGCATAAGTATCCTTACAACTTATTTCCAAACCACTAACTTCTTTGCAAACCACAATCGGTACAGACATTCATGTCCGTAGAGAAACTTAATGGCACCTTCCGTCAAAAGACATAAAGCTACGCTCTAAGAAAAGGCTTATACGAGTTCACATTCATACAGAACACGAGTAACCGAATCGCAGCAAACAGAGAGCCTTCCATTGGCTATGTGCGCGACCATAAAGCGTCGCTGTGGTCGAGCTTCACCGATTGGTTTAAACGCTCACTATTGCGTCTTGAGTATCATGAATTCAGCGTTTGGGAGATGAGAGGAATGTCAGACTGGGTCAACTTTTACGGCGTTGGTCTAATGACGCAATGGCTCCGAGCTTTTCCACTGTGCTTGCTACACACGCCGTCCAAATTGTCGATGGCAATTAATAATCTTGGTCGTGGCGTCACAGATAGGAACGGCCGAAACATGTCGTCGCCAATACTGCCAGTATAAAAGGCTGTGACGGCAAACAAAAGCAGGATCTCAGTGAACAACGTAACTCAGACTAGGAATCCACAAAAGAAATGTGATGTGTGCGTGTAAAATAAGCGCGACGTTTCACTTTCTCGTCTCCCTGCGCACATTGTCATCTTCAAATTTAATTGTATTATGAGCTTCGTCCTTCGCTGGGGTGCTTTTGATGTTCACCGTGATTGGCTGTCCCTGTGTCTTGCCAAAAAGAACGCACAAACATCTTTTTTTTTTTTTACAGTCTGTGGATGGAAGCTTCAAAAGTAGTTTCACAATAGTCGCGAGTGGTACAATTAATAAAGAAAGAATTCGGTCTCGAATAAATCTTTCATTCGGCGAAATCTACAGCTGTTTAATACGGTACAGCACGTTATAACTAGGGTTCCGTGTTTTCGGAGTTTATTTTTCGTCAAATTCGGAGGGTGTTTTTCGGAGTTTATTTTTTGCCGAAGATTCAGAGCTTATCGGAGTTTATATTTGTTTGATTCCCAATTCTCCGAAATTCTGAGATTAATTCCGCAGTGTTTCCTATTAAAAATAATAAATAATAACAGGATGCAAACGTATGCCAGATAAAAAATAAAACGCGCTTGTATCAATTAAGATTTCTTCAGTTGAATTTGGCGTTGGTGTCATCGGCAATGCTAATCTGTCCCACGACAAAAGTCGAACACAAGTGTGGCTTCGATAAACGTCGATACCTTAAAATCAATAAACTGCCGGAGGTAGCCGCAAGGAAGCTCGTAGTCATCCCATCAATCTATCCCGCGGCCGCGCGAGGTGGAGTGGTTAAGGATGTAATAGAGAAGTTTCAACTGCCCCTGTTCTCTATTGGAGACAATCTCTATGGTCCATAGCTTTCACTGTTACAGAAACATACCCTCTCCTTTTTCTAAATCCCAAAATCCCATGGCCCAAACTGGAAACCAAAAGAATGGCTTTTGTCGTGACACGAATGATACGATGACCTGTTTCCCTGAACTGTAAGACAACCTTTTGACAACGGTCCGAGGCTTGAAATATAATTATGGTGTCATTTTGCCAGGACCATTGATACTGCGCTGCTCAAATTGTAAAAAAAAAAAAAAAATAAAATAATAATTATAATAATATATATTTTTTTTTTTTTTTGCTGTTTGGGGGGGGGGGGGGGGGGGGTATGGGTACATAACAATTCGAAATTTATCGGATAAATCCGAATTGACAAAAATTTTACCGGCGGGTGTTTTTCGGAGTTTTTCGGATTTATCCGAAAACACGGAGCCTTAGTTATAACTTCTGAACTTATTAACGCTCCCAAGCACTTTCATCATCGATAAGCGCCGCTTCAACTCGAAAACGAACTTTGGCCTATTACGAAACACACAAACGAAGCACGTGATTTGCTGCAGGCCACACCAGAGTCATCGAGGCTCTTTGGAGCAATAAACGATGGTCTCACGTGGTGACGCCTCCCCCCCCCCCCCCCCCCACCCCTCCCTGTCCCCCCGTGTTTAGAAACAGTCGCGCGTCGGACTACGGTCTGAACTCCCAAGTCATTAGGAAGTCGCTAATTATTCTCGTGTCGGCTTACCCTCGTCTTGGTGACCAATGACCGCGCTGCAGCCTGTCGTTTGGGCAGCGTGTCAACAACTGATTGGTCCTGTCGGGAGTATAGTTAATGGCTTTCCCGGAAAGGACTTGGGGGAAACTTTGTTTCTTTATTGCCTACTTCCTGCGGCCATTAGGCCGCTGGAACGAAAGGTAAAAAACAGACAATAAAACGACATTGTTGTTGCGTGCGCGGAGCTTTGCTTACTGCTTTTTTGGCGAGGGTCTAAGCTTTGGGAGAGGGAAATGGAGTCCATCGAATTAGTGCTTTGTTCCTGCTTCATCTTGTGTTGGACACGTAGCAATTAATGGCCGGTGGTGGACGAAATAGGCAGCATGTGGCGTACGGGGGACAGGCGCGTGGTGCGAGGACGTGGACCTGGGATTGCTTCCCGGACGACGCCAAACGCCATCGGGGCACAAATCGGGGCACAAGCCCTTTGCGGCACTAGCCCTTTGCATCACCATCGGGGCACAAGCCCTTTGCATCACCAGTCACTCCTCACGCGAAGTCCCCTTTTAAACTTCCTTTTGTGGGCCGAAATGTCTGCGTCTCCGTAACATCCCACTCGTTGCGAGATAGCCCTCATGCCACTGCTGCGGCATGTGATGGAGTGGGCGCTCAGCCTTCAGAGCGCTAGGATTTAGCACCAAGGCCATAGCATCTTACTATCGCTCCGCAGCTGATGCGATTGCAGAATTAAAGAACGCTGAAAAACGAATCACGATGCCAAAAGCGAGAACATAATGCATGGCCGCGCCCTGTGGTTCCTAATTTGCCCGAGACCATAGACTTCTTGCGTTATGTGTGTCCGATCGCGAATCCCGGACAAGGAAAAAAGGAAGCTGGCTGCACCATTTGACGCACGCGGCAGTACGATTTTCATTTCCAAGTAGCCGTACCATGTTATATACAGAGTATTCAACTATATGCGCCGGGAAATCGTAGGATTCCATCGTAACCTACATGAAACTTCTGATCGTTTCGCTTGGTGCCAGATTTCGTCTTAGGTTTCGTCGTACGCACTTTTGTGTCATAGCAAAAACCAAATATACTTAGCGAACAGTTTCTGCTGCTACGCGTTAAATCACACAATCAAAGCAAAGCGAAGCGGAGAAAACACCCGAGCCCAGATTCACGAAACGTCTTACGACAAAACGTAAGCACAAATTCGTATTCACGAAGCGACATGTTCGTAAGTTTTGCGTAAGTTAAAGGGGCGATGCAACAATTTGTGTACTTTGCGATAACACCGCTTAGAACGGATACCTGACGTTAATGACCTATGAAACACGTGTTCGTTTTTCACCCCACGCAATAGAAGTCCCAGAAAAAAATTTAAGAAAACCGAGCAGCGTTCACCCCCTCAACTCGCAGCCAGAACAAGCGGCCACGTGACCTGGAGCCGATTATATGCCGCCAATGTTGATCATAGCCACGCGCTGGGGTTGGCAAAGCACAGGACACGCGCTGAGTTCCAGACATTGTTATGGCTCGGCTATTGTCGTCGTTGCAGCGATTGGACACGGGCCACTACCCGAATGCTTCTCGAGCTAGTAATTATCACGAGCCCAAATCGAGCGCCCACGCAATGCTCGGGTCCAATCTATGAACAGCATTCAAATATCGTCATATGGGTGTACTGCGATCCCCACTTTACGTCATCAAATTTTGCAAAGGAGAGATTGAATGAAAATGGTCGCTTTTGTCTCTGAAATTACACTGCAACAAAGGAGTTTCTTGGCCAGTGGCGTTGCGTGAGAGTATCCTTGAGTCCCACCAGTGCCAGTAAGCTTGTGTAAGGTGAAAAACATTCACAGTGAATATCGTTGCACCGCTCCTTTAAGCCAAAATCATACGACAGCTCCAGAGTTATCTTACGCACTTTTTAAGATCAAATCAGCATGGCCGATAGCGTCGCTCAGGTTCTCGTCGTTACAACCAAAGGACGTTTTCTTCTACGTGGTCTTTACGCGCGCTCCCACATCTAGCAGCAAGAAAAAAGGAAGAAGTACTCCAAACCGACCACGATGGAGATGAACGCTAGATCCACAGATATCCGGGAAAAGCTACAGCGGCAACGATCTCACCAACCAGGCGACCGCCAAATTGGCACAAACACGAGAGCTCGAAGTCGCCTGAGCCGTATATGTAGAGTTTGGCTTTTCGTTGGGAAGTATAGGAGACAAATGAGGAGGCGCCATTAGCCGAAAGCGGGCTGGGCGTGTTCCAGGACGTTTTCACAAATTCGAATGTGGCCAACCAGAAGCCGGAAATAATACCCTGGCGGTGGTCTCGAGAAACAAACATAATAAGTGCGTCGGAGTAAATCTTGGTGACTGAAAATATGGTGCACGTTGTGTTTCAATCACGGCCATCCAACATCATGGTGGAAGAGTGCAACTAGCGGAACGATTGACATAATCCGTAGGCCAAGCGGCGAGGGCCGGGAATCTGCTGTCCGAGCGGTCACACTCTGTCGCAGCAAAACAGAGTTGAGCGGCACATTCGTTTCTTACAACTTTCTGCATGATCATGATCGAAACATCACGTGCACCCTATTTTCAACCACGAAGGGTAACTTCATTTCACTCTTACGCGCTTATTAAAATCATATACCAACATATGCCTATGATTAATATTGTTTCTCGCTACCACCGCTAGAGGATTCTGTTCGGCTTCTGGTTGGCCAAGAGAGCATGCCAAGCCCTCTTTCTGCGTCTGGTGCACGCCCTGGCTCTGCCCGCGCCTCCCATTGACCAAACTCTGCTCTGGAGGTCGCTGCTTTAAAGCGTTCTACCGCAGAACAAGCACTAGGGCTAGAAATGCACATTCATAGCAGCCTCTCTACTGACAAAGCCTGGCAGATCGTCACGTGACGCGGCCGCCGAAAGTGAAAAGGTAGAGCGGTAGACAAGAGTCATTTAACGGGCGCCCCGCTGCGGCGAGAAACCGAAACAAATTTGTCCCGAGCGATGGAATGTCCGCTCGTGCTTCTAGCGTTCCTCGGGCTACCGCTGCTTTTGTTGTCGGGTTTGAAAACCATGTTTCGGGTCTTCGCCGCTGCAAAATCTGTGCGCTGAATACTAGACTCCCAAGAAATTCTCTGTGCTACCAGATCCTCGCGCTCCAAATCTGCGACCGGGCACTCTATGGCTCCGTCATCGAACTGCCACGGGATAGCTCGCTCTTGTAGCCTTGGCTCTAGTCTCAACTTAAAGGGGCTATGCAACAATTTTTTTTACTTTGCGCAAATACCGCTTAGAACGGATCCCTGACGTTAATTACCTATGAAACACGCGTTCGTTTTTCACCCCACGCAATAGAAGTCCCAGAAAAAAATTAAAGAAAAACGAGCAGCGTTCACGCCCTCAACTCGCAGCCAGAACAAGCGGCCACAGTGATCTGGAGCCGATTATATGCCGCCAATATTGATCATAGCCACGCGCTGGGGTTGGAAAAGCACAGGACACGCGCTGAGTTCCAGACATTGTTATGGCTCGGCTATTGTCGTCGTTGCAGCGATTGGTCACGGGCCACTACCCGAATGCTTCTCGAGCTATCAATTATCACGAGCCCAAATCGAGTGCCCACGCAATGCTCGGGTCCAATCTATGAACCGCATTCAAATATCGTCATATGGGTGTACCGCGATCCCCACGTTACGTCATCGAATTTCGCAAAGGAGAGATTGAATGAAAATGATCGCTTTTGTCCTTGAAATAACACCGCAACAAAGGAGTTTCTTGGCCAGTGGCATTGCATGCGAGTATCCTTGAGTCCCACTAGTGCCAGTAAGCTCGTGCGAAGTGAAAAACATTCCAATTGAATATCGTTGCACAGCTCCTTTAAGGATGAGCGGAGCAAGGCACTCCGACGCAGCGTTGCCCCGACGGTCCCTGGCCAAGACCATCGACGCACGACCTGAATGAAATATGCCCGCGCGACGCTTGTGAACCCTTCCCGTATGAATAGTTTGCTCGCTGACCTACATTTTCGGTTAACAGCTCAGTCTCTTCCCCTTGTCATCGCCAGAGGCAGCGGTGCCGAACGTTCTCATCGAAAAGGGACACTCTCATAGATTCTGTCTCTTTTTCTTTATGTGTGATATAACGCTCAAATAAACGCCGTATGGATTACCTTCCCAACATATGGTATGTAAGTGCACTTTGTTATTATTATGTCCTTTTTATTCCGACACGACGGTTCGTCAACGCTATCGAGCTAGAGCAGTTCATGGGAGCCACTCGATGCCGGTACAGCCGTCCTCTGCCGAGTGTCACGTCAGCATTGATTTGCAATTGAAAAAGGTCGGTCCCGAAGCGCTTACCAAGACCGCGCGGTTCCAGCGCTTTGATAAAACACGCGTGTGTCTGCTCCCAGTCTGAACAGGTGTTTACGTAGCCCTTGTTGACACTCTCGTAGTTCAAACGTATCTTGTCGGACGTCGGCTTGCTCCTGCATCCCCGAGGCCACGAAAAACGCCGCGGCGATTTGTTTCCATGTACATCGTTCTACAAATGAGCGGCGCGTACCGTCTTTTAGCAGCGATGATAGCAATCCTGTACGCGTTACGGAACAAAAGTAACCGATTACAATTACGTAATTGTAATTGTAATCGGTAGCCGGCCCAGATAACTGATTACAGTGATCAGTTACTTCATCACAAAAGTAATTAAAAAATTACCAGAAAGTAGTTGATAATTTTTCAGGTTACTGTCACGTTACCCGTACACAGGAAACGAGGCACTCTCGACAGCTCGACTTGGCTCGACATTCAAGAGGTCGCTGGGCGCGTTGTCATTCTGATCCTTCTGGTATCTTGGTATCTTCTTTTAGTTGTTTAGGGGTCAAAATAGTGTCCAACGCTGGTGCAACATCCACGAGTGACGCACAATCACACAGAGCGATCTTTTAAGTAAAAACAAACTCAATTCAATCATTTTAGCTCTTTCGGAAACATAAACTTAATCGATTACTTGTAATTGGTAACCGAAAAATAGTAACTGATTTACAGCGAACGTTACCGCAGAAACAAAGTATAACTGAAGCGTTAAATAGTTACCATTAAATGGAATTGATTACAAGTATTCAGTTACTTGTAACTCGTTACGTACAAGTCTGGATGATAGTTGTGTTGACCTTGTAGGGGATCGTGTTTGTAGCAGTCAACAAAGGCGGCAATCCCGGCCTCGGCATTCGGGCTAGTTTAAATCGCGGTAGCGTTGCCATTTCACCGCACGGACACGATCCCCAGACAAGCGTTGGTGAAAAGGCCGCCTGCGTTCGTTGTTATTCAAACTCCACGTGCTCCGGACCATGCCTATCTCTCCGATTGGTTGTTCGTGTTGACGAAGACGCTGTCTCCATAGCGACAGCCCGCTCTCGCGGGGATCGGGAGCCTAACAAGCTTTTCGTGAATCTGGCCTCTGGTCCCGTCACGTGATACTGGTCTCGACGTCTCCATCGCGCGATAGCAGCGCTCCAATCGGTCCCGCTCGGGGCTAATACAGGCTGTTAATTCTCGAGCTCAGTTCGGTCCTAATAAAATTCGTATAAATAAACCAGTAAAGGGAGTGCATTCAAACGTCTCACGAAGGTGCCTCGAGGCGGTGCATTTATCGTACTCAAATTTTATGAATAGTTTTCAGAAGGATGGATGGAAATAACTTTATTTATTTATAGATGTGGAGCCGGTTATGCCCGCGCTCCTTCAAGAGTCAGCCACACCTGGTGGCCGGGAGCCCATGGGCTTCGGCGACCTCGGCAGCCCGACGGACCACCTGTAATTGGGTGGTCGGGTCTGAGCTGCGTTGCGCAGCGTCCCACCACTCCTCCGAGGGGAAGGGAGAGAGAAGGAAACAAGGACAAGCACATAATATATGGGAGAGGGTAGCTCTGGCGCTCCAGAAAATGCAGCTGGGATTGTAGAGGGATGGGTAGAGGGATGATTTTTCGGAAGAAAAAAAAAGCATAAAACAATAATTCTTTTTTTATGCACATGGCAAAATCCTTTCGGTTGACGCTGCTAGTCATGGATGATACCACACACGCTCGGCTCTGCTGCAAGATCCGATTTGGGTATTCATCAAAAAAAAAAAAAACTTTCCCGTTTTGCCTTACGTTGCACCGTCTGTGAGAAGCAGCGTCAACCAGATAAATTTTGCCGTTTTCCTCTGTGTACGTAGAAGAAAAAAAAAAAAGTTTTTATGCGCATTTCCCCCCCCCCCCCCCCTGATACCTGCACTAATAAAATTTCAGTACGATAAATGCACCACCTAAGGACACATTTGTGAGAAGTATCAATGCACTCCTTCATTGGTTTATTTATACGAATATTGTTTACGCCCCAATAGCGCTTGAGAATAACCCTGTAAAAGCACCTGTTTTGCGCTGTCCCCTGTTGTGACGCCAGGAAAATAGTGCGAGTAAAGCATTTTCCTCGAGAATGTTGCCGTGGCTTTTTTTTTTTTTCTGCAAATATTATATAACACCAAAACTAAAACGAAGATTTTTTTTCCTTCGTGTAAAGCCTCATATACGCCACAGGTGGGGCGGCGAACAAAAGGAAAAGATTTTTTTATAAAACGTGGAATAAAATAGGAGTCAGGAAAAAAATGTACCTGCGGAGCGCTTTAAATTCCAGCACATTCCGATCGCCAAATGAAGCAATCTAGTATTTTTTTTTTTCCTAACCGCGGCCATGCCTCAATGAGAGATGTCGACCACCACGCAATAACGATTCCGATTGGATATGTTTTACTCTATGAGTCTCTATCTGAACGTCAGAGACACTTTAACGTATTTACGGAAACCTTTGCTTAGGTGTTTCCCGTGGCGGTTGATCATCATACTAAATTATCCTAACAGAGGAGGAACCCACAAATTAGTGACATCCCGACAAGGTGTCCCGTTGGAACGGAGAGCGCAGGGAAAGAGTCCCTGCTCTCCTAACCCCAGGCGCCTCCTCGTGGAAACCGCGAGAAGAGTCACGTGCCTACGCTAATGTCTTGTTGCTTTTGTTTATTTTCTTTCTTGTCCGTCGTGGCGGCAAAGTGTCGCAAAAGCGCGACATCGCGAGGCCGCTACTCTTCCTTGCATAATGAATGACTTTGCATAAGGAGTAACGTTTGCGCGTATGTCTGGTCTCTCCCCCCCCCCCCCCCTTTCCCCTTTTCGTAAACGAGCGATTAATTTGGCAGTGGCGGCACGTTGGTCTTGGTTCTTGGTCCCCTAATTGCCAGTGCACTTAGGCAGGAGCATCCGTGATTCGAGTTCGTTAAGTGGTTATTTATTCAAACCCTCGCTGAGGGTAAATTTGAAGGCAAGTTAACCCCGGTTCTGGTTGAAGTCGTACGTTGTTTCCTTCGGGAAAAACGTAGTGTGCGCCATGTGCTTCGTCTACTTAAGGGAGTCTGTAAACTCTGTGTGTTCGTGTTTCGAAAAAAAAAAAACTAATACTAAACTTGTGGCGCCGTCTGGCGGGTACATAGAGAATTTTCGGTATGTTTCAAGTCACTGCAAGCTGTCCAGGCTCCCTTTGCTGTGTATGGTATTTATCGAACCGCACACACAGAGGACTGAGAAGCAAAAGTTATTATATGATTTTGTTTATCATGAAAGAAAGCCTTCAGAACTATACTTCGTTTCAGCTTCCGTCCGAGCGCAGCCGAACCTACGTGTGGCCGGAGCCAATCACACGCTGTGCAATAGGTCACGCGATCTCGCCTGCACTTTTGTATCACTCCGCTGCGCCGCTGGTCGTCCATGCCGCTGGTCGTCCGTGCCGCCCGCGCTCGCCGAGTATTTCGTCTGCTACGGGTGTATCAACTGTCTCGTCTGCAACGGTTTAAAAAGTGCCCTTTCACGTTCTGAAATTTAGTAACACGGGATGTCAATACGTAGGCTGGCCGCTGGCGTCTGTGTCCGAGCTTTTCCACCTGTTCGGCATTTAGGCATAGTTTCCAGATGTAAGTACACATTACAAGGTGCCCGATGACCCGGCCGTTGATGTTTCCTTGCATTGTCTGGATATACCAGGGCTCGACGCGCCCTGGGTGTACCAGGGCGCGTCGAGCGACTAGCTTTACTTTTTTGCTACACTCCATGTCAACATTTTTTAGCAAAGTGCGAAGGCTATGCCCCCGTGAGCCAATTAGACAGACGGAACGAAGCACGTGACACTTCTTCAAGTCAAGAATGCACTCCGACGGTGAGCTAATTGTCATGTTCTGACATTCTGATGGCCCACGTGTTTTTTATATTTCCTAGCATGTGTTTTCTTCAACGTTTCGCTGTAAAAAATTGCGGTGGCTTAGCTCGGCTATGCCAGGTTATACGTAGCGTGAGCTTATGCGCCCAAAATGAGGGGCGCTATCAAGCGGCTCCGGTGCAGCGTCAAACTTGGCTACTGCGCAACGGAGGCGCACAGCCGGGCACGCGGCGGCGCCAGTGCCTCTGCCGCGGCTATGACGTCACTCCTCTGGAATGCGCAGACCGGCGAGGCGGGTGCGGCGGCGGCTCCGGCGCGCCAGCTGTGCGCCGGGTGACGTCACTGCTCCTCGCGCATGCGCAGCACGGAGCACGGCTCATTATGCGAGCCACGCGAAACTGCTCAACCTCGGCCAGTCTAGCTCATGCTACAAAAAGATTGAAAATGAAATTTTGAAATCAACCTCACTCATCGTTTCCGTAGCCGCCCGGTAGAATCAGAGACATAACTAATTTAGTTGAAGTGCTGAAAATTGAAAAAACAGAATAAATGTTTCACTGAACTCTTAAAAAGCACATTATTAAAACAGAGAAATATGTTATACCAAAAAGGCGCCCTAAATTCATAGCATTTATTTGGAAATACGTGTGCGCGTGTGCACATAATCCAAATATGCAGATGAAGGAACTACTGATCAATCGAATAAAAATGACAAAGCGCAGAAAATAAAAAAATAAATGAAAAATTCGGATAGGCAAGGCCGACGTACCGACTGTGCCGGCCGTGAAGGGTGAAAACAAACCCAAAACCGCAGTATTTGCAGTCACCGACAGATACACTCTTAAAAATGTCATAAGTTTACTTTCCCGCAGCATACTGTAAACGACTTATTTTTCGCGATTAGGTCAAAGCCGGAGTTTTGGAATAATTTGCGGGTTCTAATTTTCGCGACGCGGTAATATCTCAATATAGATTCTAATGTGTTTACATTTTAACGGGATTGTTCGCGGGACCAATTTTTCGCAAATTGTAGGCGATTGGCGAAAACTAGGTCCTCTTGAAAATTAAGTAGTTTACAGTATTCGGAGCGCCAATCATTGTAATCTGAGAAGAAACTACGGCGATTGACGAGACTAAAACTATGTTAATTTCATCCGTCATGCTCAATGTGGCGCCATCTATCTTATTTGGTGGAAACTAAAGTCGACAACCACAACGCGACCCCCGAGAAGGCGGCCACACCAGCTCATTCAGAGACTATCGGCCTTAATGCAGTTCTCGGCCGTTATGCCCTATTCGGCCTCAAAGCCACCCCCGGCCCTTTCGCCCCTCTCGGCCTTAATGCACTTATTTCCGAGGCCAGCTTCTCGCGCAGGTAAGGAAACTATTTTCGAACGCAGTCACTTTGTCATATTGTTGTCAAAACTACGATGTTAAACGGAGACAACCGAAACCCGGTGTGCGGAGCTGACGAAATTTTTTCGGTAATAACACCGCACGTCACGGAGGGGTGGTCATCCATTTTCGAAACCAAAAGCAGCTCTCAAAAGGGCGAATCCTAAGTAGCCTACTTGGCTCGTTGTCGCGCGGTAACTAGAAAATCAGCATCGCGAAGCGTGAAAGAAGGTTTAATTGCTCGCCGCCAGAAGGCAGGGTCAAGCAGTGCAAGTTAAAGTCCCTGTGCAAGTTAGAGTTCCTGTGTAGGCTCCCTACGGGAGCCAGAGTTGCGCGTTCACGCATGGCATGTGGATACAGCTCCTCACGTGACTGAATTCGGCGAATAGCAGCGCCGCGCGTTCGAGGCGCGCGGCGGGCTCAAAAGCCTGGGAACGTACGCCGGGGCGCGTGCAACGTCTACTTTGCTGCACGACACTTGATACGGCTCCTCACGTGATTGTATCTCAGCGAATAGCGGCGAGGGCGGCACGCGGCATGTGGAATCAAACGCGCAACTCTGGCTCCCGTAGGGAGCCTATACAGGAACTCTAGTGCAAGTAGCTAGGCTAGGTGGCGCTAAGTACCGCCCAACTAAAATGCCACAAAAATATGTTCGCTTGTTCGCTCCACCGTTACGCTTGGGGCATCTATCGTAACACATACATTATGCGTACCACAAATACAACGAGGGCATACACATAGACAGCACATACAAACATAAGAACGACCGCGCACTACCCCGATTACTAATTGACCCCATTATTGATGACGTCCCAACATGGCGCTCTGCTAGGGCTTAGTTAAGGACAAATGCATGGGGGATCGACGTGAGGTTAAAAATTGTTTGATAAAAAAGTAATATTTTTTGTAAGCACTGTCTAATCAGTATCTAATCATGAATACTTTTCCTATCGCCTCAGTACCATAAAGCGATGAAAAAAGCCCGTAAAAACGTTTCACAGCCGATTTTGCCTCAATTCAACGCGACTGCATTGAATTAAGTTGGTGACGATCGGCGAAACTTCTACTCTCCGGGTCAACATTCTGTGGGATTTCGGAAGCAGAGAGTGCCCGAACACATCTTTGATCAACGCTCGAGGTGCGCGAGCTCGCGAACGCCTTCCCGTGGAGCTCGCTTTCGTAATATTTGAGATGGTGAAAACACTGTGAAGTCGAATCACGTACGACGACGACGTGAAGAGTATCAAAGTCAAAGTGCAGGCCAAGCACACGTTTCAATGATTTCTAACAGCACAGTGGCTTTAGTGCACATTTGTGTGATCAAACGAACTGTCCGAACCAGATTATAACTTACACAATGTTAGTATCCAGCTCCTTCGCTATTCGGGGTCTTACTGAAAACTGAATACTGTAGACGACAAAATTTTCGCGGGAACCTAATTTTCGCGAATTTCGCGAATCGCCTACAATTCGCGAAAAATAGGTCCCGCGAACAATTCGGGCAATATGTGAACGCTACGGAAGCTACACTCGATTCGCGAAAATTATAACCCGCGAATAATTTCGAATTTTCAGCTTTGGCCCGATTAGCGAAGATTTGAGCCCGCGAAAATTAGGTCGTTTACAGTATTCAATAGTATTTTTTCTCAGTGTGATGATTACAAGCAGGTACAAAGTTTGGGGTCTCGAACCGCTCGTGTTAAATTCAAAGTAATTGTTCTTTCATTACAATACACGTCAACTGCAAAAGAAAAACGAGGACCTGACGCTACTTTGATATCATATTCTAAAAAGATGCTTTACTCGCTGTAATTTTTAGCATATCTCCATGCGTGTGATGATTTCCGTCAGACAGTATCCCGTATCGCCCGCAAATACGATGAGTTTTTATAAACCTGGTGAGTTTTCTTAGGCCTTCCATGTTCTATATAGATACAAAATCAAAATCGTATAAATGTAGAAATGAATCAAGCTGTTGCAGACGGCAGACTTCAGTCATTCCGTGTGCGTTCGTCAAGCGTTCGTCGTCTGCAGCAGGCATCTCGAGACATCTCGTGGATCAAAAGTTGTTGTCTCAAATATTTTAGAAACAGCCCATTCTCGACAAACTCCTGTCGGGGTAAGTGTGAAGTTTAGGCTTCCAATTTCTACTTATTTTAGACGTTTAAATTCCACGTCCGATTTTCGACCGACAGTCCATTCGGAGAGAAATCCAGTCCTATGTCTTCGTTTATATCAACGCCACTAGCAACGGTTTGTTTGAAAGCATTGATGTCACACTTACGGGGTGAATCCCGAAACCTGTGCTTCCACCTTCTATACTCGTCATTTCGAGGTACGAAACTCCTCGATGATCACCTCAGCAATACATTGTTCCTAGTATGTTGATTTCTGCTCAGTGATGTCATTCTTGGGAAGGTATTTGCAATGGCTCAAGGGATGAATCTCTTAGTAAAAAGTAAACGTTCATGCCGTAATTATTTGCGACAGCCGATAAAACAACCAGCTCGACTGTCATGTGCTCACCTCCCCGCAAAGCAAGTTGTAGAATGGCACGATGGACGCCTGTTTTTCTATTGTAGCATTTATTTTCGTTTTAGCGCTGTTCGTCAGCGCCAGCAATGGTCGTCTTGAATTAATCTCCGCAAAGGATCATTCACTCAGCCGGAAGCGGTGCTTTATGAGCGGGAAAGTCGCATTTCAGCCAAGAATGCGGGCAAATACGTGATTTGCGGCAGGTGTTGTATACGGCTAGCTACGCCGTGGCGAGTTCGAAAACGAACTTCTTCGCCACAAGCCTACTGTCGACCAAGAACTATCCGACTATAACACAAAGGAAATTTTTTTAGCACCCCATCGGTATTTCGTTTATTGCTAATATACCAAACTGTAAATATATGTACTTTCCGTCGTATCTCCAGCCTGTTCAGCCAAGGCTCTGGTTCAGCCCGTTGCGGCGCGGCTAGAGTGCCTCAATGTCCTTCTGTTTAGGGTGATGCTATCGTTTGTAGTACCCGATGCCGACAGCACGCGCTCACAGGGAACATACAAAGGAATCGCAGGAAACAAAATGTCGCCGTAGCACAGTCAGCCCCACGACCGCGTGCAGGGCGCGTGCTCTTCACGCGCATCCGAACAAAAACAAAAATAAGCGTTCGAAACAAAATGTCCAGATGTCATCACCCCAAGCAAAGCGCACATGAAGGCACCCTAGGCGCTGGCGTCTTCCTCCCCTAGAGGAGAGGAAGACGCCGCGTTGCCTCCTTTTTTCCTCCCTTTTTTCTTAGAGAGTTGCCATATTCGCTGACTCTGCAGATTCTAGCGGCTCTCAAAAGTGCTTCGGCGAAAAATAGACGCTCCAGCTTTTTTATGGTGCGTTTACACTTGCGAATTCACGGGCGGATCCGCGCCGGCGACTAGTGGAATTTGGAAGCCGAGTGGCGAAATCCGCCCGTCGAAGGCGACAAATCTGTATCGGTCCGGGACCACATTTTTCCACCGGGCGAAGCCTTTTGCCTATCTATTTATGCCAATTAGCGTTTGTCAGAAGTTATTTTGCGCGGTGAATCTTTCCGGTTTTTTTCTGCTTGTTTATAGCAATGCCGTCGCTCACGGCTCGATAAACATTCACCTGCCAGGACAAGGAAGGATGCAGCGTGGATGCTCAGGAACTCAGCCTTTTCGTAGCGTGGACAAATCAACGCCGCCAACGGCGCCGCTGCTTCTTTGGTGTGCTCTGCATGTCCTGCGAGAAAGAAACTAGGGTGCACGGGAAATGAATAGTTATGATCTTGGAAGAGCCTGCTCGCATAGCTCAAATGATCGCCAATGTCGACATTTCAATCCCCGCCGCCTCTACGTGAAAGGCATCAGCAGGTAATAAAACGCACGTACCTTACGACGAAAGGAAATCCCCGTAACGCTTATTTGAGTTCTAATTAAAAGAGAACAGCCTCACGTTGCAACGAGCGACTGCGTTCACCACGCTGTAGTCCGACATCATCTGAACCACGACCGGCTTGAAGGAAACACATTTTTCAGACTCCATAGCCCGCTACTACACAAGAAATACTATACTCTGTTTCATACTTAGCGTGCAACGCTGTCAAGGCTACTGGCGCGAGCGTGGGGCTTGATCTCGTTGATCGTTTTCACGAGTTCTCGCGCAAACAAGACCATAGATGAAGCCACGCGCTCGCGCCAGTAGCTTTGACAGCGTTGCACGCTAAGTATGAAACAGAGTATTGAGCACACCAGCTCGGAGCACGTGGAGCGAAAGCTCGCGCTGTAGAACCCGGGGATCCTGGGTTCAATCCCCATTCCTGCCCGTTTCGATCTGGATGAGCATCGTACCGGAGTGCGGTCGTGTATCACTGCTGCGTGGTGCACCTTAAAGACTCCAGGAC
This sequence comes from Ixodes persulcatus, assembly GCA_013358835.2. Classification (NCBI taxonomy): domain Eukaryota; kingdom Metazoa; phylum Arthropoda; class Arachnida; order Ixodida; family Ixodidae; genus Ixodes; species Ixodes persulcatus. Next base: position 709,975 of record JABSTQ010010507.1, read on the forward strand.
TAGCGGATGTACTGCACTGGCTAAATTCCTCATCTACCGCTGGGAGGCAAGTCGACCGCTGAGGCAGAATAAGTTCTAAACTGTATAAAGATACACACACCCAATTTTTTATTTGTTTATTTTTTACACAAGAAATAACACTGGAACGACGGAGAAACAAAGGGGAACCAGCAGATCCCTAAAGCGAGGTCCACTTGACACAAAGGGTCGTACGTTCATTCGAGGTGTGGAGCGAAATAGGGAGAGGAGGGGGGAGGGGAAAAAGGGCTTCTTACTGTTTTTTTTTTTGTTTCTTTTTTAGAAATGACATTACCGCTTACGGATAGGGGAAGATTAACCTGATTCACACTTTAATACCCCTGTCAGACGGCGTTCTAAAGATCCTTTCCACTAAGCTCCTTTACAAAATCGGCGAACCAGCGCACGCCGTAGCGCACGTGCGCACGCCATAGAGCACGTGCGCACTCCAGATCGCGAGCTGATTGGCCGATTTTATAAAGGAGCTTAGTGAAAAGGATCTTTAGAACGCCGTCTGAGAGGGGTATTAAACAAGATGCTTCACCACCGCCGATTGCGTGCGCCACTGCTTCTTTGAATTTCGCTGCATGTCCCGCTATACATACCAAGTAAAGGGGTGTCCAAACAGGACACTACAAGACGCACTACTCCGACAAATCGTGAAAATTGAATCGTGAGGCGTCCGCTTCAATTTTCACGATTTGTCGGAGTCGTGCGTTTTGTAGTGTCCTGTTTGGACACCCCTTAAGAAGTACGGAATCGTCGTAGTCTCCTCCTCTTTGCGGTAGAACTGGACCATCTTCGCGCGGTTGCTCCCATGTGGCCAAACGAGCACGGCGGTGCACAATCTAGCGTCAACAACGTGAACTAAGCCCCGTACTGGACATACTCCGAAGGACTCCGAGATCTTGCCGAGAGTGGCCGAGAGCAGCAGTCGACAAGAAATCTCGCGCATTTTCGTCGAAAACGCGACGCTCCGAGAACAAACGAGATAACGGCCGCCGTTGTCAGAGCCTAGATGTAAACACCTCCTGTTTTCTGCTACCGTCGAATTCGCTTCGGCGGCAGCGATTATTTTGCAAGTGTCACGCACTTGCAAAAAAGTTAGAGTGCAGTGTCACGCACACTCGCCGCCTCGCCTACTGGGAAGCCAAACTAAACAAACAGTCGGGGTGTGCGAATACAGGTTCAAACCGAATAGCACCGCGTCATTCATAACCTTCGCAGTGGAAAGGTAAGCCACGACAACCGGTTTTCTAAACAGGGTTAAAAGTAGAGCTAACTGTGCGCTCTTCCATTCGAAACGGTATTTGCGCATCTCTACCAAAGAGTGTTGTACTACCGTCTCCAATAAATAGAGAGGGCACCTTTCTCTCCAGCTTCAACGTCGACTCAAATAGGCCCTCTTTTCCGACAGGCGTACGTTATACAGTGACCACAGCCCTATAGAGCGCAAAGCCCGGGCGATGAACGAGCGCCTTTCATTGCGCAGCGCGGCTCTCGGACCCTGGCCATCCGAGCGAACGCTATGCGAGCCACTCCAGCCAATCCGAAGTCGTGCGAGCGTCACGGGACTTTCGGAAGGGCCGCAGTCATGCGCGGGACATGGGGTCACGTGACCGGTTTGCGACGCTGGATTAGCTGGAACGGCTCGTAGCGTTCGTAGTGCTCCCTCGTGAGGTAAAAGAGTATACGGTCGTGGCCATAGTTGATTGATGCGCCCATCTGCATGGCGGAGAAGGGCAATGTGTCACGTGAGAGTCCCTTTCGAGCGACGTCGCGGGGATCGATGCAGCCTGGCATGCGGTTCGGATTCCGGTCGAATTCGGCTCGCTTTTCTTAATGGCTGTTCCGCGATGGGCCTCGACGATAAACAGCCTACCTATGTTGTCCGCCGAGAGTGAAGGCTGATCGACACAGCGATCCTCAAAGTTGCGGTGAATATTATACGACACGCGCTGCGTATTTTTTGTACTACAGTGTGTCCATCTTGTCTATTTAAAAGTAACCTTTATCGCGAAACTCGATTAAATTAAATCATAATTTGTGTCGTTTTAATACGTAACGTCACGAAGGCCCTCTACCCGCCTTTAATGCGTGTTTTGGTGACATTTTGTTTTATTTGGGTAACTCCCGCGTCGTTATATCTAAAGTAATTTGTTTTATATAAAAAAATACTCATGATTTCTTTTATATTTTAAACCCTACTTCTAGTTGATGTTTTTCTGTCTCTGTTTGTGCGATAAAGTGCGGTGAAACAATTTCACAATACTGAAGCACTTCATACTTTTATATTCTCATTCGCGGAATGAAAACTCGACAGAATTGGTTGCCTCATTTTATAGAGCCGCTCGATGCAGATATCTCCATCACGAGCTCTGTGTAAATTAAGTACATTATATTCATGCTTTGAACCACTTCATATAATGCTGCGTTACCGATGTGTTTTTATGTTTTCTTCTCAAAACTTTTGAAATTTTCATTTCGTTATTGAGCTAACTTCTCTGTTATTTGTCTTCTTTCCCGTTATTAATAAAAAAATATATATATATTTTTTTTTATTTTTCGATTTGTATTTTAAACACATATTTGCTGTTTTCTTACTAAAAATTTAAAAAAAATCTAATTTTACTACCCTATTTTATAAGACAAACCCGATTTTACGGTGTCTTAATTCTTTTCGATGAAATACATAAAAAAAAGTAACAGATGATATGCTCGACGGTTACGAAACTTCAATATTCTCCGAAAAGAAATGCACCGGGCACCGGCAACTGACAAAGCCTCCTAAACGGGGCGCTAAAGTTCATTCACATTTTGGGTTTAATTAAATGTCGTGCCACGGGCATCCCCGATAAAAGATTCATAATGTCACGCCTCTGGAATGAGCCGCACTGCGTTACAAACTGACGCAACAGGCAAGGCTACAATGTGACTCGGTAGTGACTTGACAGCCGATGACTTCGATGCAAAAACTGTTGCGACATAGAACTGAAGTAAAAAAGCTGACATTATTGCAACGTTCAAGCGCACAGGCACAAATTTTTAATTCCGATGAGCACCATCTTTCTCACCTGCTGTTGTCTCAAAACACGCAAACCGGTTCGCAAGCTGTGTTGCCTAAATGTTTGCAGCAATCATTCCTCAATACTTTCAATGGTCTCATAAATAAGAGAATGTCATAATGTTAAACTTTTTTTTCTTTCCCACGAGTGTAATATTTTTTGCCGAAGCATATGTCGTGCAAAACGGTTGCGGGTTTTTTTTTTTTTTTACGCTCCTTAAACCGTTCAGCAGTTTGAACACATATTTTTATAGTTTCCTTGTTGTTTCAATTCAGTGTTTCCTTCTCGAAGTGAAAAAAAAGTATTATCATATTTTAAAAACTAAGGACGCGAAAATACAAAGTGATCTGCGTTATTATTTTTTTTTCCCTTTACGTTTTTTTTTTGTTGTTGTTGTTTTTGCCCATGCGAATTCGCCTAATCCTTTATATTAAGAAGCAGGAAAACACAATTTGGGTTGGAGGCAGAGAAAAGTGTTTCCTTTCTGGTTGCGCGCAACTCAGCCGTCTGTTTACTGTAGCAATATTTCGTATAATTTCTTCTTTTTGTTCTCCCAGAAACGATACACAAAACGCGTTATATTTTTATAATCGTGCGCTGCGAGCTTTCGTTTACACAGCCACGCAAAAAAAAAAAAAAAACAATTTAAATCAATAGCTTTTTCGGAGGATTCCCACAAAGACTCTCGTCGATTCCACATGGCTCCGCGCGTCGCGGGGAACTCTGGGGCCGCTCCAATGTACGCTGGGGTCCGCTCGTAGGTTCCGTACATCCTATAAGTGGCTCAGTTCTACCACCGCGAGCTGAAAACACAATACTAGAAAGACAAAAAAAAAACAGTGCAAACACATTGCAAAGCTGATACGTATACCCTGCTTTGTTATCGTCCTAATTACTTTTGCGTTCCGAAATCGCAAAATGCTCACGCCATGCATCGGATTGCCTTATTGCGTCGAAAACACGATAAGAGGCAATGCGTACTTCGGGAGTGGTCTATATCCGTCAAAACGCCCACTGAGACGGCCGTGGGTGAGCGTTTCACACACGCGCACGCCCAATACATAGGGGCTGACGCACACGCAACCATACATATATGCATACAAGCACACACACACACACACACACACACACACACACAAAGAAGACAGACTGACGCACACACACACACACAGAGAGAGAGAGGCGCAAATAAACACACGCGCCTGCTCGCGCGTATTCATACGGACGAGCACACACAAGTCGTCCTCTGGCCAAGACGAGAGCAGTCTGCGGGTGTCGCAACAGCGGCAGTAATCTCGATCTAACTCGTATCTACGGCCGAACGGGTGCGACGACAGTTTCGTCGCTGTCGCAGCTCAGACGAGCTCGTTCGGGGCCTAAATCCGGGAAGGCGCAAATTTCCTGCTCGGTCTGAAGGCGCCGACACGACACGGGCGCGTGGACTAGTAGTGGAGTTCCGTTCGGCCCGGTGATTCGTCTTCATTTGGAAACTGCCGGGGCTTCTCGCGAGCATTTAAGCCTCGGCGGAACTCGGTCGCTGGGGTCTTCGTAACTCCGGCCGCCTATTGCGTGTGCGCTTCAGCCTGCTGGGTATTCAGCGCACTGCAGTCTACATCCGGTGCTGTTCGCGACGCCTGGACTGCGGCAGCGCGTCCCTCCTCGGCCGGCGCTTTAAACGGGAAGCCTCTTTGTCGAGTGAGCCACTTTAGGCGCGTGAATACATAGATACGGAATACACTCTATCCTTAGTCACTCGCTCAATTTAGGCTTGCCCGAGTTTCTTCTCGTTTTTCTAAGTATGAAGAAGTTTTCGGGGACTGGTGGTCGCTTCACAAATCTGTATCAAGTATTTTTGTTCTTTGTATTGTTGTTCGGAGGATGAGTTACACTTTCATCCTGGTACGAAGTTGTGTGGGGTTCATAGTGATCTGTTTCTTTGTTAGTCACGTGTACCACGAGCCGCTAAACGCGGATTTAAGGATCTTAACTTCCTTCGGAATATTTGAATAAAATTCGAACCCTCGTTCAATGCGACGCAGGCACGAAGGGGTGTGGTAGTCATCGGTGTAATTTAGCCAAGGTTGCGTCAGCTATCGCCATTCAAAGCAAGCGACATAGATCTCGATGTTTTCTCAGCTACTCTTGGTTGAGGTAATTGTATCCTCATTTCGTTTATTCGCCTCAAAGAAGTTTCTTATTCGTTCCACATAAACAAGAAGAGCGTCGTCCTCATGAACAGACAGAAATCTGCTCAGCGGAAATAAGCAAATCTGTTTCGCGAACTTAGTCATTTCTTTACATACTCGTCCTTACGACTCGTGATACGCCCAAATAATTTTAAACTCTATACGAGATGTGGCTATTAAATGACGAAACTCGTCTTTAAAAAAAAATGTATTAAACATACTACAGAACTGTAATGCCTCCTTCTATGTGCTCCACTTCCCTATCGCTACACCGCTCCTTGCGAATCTTCCATTGCTGAATGCAGTGCTGTAGACCATCGAGAGATAAACCATTCATGAGCTCCGTCGCCTTTGCATTCACAGCATCGAGGGACTCAAACCTCGTTCTATTTAACCCAGACTTGATCTTGGGGAGTAGGAAAAAGTGGTATTTTTCTCCCACAATATGCGAAGAAACGAAACCGATAGCTGTAGCACGGTCGCGCAATGCGGGAGGAATGGTACCGTCGCGTACCTGAGGACGGAGGTGCGACGCGGTTCATTTTCATAGCCGTCGTGGTGGATACCACCGACGACCGCCACGAGTGCTCGGTGATCCGTGAAGTAAGTGGGTAAGCGCGGTGTAAGTTTTGTAAAACCATTCCACATTAAGCGTAGCAACTGGATACTGCCAAAGTGGAGCTTCGCATAATGCGCGTTTCACATGCAGCGATTTTGTTCCCAGAGCGGCGATATGGCCAGCCGCAACGACAGAGGGGCGCGATTTCAGAAGGTTGGAAATGTTTCGCGGCGGCAGAGCGGCACTGCATCTGGGCTGGGCATTCGCAGCGCGGCGGAAAACCACATCACTGTCACCATGTCCGCCGCGAACACCGTGTCTTTTGTATGATATGTGAGCAGAGTGACCGCGACTTAAAAGGTTCACAAGAAAAAAAAATTGACTTGCGCGGAGTTTTTTTTTTTTTTTGTGATTGATTGAGTATTCCTTGCTTTTCTTGTTGCAGAGCATGGTGCTCCGGGGCCCGGCTGGAAGCGGCCAGCCTGCCGAGCCGAGGGACCCCGGATGCAGATGACCTGCGCAGCCCCATGAGGCAGGACGGGATGGCCGTCAAGTGGGAGAAGCTCTCCCCCGCCGAGTTCCAGCAGCTGCAGGACTACGTGCAGTGTGAGTCTCCTCTCCCATTCGCCGTTCTCACGCCGCCATACATGCATACGATCTCGCGCGGTGCGTCTATGCTCTTCTTTCGAAAGGGTTCAGAAACGTTCGAGGGCACTAACAAGAAACCCCGAAAGATAAATGTGAGTATGCACCCTATAATTAGTGACAGGTTTGTAACCCAGTAGTAGCTATGCCTCCAGCACGTGCTCGTTGCCTTCCGCCATGCTTAGGCTGCCCGTGCGACGAGGTATTATCAAAGGCAGAAACCTCACCTGTCACCGACTACATAGAGGCCATACATCTTCTACGAGTTCCGTTCACTACTAACGAAGACGTGTAAATGCGCAAAGTTACGCCCTCAAAAGCACACCGCAGCATGAATATGGTTCGTGGAGGTACTCGCACTGCCCGCGGTTGTTAGCGAACGAGCCAAAACAAAGGCTTCGAGGTGTATATATCTTTTTCACGAACTAGACGTGAAACCCTTCTAGCACCGTCGATCTATTAGCGACGTTCGCGACCAAAAGCGTCGCTATGGTCGCAATTCGCGATTGGCTAAACGCTCACTGTGACGTCTTTGTCTGGAATAATTTTTCTTTCGTCGACGGAAATCAGCGCAGTGTCAGAGTGCCAAATGTGGATATGTTGGTTTCAGAATGCGATGACTCTAGCTTCCATTTTTATCCTTACACATCTCTACGAACTTGTAGTGCGCAACTGATGATAAGCAGTCAAAGTTTACAACTCATGACGTCACGGTGAGGAAAGTTCTGGCCGTGACGTCGCGAACGGAAATTATAGCATCTCGGCGCTAATAATGATCCAGTCACCTGAATCAAGGTAGGGAAATATTGATTAAAACGATAAGACTAAAAGTAAGCATTACAAAATGTAAAAAATCGCATCGTTATAGATAACACGCGAACAAAAATTCTGTTGTACGAAATATAGCTGTATTTAAGATAAGGTATTGAATACCTACGTAATAAAGTATATAAGAGAAATTCAAGCTACTTTGACTGGAAAGTATCTTGAGAAGAGTAGTGCAAACATTTGAAATGTACTTCAATTACTTTCTACGACAATTTACCAGCCGACAAGCACGTGACAAGCTATATACGTGGTAAATTGGGAAAGAGAGCAGTCTTCTTACAGCCGTTTCACTAAAAATAGCATCCTGCGGTCAACTTTACGATGCGCGCCCTAATCATCTCGACACAAACTGACTGCAAACCACCGAAATCGCCTCAAGTCGAGTTAGTTTGAAAGGAATTATGACTAAGCGAGGAAATGGGAGAATATTGGCACAGAAAGTAATCTCGTATCGCACTGCACCTGCTGCTCTTTGGTTCCTTGGCGGACGCACCCCCCCCCCCCCTCCTCTAAGGAAGCGTTTCGCAGGTTAGTTTGTAAAGATATTTCTTAACCGGAGAGGCTTGGCTGTCTTTATCGAGATCATCCATCTCTTTATTTTTTCACAATCTAAATCTAGAAATTCGTTTAAAAGGAGCTCGTCTTCGGGTGAAGTTAGCCTTTCGCCTTTTGTTGGAATTTTGGGCGTTCATCCCGCTCGTGGCTTGTTTCCTGTTCAGGTGTTGCAATCTATCGCCTTACAAAAGGACACTGGAATGTTCCATCGGTTTTTGTCTTGTCCTCGGGCTATCACAGTTGACCTCGAAGTAACGTTCTATATAGGGATACGTACCAGAATGACGAAACGAACGAGATCGAGCTCTGCCGGCAACATAAAAAACAAAACAAAAAAACATGAGGATCAGAAAACAAAAGGAGGCTTCTGGTGCGCTCCCTTTATTTCCCTCCGTTTGTTATCAAAGTTCGTGCACAGAGACAGTTCATCGATACTGTAACAAGATATGTTCATTGTGTGTCCCCTGTGGGACACACGAGCTTCCATCCGGGTTCGTGTTCCAGTAGAAAGAAGTAAAATAGAAGGCACGCCGAGGAAATGACGATACCCAGAAAAGCTAGTCTTGTTTCTTCCAATCTCGGTATAAATCGAGATCATGTTTCAGTTCTGGTTGCGTTGAGAATCCCTTCCCCCGGAAATTACTTCGGTCACAAATTCCTTCATCGGACGCAAAATATATATGAGATGATCAGTATAAGATACTAATAGATGTAACTATAGATCGAGCGCAAGATGCTCTCATTTAGACGTATGGTGAAAATACTAAGATTTCCGAAAAAGAGAAAAGAGGGGGGGGGGGGGGGGGAGGGGGGGATGGGGGGGGGTTCTACGTTGCAGTGCAGCTGAGGCTATGAGTAGGGTGTGTATTTTCCGGTTTTAACCGAAAAACACCGATAAACATCCGTCGGTGATGAAAATACAAAATCGGTTAAAACCGAAAAACACCGGTGGTTCGATATTTTCGCCCTGGTTAAAACCGAAAAACACCGGTCGAAAAAAACCGACCTTGCGAAACTCTTTCCCCGTAGAGGTTCGTCAAACGTGTTATCACGTGGATCCTGCATTCTTCGAGTGTCTATATACCTTTTCCGTTTAGCCTCGCACCCCGTCACGTTGACCCCATATTCGGTATGCGTTCCAAAAACAAAAAGCAAGATTACAACCCGGAACAACTAAACAAATATAGAAGGGACATAATAAGAACGATTGACGGTTGTAATTAAAATGTTAACACGTTCTACTGTCGAGGCGGGAAGAAAGCGATGTTTTCACGCATACCGGAAGTTCCAGGATTGAAAATGGCGGCGCCCACGTAGAAAAGGTGTATACATGGCTTGCACGTGGCGTCAGTCCGCCCTCCTTTCAGGGGGTCAAAAGCGTCTAGTTAACGCAGTGGAAGCTAAGCTCTCACACGCCTTTCCCCCATTGTGTCTCTCATGGCCCCCTTTTGTGGAAAACTTAACGCAGTGGAGGGTACGCTCTCACGTGCCCTTTCCCCACTGTGTCTGGCCAAGTGATGTCGGTGCAAGCCATGTATTCAGAGGTTGCTCTGGTTCCTGGAAGACACTGCCAACATCCGTGTCGTACGAGGCTACTGACCTTTGAGAACTGAGATGCGTTCAATGTTATCTGTTTAGTTTCGATGGGTTTTTGTTTTGGGGAAACGGAAAAAGGGTTTTGTTGGCGTGGGGGTTTTTCGCTGTATAAAAAAGGACCTTTCTGTAAAACAATTTGCAGACGTGTTTGAGAAGGCGCGTCCGTCCCGCGTCTGCGCGTTTCCTCAACGTGAGACGTTAAAGCTTGTTCATTCCTTCTCTGCCTACTATCAGATGATTCAAAGCAAGTGGTTTAGGACTTTTTCCCGAAACAGCTCTCATGACTTAGATTTCATGGATGAATCGTCATTCTGGTTCCGCGTGCAAATCGTTAATCCGTGGATTAAAGTGGAGCTGCCAAAGGGATTTGTGTCTTATGAAAGTATCTATCGGCTGGTCCTCCGAGACGAGCGCAAGCTGAGTGACCTAGAATCAGAGTTTCTTTGTTACCGCCAGTAGGCTGTGACTAGCACCGTTGATCCAGTGGTATTTTGGAAACTTCATTTACCTGACTGGCCACTACTGTCCCAAGTCTCGCTGGACATTTTGGGATTTCCTGTGTCCAGCGCAAATGTGGAGCGTGCGTTTTCAAAATTGCGGGTTGTGAACCGCAAGGAACGTGCTGCCATGACGGATGCAAGCCTCTCGAAGTATACTTGCATCTACTACAATAACCAAGCGTGAGAAATAGATGCTTCCTCAAGAATAAGTGTATGAAATATGGGAATACAATTGGAACTCTCTGTCTGTGATCAATCGCATTTTTTTTCCACCGATAATCACCGATTTTAGCCTCGTCGTGAGACGCTCCACCGAAATACACCGGTGTTTCGAAAATAAATAAACACCGAAAAACATCCGCCGATTTTTCCCACAAATAAACACCGGAAAGTACACACATTAGCTATGAGTGATGTCCCAAAGACTTTTTGGGGTAGGGACAATTATTTTTGCGCTCCGGATGTCGAAACAAAACCTCAAGGCAACGGAGGTGGTCACGTCATAAAACATATATCTTAAACGCAATACCTACAAAAAAAAAAAAAAATCTCCGTTTTCCTTTTAAAAATTTGCTTCAAGAGTGGCGTGTGATCGATCCATCGGTCCTCGCAACGGGCTTTTTCTCGCCCGACAACGAGCGGTGACTGAGGAATACTCGGTGGTGTTTTCGAGGAGTGCACTGGGTTTCACCGTCGCGCTTCTTATCTTGTTCGCGGACGACGCAATATCTGGACAGGGAACAGCTTGCGCAATCCCGCCAGAGGACCGGTAGGGAAGAGAGCGCGAAGGAAGCGAGAGACCGCGTCCCGTGGACGCTTGGAGTGGGAAGGAGGGGAATTCCAATTTCGAAGAAGATTCCGCCTGGGAATTGGAAGGTTTGCGCCTCGCTCCGTCAAGGCATCCGTGGGACGCGTAGGAAGGACGGGTGGAGACCGAGGCTTAAAGCTCGTTCTTTTTGCATACTCCGTGGAAACAGGTCGTTGTACCTTTTCATCACCGGTATTTTTTTTTTTCTTCTCCTTTTTGCGATCGCTTTTTTTAACGACGAAATTTACCTTGAGAACAATACCTATGCGCTGACTGAAGTGTGTTGTAGGCTCGTGGTTTTGCAAACTCACATTTGGGGATAGGGATCTTTCTTACACCCGCAGTTTATTGAATGTCACGAGTGTGTATCACAGGGACCTGCAGTAATTCGATGTTACGACGTGTATGTCGCAGTCAGGGGCGCGCCGTGGTAGGGGCATTCTGTTAGCTAGCCTATCCATCTAAATAGGCTAGTTTCTCTAGACCAGAGGGCGCTGTAGCGTCCCCGAGGCGCGACCACATAAGAGGCGCCCGAGGCGCCTCCGCTAGCGTCCGCAAGACGTGACCATTCAATGCTGAAGTGAAGCAGCGTCCTAGCGTCCCTTCATGCCCAGTCCGCGGGTGTGTATAAGCGTCTGTCAACGTCACTCCACGCGCGCTAACAAAGCGTTTGAAAGGACACAACGCGACGTACAACGGGAACGTGACCGAAAAATATTCGAATTTGCTCGCTAGGGGCGCGGCCGCGGGGGAGGCAAAAGTATGGGTTAATTTAAATTTGTCTCGGTTAGGACATTCTATAAGTTTGAAGGGGAGGAAAAGTTTCGAGAAAGATTAAAAAACAAATCAGAAAATTAAAAAATGGCTAAAAATGGTGAATTTAACGTATAAGTATTCGGATCATCTTATTCTTGGTCGTATACCGGCCAATTCCATAACAAGTTCAATACGCTCTTGGTCCGCGCAGGCACGCATAGACGCCTATCGTGTGCTGACCTCAGATGTTTGAAGATAAGATTACCTACCTCGGGGTCAAAGTTCCAATGTCAGCGATCCTGGTTACTTGGGGTCCTAAGTTCAAAGGGTGAACACGCGTTTCGTCGTTCCGGTTTCGCGTCTCGCTAGAAGCCCTTAGTGCGAGCCGTGTTCCAAGAGCCGTGTTCCAAGAGCCGTGTTCCAAGAGCCGTGTTCTACGTAAACATTCTGCAAAGAGAACCTACATAACAAATGCAAATCTTCGCCACGAGTTCGCGGAGTAAAGCCGCAGTCACAACATTGCTGGTACATCATACAAGCAGACAGATCTATGCACGACTAATGTTACACGATCGTCATACAAGGAAGAAACACGCCTCAGCCAGTCTCTCCTTTGTGTGACGCAGTGCGGCCGCGGCTTAAACTCTGGCGAATTTTCGGGCTGCTCCAACTAACTATATTTTCGGAATCACCGGCCTTTATGGACTTTTGTACTTATAATAATCATTACTTGCTTAGGAGAGCCGCAGCACAGCAGAAAGGCAACAGCCCGTACCATGGAGGCCCGCGGTGCCGCGTCCAGTGATGGTTATTATGTGATGATGTAATATACAAGATGAAAGAGGTGGTGATTGTGATATGTACGATAGGCCTAGCAGCGGTATTCGCGGGCTGCCATGAGCTGCTTACTTCTACCAAGCCTGTCACGAGCGCCTGCAGAGGGCTCCTCGCGTGTCCGACTTGCAGACAAGCTAGGGGTTGGCGCCGCGGTGTTGGCCGGGTGGCGGTCTTTACGAAAGCGGGTCTGGAAGTCTCCTAGCTTGCGGTCAAGCTTGTAACCAAGCAGCGTGAGCACCCTGTCGATCGAAGACGTGGTCTCTGCCACTGGTCTGGCTGGCTCTCTGATGATGAAAAAGAAACGTCTTACGGCCCAGCTGGGTTCTTTTTCCCTTCCGGTATGCTATCTAGTATCGCGGAATTCAGTAGCTATTGTGAAACGGCGAGTGAAAATGATGACAAAACCAACATTCAAATATATCCGCGTTTTTTCGGTGCCGTAACATCGGTGGAAGGCAGGCTTGCGAGTCGAGCATGGAGTCTAAAGAAACGAACTATGCCGAGCGTTTTTTTTTTTTTTTTCGTGCTGCTGCGCGGGTGCTGGAGCGAACTTCCGAAGCATTCATTTGACACCGTGAAACTGCTTGGAGTCGGTTGGGAACAAAGTCTAGGGTCCAAAGAGTGAATCCATACCTTCCGCTGATGTCACGTTTTCATTGTTGCCAGAGAGTTTTTTTTTTTTTTTTTTTTTAATACAGTGAGCAGCAAAAATGTATATTCAACAACTTCCCGAAACAAAAATTGTTTTGATCCAATATTTGTGTTACTATTTCAGCGATGTGTGTTAGTGTGGTTTAGCAAATTTTCATGCAAATCGGGGACTATGAAGAAAACGCCGGAGTACCCCTCCGATAGTTCGATGTACTACATACCTGCTGACATTCGCAAGGTAGCGATGGTTTTGAACGGGAATTGGAGAGATGCATTTGTTTTATTTATTTATTAATACTGTCAGCGCGTTCGAGCTGAAGCATAGGGTGATTGATTGAAGTACTATCGTCACATTTTCACTGCAAGTTGGAGTAAGACCGAGAGAGCGGGCAACTTTGAGTTGATTGAGGAAGCCTGGAGCAAGTCGTATGTCGCTGAGACGAATGTGGCCCTCAAGCGTCTCGCTCACTCTCGAGGAGTTGCTTGTTCTGTGTACACCGTACGCTGGGCCACAGGATGTGAGAAATGTCCTCGGGCGCACTGCGTTGCTGCCAGTTTGCGGACATGTCGCCCGGTGGAACTGCGCATACATCTTCCGGCATCGCTGCGATCTCCACTTTGACGAGGAAAAAAAATGTACGCACCAAGAGTACGATCACCAGAATAGAAGCGGCCAAAAAAGCTTTTCTATTTGGTTTTGTTTTTGTTAAAAAAGAAAAAAATCTGCGACGCAACATACCGTTGTTTACAACGATCGGAGTTCCCCGGTGCGACACTGTCACTTTTCGCAGCGATAAAACGCACATCCATCATACCGATACGTTAGCAGACGAAGGTTCCGTTCGACAGTTGTTTGTTTTTGCTATATCCCCCCCCCCCTTTTTCTGCCTTTTTTCTCACGTGTTTGCAGTGGTAACATGTTAAAACAGCTTGGAAGCGAGCTCGAAGAAATCAAATAGCGTACTGGCTGGCTCGTCCCGACTCAACCATATGGCTGCACGGCGTCATGTTTATTAGAACCGACTGTTTGGTACAGCCGGCAGCGAGTAACTATAGTGAACGTCCGTCGCAGCGCTCGCTGCGCGCGACGAACGCGGATGCAATCTATGGGTCCTCGGTGCTTGTTGATCGACGCCCCGTGCTTCTGTGCCGTGTCCTCTGCCGTCCCTTGGACCGTCCGCATAAGCGGTCCTTGCGTGCCCGCATATTGGCTGCCGCACTCTCGAGTGTGCTCTCGGTTGATCGGGGCCGCGTGCCGGGTGCCTCCGCTGGGCCCGCAAACGAGAGCGTCCGACCGCCGCGCCAAGTGGCCTCTCGACTCCGACGCTCTGGAAGTCGCTGCTACCGCGAGGGGTCGCATTTATTACTGTCTCTTTTCCTTTTTTTTCCTTTTCTTTATTGTTTTCGTGACTTTGCTCGTTATGCTGGTAGTCTAAATTAGCTGCTTTTGTGTATTTCTTTTGTCTCTTTTTGATACCAGTATTATATACGCTGATAGAGTTTTGGCACATGTTTCCATAGAACAGTTCAGCTTGCTGCTTGCGCTCCCATTTCAAAACATACAACGTGTCCCCCCCCAAAAAAAAAAAAAAAAATTAGTGTTTTTTTACAGTAAAAATAAGCTACGCGTCACCGAACGCTCATTCTCCGCCCAGATGAAGCGCTATCAATCCGAACCATGCGCCGAAGTTTCAGAATTAACCGTTATTCAAAAGTAAGAAGTCACTTTTCTAAAAATTTCAGTAGGAAAAATGAAAGCCGTTTACAACTCCCTGTAACGCCGAATTGGAGCGCAGCTCTTGAGGAGGAGGAGGGAAGGGTACTGAGGGGAGCGTATTCCCATCCTTTATCCTCCTCCCCTCACGGGGGTCACGTGACTTCGGGGGGGGGGGGGATCACGTGACCTAGGGGGTCACGTGATCTGGGGGGTCACATGACCTGGTAGGTCACATGATCGGGTGGGTCACGTGACCTGGGGGCCGCGTGACCTGTGGGGTCACGTGACCTGGAGGTGGTCACGTGACCTTACGGTTACGCCAACGGCGACGCCGACGCCGACGGCGACGCGCCCGACGCCGACGCCGACGGCGACGCGCCCGACGCCGACGGCGACGCCGACGCCGACGCCGCTCAAGCCGGAAACGGGCGCCTAAGAGCTGCGCTTTAAAACAGGGCCCGTTTTTGCTCGTTTTTTGGTAATGGCGCCATTCGGTAAAGCATAGAGTCACCACTCAAATGTAGTGCCAATAAACCCAACAAATATTGCACTTTTCCTCCGCCAGGTGGAGTTAACTATACTTCGTCTCACCTTAGCATGGACTATTGTTAGCCGCGCGTGCCAAAAGCCCGAGCTAGTTGCTTTGAATGAAGCCTCGGCGACTGCACGAGCGCTCGCGCAGCGAGTGCTCCAGTCAAGGCAGTCGAAGCTAGCCGCTCGCGCTTGCACAGCCTAAGTGATTTTCTAAAATGTCCTATGGGAAAATTGGTTGCCGACGATGCCCGAGCGTTCATCCACGCCTAATAATTTCAAAACAAGAACTCAGATTGTGGAAGCATGTGGCATTTATATCAGTGACAAACACTTGTGAGAAGGACAAGTGGTTTTCACTGATATAAATGTCACATGCTTCAACAATCTCAGTTCTTTTTTGACATTATTAGGCGTCGGTTTTTTTTACATTATTGAACGTCGGCTCGTAGATGAATTTTGTTTTCCCCAATTACTGTTTTATCCCAGTAACATCTTTTTTTATATTCGGGCGTTTTACATCACTTTTGCTTGCGTGATATTTTCACGGAGTTTGAGCTTTCTGCGATGCATAGTTTATTTACTCGGGCCGAAAAAACGATAATATTTTTTTTTTTGTTCATAAGCGCCCGGCATACCTCTTACGGTAAACGCCAGCGTAACGGGACTCAATTTGCCAGTACTTGTTTTAAGAAAGTCCACAAAAAATGAACCGCCCACTTCGGAGAAAATCTTCTGCAGCTTTACGAGAAACGCATCACAAATTTACTACGTCCGTCCTCGCTGTCGGCGGACTCTTCTTACAGTCACGCACGCGCAGGGTATATATTCCGAGAGTTTGGAGCGCCTTTCATAAGAGGATCTGGTAGGTGAGGCGCGCAAAGCGAAAAAGAGAGCGGAGCAAATAGTAGGGACTCGGAGAGTGCCGTACGCCGAACGACTCCGATCCTTTTTACACGGCGGCGTCTTTCACCGCTCGCGCTTTATGGACAGGCACGAACCACTCGAGAAGATAAGCTCCGGGACCATTAACGCTGGATTCAGCGAGGAAGGGTGGGCCGCCTAAGGAAAGGGACAAGAAACAAGAAACTCCAAAAATTCAAGCTGTCCGTAAAGAAATGCGAGAAAAAGAAAAGAAAAAGAACTCAGAATTGCGAGAGCGCGACACGAATTGAGAAAAAAGCAGGCGAAGACGAGCCGAGGATGAAGACGGGTGATGGGACGAGGGAAGAAGAAAGAAGGGGATCACTAGATCCACGACCGAAAATCAGCCGAGATGGAAATCGATCGTGCACCGCCCACGTTCGCTCTGCCGGTGTTTGACCCTGCACGGCGGCTAACCGAGCTAGACGTCCCCGAGCCTATCGTGCTGGCTGCGCTGTTTCGCGCTCGTTGGAAGGCCGTCGTCGCTCCTCCACTGGCTCCACGGCTGCCAGTGAGTTGGGAGTCGCGTGATGGCCCCGGGGCAAACAGCAGTCGGTCATGAGCCACGCATCAGCGTTTCCCGCCTGTGTGTACGAACTCCAGAAGGGCGTGCAATATCATGGGTAGAGAACAACCGTTGACTGGTCTAGCAGGTCCGTAGATGTCGTCCCACCGTGGCCGTCTCCGCTGTGTCTTTTTCGATCGTTGTACTAGCTTTCACGTAAATACCGTAGTAAAAACAAAGTTGGGCTCCTCGCTGAACGTAACAAATTAAGAGACTTGTATAGCCGTTTAATATCAGTTCTTCGTTATTTTGTCGAAACGTACACGTTTTAAAAACCAAAGCATTCGTTTTTTGTTTTTTCTGACGATTAAATGTTGTGAGAACAACTTCGCGTAGCGCATAAACTATGTGCAAAGCGTGCCTTCTTTCTAGAGGTGACAACGAGCGTAGAGTGCAATAATCTTGTCAATGTGCGTTGCAAGCTCGGCTAAAATAAAGTCCCTCTATAAAATCCACGTTTCTTACAAGTACCGCCAACCATTGTCGTGCGAACGCGAAAGGCAGGCGCCACGAGAGGGCTTTAGGTGAAAACTCTCACGTCACAACCACAGTACGTCTTTGAACTGGTTTTTCTCATCATTTAATCTCAGCGAGCATGACAAATTTTAGGCCGGTTTCAAAAGCATCGCGCACCGCTGCTCGGAGCACGTGGAACGAAAGCTTGCGCTGCAGAACCCAGGCATCCTGGGTTCAATCCTTACACGGCGGGATTTCTGACCGCTGAGATTCGCCAACGCAAATGTGAAGCGCGACGCTTCGCCAATCCCGGTTGTCAGAAATTGCGCCGACATTTTCGCCGAGTGTCCAGCTTAGGGCCCCTGGATGAGCATCGTACAGGCTTGCGGTCGTGTATCACTACTGCGTGGTGCACATTAGAGACCGCAAGTTGGCAGTCATACTGCACTGGCAAAATGTCTCACTACGTCGCCATACTCTGGTACAGTGGTTCTCTGCAACCGATGTTTCACAGACCCCTTGTGGATCGGCGGAGATCATGGAGGACCCCGTTAGGGGTGAGGGGAAGGGAAAGTATAGGTTAATTATGATGGTGATTTAATAAATGGATATAACACAGTGCTAGTGTGAAGAAGACGTCTCTTATTGACATATACACGAGAAAACTCACCCGAAAATTGGAACATTTCTTCTCAATATAAGAAAAGACAACTTTTATTGCCGGGCTTAACTGATTAGGCTGGGCTTCGCGGACGCCTACAACTGCCTTCGCGGACCCCAAAGGGTCCGCGGACCCCCTTTTGAGTACCACTGCTCTGGTAGATTAAACTCCCGCTGCGTCCACAACCTGGCTGTTGTTTTTTCTTGTTTCTTTTTTAGCATCGAAGATGTTTGTGTTGAATGAACTAGCAACTGACGATAAAATCAGATAACATTCTACTCAAAATGCGTCATACTGGGCTCTAGGCAAAGTTGCTTAATTAGCTAAGCAGTTGAACTCCCGCGCCGGGAGAGTAGCCCCCGTCACCTCCTTCAGTCCGCCTCCCGTCGTTTGGAGCGCCATCTAGATTTTCGTTTGAAAAACGGTGCGTTCCATGGAGTACGCTATAGCGCCATCTAGACGCTGTGCTTTAAAACATATGTATTCCATAGAATAGATTCCAGTTACCAAAGCAGCCGTCCCCAAAACGATGGCACGTCAAACAACGGGAGGCGGGCCGTGGAGGGAGAGGGGGATTCTAGTGGTGGTCTATGGACAGTTCCGCAGCTGAGCTCTGGACTATTGTGAAAGCCCGGCCAGAGCCGACGATCCTGGTTTGACGCCATTTTTAGCAATAATAATAATAATAATAATAATAATAATAATAATAATAATAATAATAATAATAATAATAATAATAATAATAATCTTATTCACAACACATTAGTCCAATTAGTTAATAATAATAATAATAATAATAATAATAATAATAATAATAATAATAATAATAAATAATAATAAACTTGTATTCAGGACACATTCATGAAAGCATACAAGAGTGCGGGGGCAATCAAAGCCAACAAATGGCTTGTGTGATGCCACCCAAAAAACTACAGAAAAAAAAAAATTGATATGTCCGTGAACAAAGCAACGTAAAGTTCGTCACACACCCATCAGTAGAGCAAACTGAAAAAGTTTGGAATATACAAAACTGGATCAGTAGCTATGCACATACACACACATACTAACAAATAGGTACACGCTAGGCGACATCTCATCCCAGTAGGTGAAGTCTCAGCATTCTCTTCAGTTGACGCAGCGAATTCGCTTGTAGAATTTCAGGAGGCAAGTTATTAAAGAGTTCAGGCACGTAAAATTCGCGTGTATACCGTCCATATCTTGTTCGGGCAAAAGGTATCTCGAAAGTCTCTTGAAAACGAAGCGAACGAAGAGCAACGTTTTTTCTTTTGAATTGATCTGTCCAAAAGTAACGTAAGACAACAGTTTGAATAAAAAGTGTTCGGAGACAGGGAAATTGTAAATGTTGAAAGAGATCAGTACCATCGGGAAGTTGCATGCCATAAGAAACACTTTTCAAAATATTTTTTAAAATGCAGTCAATTTTCTCATGCCAGAAGCCGGAACAGTTTCCAAACACCGTAACGCCATACCGTAGCACACTATATGCAAGAGCATGGGTGACTAGTCTGCGAACTGAGAGAGGCATAAGTGATTTTGTATTATATAGCAGACAACAAGTACTTCTCAATTTTTTACAGAGGGACGTGAGTTGAGCATTCCAAGTTAAACCGCAGTCAAATAAAATTCCTAAGTACTTTACAGATTCAACAAAACTAAAGGAACACACTTGCAAGATACACAGTTTGAGTTATGTAAAAGGAAAGGGAAATCAAGACACACATATTTAAGAGGATTATGAAAACAAATGAGCTTAGTCTTGTTTACGTTAACGTCCAAAAGATTTCGTTGAAACCAATCCATGACTACTGTTGCAGCGCATTGCAGTGAGCGGGCAGCATCTTCGAAGTTAATATGTCGGGCAACAATTACAGTATCATCTGCGTATTGATAAAGTTTGGCTTGGGAAAGAAAAGTAGAAATGTCATTAACAAACAAATTAAATAGGAGTGGAGATAGGATTGAGCCTTGGGGTACGCCTGCCCTTAGTGTTGTTCGCGGGCTCCGTGCCCCAGCTGCAATTACAAGTTGTGAGCGATCTGAAAGGTAGTTTGAAAGAAAAGAAAAAACGGACCACGAAATCCATAGCTATAAAGCTTCTTCAGAAGGATTGAATGGCTAACGGTATCAAAAGCTTTAGATATATCTAAAAAGAGAGCACAGCAAACAAGATGTTTTTCAAAACCAGAAAATAATAAATCGGCAAAATCTTCAAGCAATGGCTGTGTTCCCTTTCCTTGAACAAAACCAAACTGACTCGGTGAAATGACATTGTGTACATCTAGAAATGATGTCATAGTATGGAATATATGTTTTTCAAGAAGTTGTGCAATAATTGGCAAAACAGAAATTGGGCGGTAATTTTCGATCTTACTTCCTGCGCCACCTTTGAACAAGGGCCGTACTATAGCGGTCTTTAGTTCGTCTGGAATAATGCAACTCGTAATAAAGCCGTTCAACATATGAAGAAGTACATGCTTAATAACCTCATAATAATAATAATAATAATAATAATAATAATAATAATGCCTTTATTTTCCATCCGGGCGATGTGGGAGGTTGGGGAAAAGAAGCTGAATAAATCAGCTTGACGAGCTCCCTCCTCCCCAGAAATTATACAATGTAGAAAACAAAAACAAAAAGGCAGACAGTACAGCACATCGCGCAGAAACACTCTGTATAAATCATACCAACAAGCTTTTTTTTTATGAGATAAACATTTTACAACCATAACACTTCGGTACTCATAACTTCATAGTCGCGTTAGAAAAGAAAAACTTCAAATCTTTTTTTGATGTAGATTCTAGTTGTATGTCGCAATTATTACAGAAATTGAGCAATTCTGGGAGTTTGCGTTGCATCATTTGCTCCCATAACTCGTTTTACACGAATAAATGTTCCATATGTCAATGCTACGTGTGGGATATGTGATTCTTCTTTTACATAAACAAGCGAACTGAGTAAAAAAAATTATGTTGTATTTTGCTTCCTGTTTATAGGCTATACTTAAACGAAATGCATACATGTTATGAATGTTCATTATGCCATGTTTTTGAAAAAGCGGTGCAGAAGGGTGATCATACGAAAAGTTATCGATATTTCTTAGAATTTTGTTCTGCAGTAAATAAACCTTCGGCAAATTTTGGAGGGTCGTGTTTCCCCCTACTAGATGACAGTAATTTATATGCGAATAAAATAATTAAACTTGAGGAAGAAAACGAGAAGGAACGGACAAACAGATAAAATAATGTGTTATGTACGAGAAGTTTAACTCTAGTAGGTAAAAGTTGGCGATGAATGTAAGTTAAACCTATGATGCTCGATAATTTTGATACGACGTAATTTGTATGTTCTTCCCAAGTCATGCGTTCCGTGAAGCCTACTCCAAGGGTTTTGAAGGCGCTGTCTAAGTCCATTTTTGAATTAAACAAATTAATATCTTCATAAACGCGTACATTTTTGTTTTTTTGGGTGAAATAGGACAGCTTTAGTTTTACTTGTATTTATTTTTAGCGCGTTACTCAGAGTCCATCTTTCCAATTTTACGAGGGTAGCATTTGTTCGGGAAATTAGTTAGATTTCCCGAGCAATTAGATGATGATGTCTTTCCCGTGTTGTCTTGTGGATATGTCGAATGCTAGTCTCCTTACATTTATGTTTGTTTTCTCTTGTGCTGCTACGGGAGGCAGAAGCTAGTAAGCAGCGTTCGATTTGTTTTCTTCTCTGCCTCCTTTCCCTGATTCAGGGATCAATAAAGAATTGCAATTTGAATTTGAATTTGGTTGCATGCTGCGGCAATAAACGAACCGTAGCCGTCTGCCGCTGCTACTGCAGTGCGCCCCTGCTTTTGTGTCCTTGACATCGTCATCTTCCCAAGCCAGAAGGATGCCACGTGCCTTCCCTCTGCAGCGGCGCATTATCCGCCGCTGACGTGATATATCGAGTTCTGCGTTGATCTGCGGCTGTGTCTGCTTTATGGGGAAAACTCGACGGCAACGACGACGAGCGTCCTTAAACTCGTTTTTTTTTTTCTTTTTTTTTACGCGGATGCCATGCGAGGTAGTTTTCGAAACAGAGATCGGATTACATGTCCACCGCGGCACAAAAGCCCCCTTTCGGCTTTTCGCTTAATTGTCCTCATTGTTGTCTGGCTACCTCGGGGATTAGTTTTCTTTTGTGTGTGTGTGTGGGGGGGACACGGAGCTATTTTACAAGCTACATCATCTGGAAGTTATGTAATGAGATCTATCATCGCTGCCGCGTGACTCCACGTAGGATTAAAGTGTGCCATATCCGGAGCTGTTCTATAGTTAGATTTTTTTTTGCTAATTTTATAACTGCTTTTTTTTTTTTGCTTTTGGAATTTTTTTTTTTTTTTTTTTTTTTTACTATGCAGTTGAAGCTTTTAAGCGCTCGTGCGCTTGCGCACCTTGAGCGTCCATCAAAGCTGTGTACGTGTACTTTTCGATTCCGAAATGCCGCAGAAAGTTTGTCCGCCGGTGTAGACCTTTCCAAAAAAGGTTCTGGCCGGTTCCATTTTCAGTGTTCGTGCGCGTATGGCGCGTGATTCGTTCGCTTTCCGAAGCGACGAACATTTGCGTGCTGGGCTGAAGAGATCGCACGCTTATAGACCTGTAGAAATTAACGCATGAACGTCTGAGCGTCTATATTGCATTAAGCTAATCGCATTTGGTCGCCCGCCGTAATATCATCAATCAACTGAAACCGTAGAGAAAATGAACCAAGATACAGTCCTGCTCGATGCCACGAAAATTACCGATCTACCGAGCCTGGAAATCTATCGTATAAATATTGCGGCAGACAGAGGGCCGCCCTTTGTTAGACAGCGATGTTGTCTCTTGGATGACTTTCAGCCAATAACCATCGCGTATTCTCAGTCGTCTCTAGGACCGTGGACGACCAGGCGCCGGGTATTTGCTCGCCGACTCCCTTTCTCTCGGCGACCTCGCGAGCCACCCGACTGCCCTTCGTGTGCGAAGGACGTGTCATCGGCTCGATCTCCTCGTCTCATTGGGTTGCAGCTCAAGTCTATTTGCCAATGGCGCAGTCGTATCTGTACTCTGTGACTACATCCACGATGTGTCTCGATATGAAACTGCAAACGCCCCGAAGAAAGATTGTAACGTTAGTGACGAGAAAACGATAGACGTTACCCTCATCGATTACCTCGTGGGACAGCAAGCGGGCATGGAAGGACGCAGTAAAAGAGACAGATCACGTCTGATCTCTAGTCGGATCTAACTCTTTTGTTTCATTTCGGAAGTATCGAAGAGTGCACGCTCGCACCTTTGATCGTCGCTGAAGCTGCGGGAGCGCACGAGCGTCCATAAACTTCGACGGCATAGCCACTGGTGCCTCATACATGCAAACACGCGCATCACGCGTGTGAAAGTAACTTTGGCAGGCTTGTACCCCTCTACCGTATATTCATGTTCGTGAAGCGAACCTCTTTTCTCATCTGCAATTCCTCCTTCTCCTCTCTCGTTTCTGCTCCGTCCTGCCCAGCTGGAAAATGGTTGGAAGAATCCCTATTCCCCCTTACTAACCAAAACGTTAAAGTCGCTACAGAAAAGTGCGTGTGTTTGTTTACACGAGCAAAGTCACGGCGGCGGCAAAGCCGTAGCTATCTCTCGTTTCATGCACGTTGTACTGTGCCTGTCAGAGCTGCTGGCGTAAGAGCGAGGTTTCATCTACGCTTCGTTGCAGCTTAAAGGGAAGCTGAAACACTTTTTGAAGAAAACGAGTTAGAGGTGAATTCTGACGTATCTTTATCCCACGAATCTAAATATCACGTTCGTTTTCCCCGAAGTTGTAACTAAACACGAGAAAACACGAAAAAACCTCCGATCAGTCGTTACGTCATACGCAGATCTTTCGGCCGCCAAGCGCGTGTCGCTTGTGTGGGCAGCACTGTTTCTGACCTTTCTGAAAATAGCAAGAGTGTGCGTGCATAGATTTGACAGGGCGCTGAAGATGCGCGAGAGCTGAGATTTCGAAAACTCCTAGTATGACGTCACGCCCCGGGAAGGAGGGGCTTCAGCGGTACTTTAAGAATAAATTTATTCAACCTCACTGCACCGAATTGAAACATAATCTCGATATTCGTAATCCTGGAGGCCAAATGAAGACGAACGAGGTGTTTAACCTCAGATACAGAACGGCTTCAGTTTTCCTTCAAGTCCAAACCACCGTGATCCAAACGCAGCTGATGCTACATGCGCGAGCTCCGGGCTTTCAGTGTCCCTGCCAAGCACGCGCGCTCGTGCATTGCAAGTGCAATCACTGTTCAGGGTCACATGCTCGCGCTTGTAGCATCGGCTACGTCTGGACTTATGCTGAAACCAAGTATTAGCGGCGAGATGTTTTGGTGGCGCCCTCCTGTGGTTCCCCCTTGTGACGTCATTACCTTGCAAACAACAAGTTCGATGGTGTTTGTTATTAGCATGGTGGAAGCTTGAAATCATCGCGCTCTCAAAGGAACACTGCCAACACCGTCAAAATTAAAGTTCTTTCATTCCTCTTATTTCCGTCGATGATAAATCCCCTTTCCGACGTCATAGTCAGCGTTTGGCCAATCGTGGAAGGCCGACCACAGCGACGCTTTCGGTCGCTCACGGGGCTAATAGCGCCTCGTTTACAGGAGAGCGCGTGCAAATCAGACGGTAAATCAAGATGTAGGCTCGGGCCAGCAGCGCTGGTGGCGTTGTATAAACCTTTTCCAGAAGGGCGCAGCTATCTTGAATGTCACTCCTTCTGGTATGCGTTAAAACATCGTTTTGATTTCTCCACGCCGCTGGAAGGTGTTACCGCAACATTCGTGAATGTCAGGCATTCTTGCGTTGCCTGACCTATATTTTCTCGCATATTCTAGGTTGAAATGTCTTATTATTTGTTTATCCCGCATACCAGATACGGAACCCATGCGACTGAAAACGAGAGGAAACGAAAAACGTCTCTAGACAATTGCAAGCATTGCGACACATTGGTGCCCCACGCGTGCAAGCACGTGCAGTGTGAGCGTGAACGTAGCATTGTCAAGCTTACAAATGCACGCCTTACCAGCCCGAGCAGAGACATTGCGGCGGCCAGCTTCCCCGCTTGCAATCGTCTATACCATAGTCGCTGAGAGACTGAGGACGACAGAAGGTGTCTTTCAAGCGCCAGGACTCTGGCACGGCCTCCATGCCTTCCGCCGTGCTCTGGCTGCGCGCTCGGAGTGCACGAGTCGCCGAAGCGTTCTCGAAGGAAGCTCGCGCTAGAGCACCACCTCCAAGGTTGTAGGCGAGTTACTGAAAGTCCTCCCGGCCGTTCTCACCTTGTCAGTCACTAGTCTCCGTTCACCCTGAAACTGAAACTAGAAACTCCGCCTTCAGCGCGAGCTTTCTGCCCTCGCTAATGCAAGTGTGAACGAACAGGCACGCGCAACAACAGCACGGAGGAAGCCAGCGAGGTCGCGCTGAAGGCGGAGCTTCTAGTCACAGCTTAAGGGTGACCGGAGTATATAACTACATAAAAAGCAAGAAACAAACTTTCAGGTCTTTCACTCTGGTGAAGAAGGAAGACCAGCGAAGCTGTACTATGGTGGGAATGAGGTAATGGCCGACCGCAAGTCGGCAAGCCAGAGTGGAAAGGCTGGAAGGGTTGCCGCCATTTATGAGTGACGGCGGCAACCAGACAACCGGCAAGCCGGTTGTCTGGTTGCCGTTGTCGCTCATAGATGGCGGTAGCTGTCCAGAGTTTTATGTCATCATTTGTTTGCTGGTGGACACGATCCAGGGGAAACTAGCCCTTAACAGCTCCGCTGTAAAGGGAGTATCGAAGCGCCAGCGTATTGCCCTTAATGATTCTGCGTTTCACGAGCGTGCATGTGCAGCAGGAACGTATACAAAATATAGCTACAATATGTGACCCGCGCTGGTCCTCAATAAGGTGACGTATAGAATTCAGCACTACGGCTTTCTACGCTATGATGTTCCTGCCGACGAGAAAACCGCATCACGTTTCGGGAGACCGGTAGCCAGTATGTTTTCGCACTGGATTTCAGAGTACGTCAGGCAAAGCACGTGCTACGCAACTTGGAGATCTTGTTTGACTCAATCCTCACCGCTGCCAGTTTCTTTGTAGCTGAGAATCGTACCAGCTCGCGATCAAGTAATCTCCACTGAGGGATGCCCTTTCAAGACTCCATGTTAGCAGACGTGCCCCACAAGCAGGGTGGAGAATAAAAATCAAGAGGATTTAAATCGTGATTTAAATCATGATTTAAATATATACATTATTAACAGTCCTTCGGTTTTTATGCTTTCTGTGCATTTTTGTATTTCAATCAAATAATCATCAAGCAAGAAAGGTTTGTGCCAAATTCAAATTCTTTATTTTTCTTCATAATGAAGAGGGAAGGGAGAGAAGAAAGCAACTTAGTAGGTAGTTTCTTGAGAAAACCTCTACTTCACCCTCCTCAGGCTGAACATGAACAAAAGCACTGCTCCTCTGAGCAAAACGAAGCGTTGAGCTTTATTTCTACCCTTAACTTAATTTATCAGTTACGTAATATCCTATTGCAAGCATAAAGAGATCTCGAGAAATCAAAAAAGAAAAGAAAATGCGAAAGAAAGCACAATGAAGCTTTTCACAAACTAAATAATCAAGCTGCTTTAGTTTTAGTATCATGGAGTTTACATCATTAAAAATTTGGTACATAAACTGTACTTCCAAATTACAATACTTGTTTTTGGCATTATTTTAGTGATCAGATGAATCAATCAATCTGCCTGCTATCTTTAAAATGCATCTGCTAATAGGAAATCACTTTTTTACCACGGTGATTTATATCCAATTCTTTTGATTTAAATCAAAGAAATCTGATTTAAATATCATAATTCAATTTTATTAAAAGAATTATGTTTTTTTGTTTACCTTGCTCACAGGTCATATTTACTCCTCTTGTCATGTCTCACATCCACACCGGAGACACCACACCCCATTCTAAATCATACTACCGTAATTTCCCGAGTCATCGCCCACCACCTGCCACCCGTAATTCATCAAAATGTCGGGTGGGCCATGTCTCGGCGGGGAAGCACACAACGTGTAGAAAAGGCTAAAAAAACGCCAATTTTTCTGTACATATTTAGCGCGGCCACACAATAGATGCATTAAACTCAAATTCGTTTTATCGTTTCTTGCAAGAAATGCACATGAAAGAGCGAATTGCTATCGCAAAGTCTGTTGCTCGCATGCGCGCGATGAACACCGCCGATCGGCATGCAGCGCGAACGTTTTTTTCCGTGAAAGCATGCTTCTATCACGGAATGTGTTCTTACACGTTCGGGTAGGATGAATGTTCGCGGATCGTGGAGTCTGCGTTGGGGTATTTGTAGGGGTGGGCGATGACTCGGTGTTTTTTTTTTTTTTTTTTAAAGCGATAGCTTTATGGGCGACACTTTGCAGAGATTTCGTCCTCGTCGCTCGTCATCGCCGCGCGTGGGCGAAAAATGCAAAACCTTTTTTACTCTCCCCTCTTTCCTCGAGGAGAGGGAAGTAGGGACCACGTCCGCCGTGCCACGCGAAGCGAGCGAGGACAAGCGAAGAGGGAAGCCCTTGCGTCCCGCCAAGAATTGCGCAACGAGGGGGGAATCGTCGTGTCGTCTGCTCGAAAGACTTTTCGCACATTACTCGCGTTATGCGAAATCTTACTTTGGCAGTATCCAGTTACTACGCGTAATGTTGGATGGTTTTAGAAACTTCCACCGCGCTTAGCCACTTACTTCACGAATCACTGGTCGCAGTCGTCAGTGGTATCCGCGACGCGAACCACGACGCCTATGAGAATTCACCATGTCGCACCTCCGTCCTTAGGTACGTGACGGCACGACGGCACCATTCCACCCGCATTGCGGAACCGTGCTACAGCTATCGCTTTCGTTACTTCGCACGTTGTGGGCGAAAAATATGACTTTTTGGAAATCGATATTCGCCCAAAAAGTGGAGTGGGCCATAACTCAGGGATGGGCGATGACTCGGGATATTACTTGTAAGTCCCAGATGTTCAAACCTTCAAAGAACAAATTTGTTCACGTTCCAAAAGTTGTAATCAACAAGCTGTTTAAGTAAGGGACCCGAAACTACGCGTTATGAGATGGGCATGGCGGTTCAATTTGTCACACAAAGTACGACCGCATGTTTCACGGTGTTCGCGCTTGGGAGTGCAAGCGCGATGATACAGCGGTCGAGTACGAAGTGTCACGTTTCGTTGAACCTGTCGAGGTTTTTTTACACTGCGTTCATCCTTCAGCTGAGAGTTCAGCCAATTCGACAAGCAGGAGAGCACGAGGTCGCTGCCTTGAAACGTTCTTCCGCAGAACGAACGCTCACGCTAGAAATGCATGTATCAAAGCCAGGAGCCCGGACCAGCTCGGGCTCCTACCAAATGGATTCTTGCCATTACTACTCACCAGGCGCCAAGATGGTGCCACCTGCGCTGCAATTACAGCTCCAATATAGGTGCAAGTATTTGTTTCTCCCGTGATGATGATAACAATTTCTCAGCACAACGCTCGTGCGAACATGCGAATTTTGACACCGAAGCTAACAGTTGTAACTCTCTATATACACTATGCTCTGTTTACTACAGTGCTGATGACCTCCGAAGCCACATCTTTCCCCAATTTTATTCGAAAATCGCCTAGATGTCCCTAGATTTCCCTAGATTTCCGCAAAAGGCCTTTGTTGACGCAAGTATTAAAATTATCGTTAAGTTTTAGATTGAAAATAATTTCGGTGCTGTAACTTGTGAGCTTGTTAAGCTAGGAGTGTTGTAAATACACCACTTTCTTAAAACTAAGGTAGTTCTGAAGACAACTTGTGTAGAATTTAAAAGCAATAACTTTTTCACGCGAAAATCTCAAACAAATGGCACTCTGCGCATTTGTCAACACCTGAATTAAGCTCCTTTACAATTTTCTGCAGACAGAGAACATCTGTACCCCAGCATGCCACCTTGGTATTTCAATCATTACTTTAAAGGGATGATGCAACAATTTTTGTACTTTGCGCATATACCGCTTAGAATGGATCCCTGACGTTAATGACCTATGAAACACGCGTTCGTTTTTCACCCCACGCAATAGAAGTCCCACTGAACAATTAAAGAAAAACGAGCAGCGTTCACCCCCTCAACTCGCGGCCAGAACAAGCTGCCACGTGATCTGGAGCTGATTATATGCCGCCAATGTTGATCATAGCCACGCGCTGGGGTTGGCAAAGCACAGGACACGCGCAGAGTTCCAGACAATGTTATGGCTCGGCTATTGTCGTCGTTGCAGCGATTGAACACGGGCCACTACCCGAATGCTTCTCGAGCTAGTAATTATCACGAGCCCAAATCGAGTGTCCACGCAATGCTCGGGTCCAATCTATGAACAGCATTCAAATATCGTCATATGGGTGTACTGCGATCCCCACTTTACGTCATCAAATTTTGCAAAGGAGAGATGGAATGAAAATGATCGCTTTTGTCTTTGAAATTACTCCGCAACAAAGGAGTTTCTTGGCCAGTGGCGTTGCGTGCAAGTAACCTTGAGTCCCTCTAGTGCCAGTAAGCTCGTGTAAAGTGAAAAACATTCCAATTGAATATCGTTGCACCGCCCCTTTAAACTTCCTGTTGGAATATACACAGCTCTAGAAACCTTTTGTTGTATGTCACAAAACAACGATTTGCATTTTGCACAATTTTTTTACAAACAAAAGAACACCACTCCGAAAAAGAAAGAAAAAAATCTCTAGATTTTAACAAATTTCCTTTTCCCCCTAAGCGATGTCCAAAGTCCCTACATTTAGGAGATAATCCCTAGGGTTGGTAGCATTTGTTCACTCTAAAAAAACAACTTCGCTTCATTTTTGTTTTTAAGAAAACAATGCAGTCCTCTTCAGTATCACCTAGGAAGACCCCACGTCAAATATTACGACCTAGTTCCGTCTAAATGTTTCTTAAACGGTCCGGCAAACTTTGCAACTTGCCAAGTTGGCGAAATCGGCTGACTCGAGCGGGCGAATTGAGGCGTAGCCAACAGCGCAGTCAAGGCTACGGCGTGGGCGTAGCCAACATTGAGAAAAACGTCATCACCATTGCCCCTTTTTGCTTGTTTCTACTGCTCCGGGCAAGCGTAACGGGTGACGTCCCAACGTTTCCTCTCGGCGCTCAGCGGTGTCCTCGTGATTGGCGTAACGCTCCTGCGCAGCGCGCTTCTTGGCAGCCGTCCGTCCCGCCGCCGCCGTTTCCCGCGTGATAACCGTCGTCGTCGCCACACCGTTTGTGATTATTCTCTCTTGGAGTTTCGTTCACACAACGGACACTACGTGCGCAGACTTATGCCGCTGTTGTGCAGACGTCGTCGAATGTCGTAGGCACCAAATCGTGGTAAAGAGCAACGTTATTAGATTAGCTCAGTTACGGAACTGCTCATAGACGCTGCATGCAAGAACAGTACCCCCCCCCCCCCTCCCCCCTCAGTCACCACGACTCGCCTGGTGTCGCTCGACGCGCCGCCGGACGGCTGCTTTGGTAACTGAATCGGGATACGTTCGTTTCAACGTTACTAGAAACGTAAAAACCAACGGAAAAAACTCTTTTTGTAGTAAATGTTATTGGAGTTTAGTACAAAATGGGGGGCGCGTGATGTTTTCTAAAAATTTTAGTTTGCAATGTTTTGCAGCACAATTAATATTGTTTTTATACAACCATGCCTCAGGGGTGATTTCAGGTAGCGCGTCCCGAACAAGGTGCATCTTGACTTCGGTGATATGTCGCGGCGCGTCCGCTGTGGAGGCGGGGGTGGCACCCCCCTAACCCTTTCCACCGTATCTGTTTCGGCTCCGAAATGGCCGATTGAAGCCAAAATAGATGTCACGTGCAGTTCCTCGAGTGACCGCTGCGGGAGAAATGGCGGCGTTGTGATCGCCATTTGGTGCTGCAGCTGTGCTCTTTGGAACGCACAGTTATGAAATGAAACTATAGATGGCACTTCGAACGACGCCAGGCGGATTGAAGTGAGTGAGGGGGGTACCCCCCTCCGCGGGAGTTCCACAACTGAGGTAATCTAGTAACGTTGGTAAAGAGTGCTGTGCAGACGACACTTGCGCCTAGCACACGCCCGCCCCAATCACGCCCGTCGTCGCGCAGCGGATCACGTGACATATCGTACCACGTGATAGCCATGTTCTTGGCGGCCCGAGACCAATGTTGCCAGACAGAGCCGAAATTTCAGTTTCGATTTCTGCTCTTGTTTAAAATAAGATTTAAAAATATATATCCCATTTTTCGCGAAGCAAATGACGTAGTGTCTTTTATTAGTGCTTTTTAATTGGAAATATCTCAGTATCCCGAAATCTCCGGAATCGAGCGGAGTTGCCCTTTAATCCGAGACTACAGTGAAACCTACGTGCCCGCCGGACCAATCAGCCGCCTCTCTTTTATCACCTGACCCGGCTCTCTGCTCGTGGGTACACGGCCGGACTGGAAGCGCGCGCTCTCTTTCTCTTCTTACGGCCTTTGCAATTGGGGCAATCGCCACCTCCCGCCGCAATTCGCGGGGGGCGCTGTCACCTCACCCCTGGGCTACCCTTTGCCGTTTGCACAGAGCGCGTCTGACAGTGTATCTCAGCGCTGTCGCAACTTGCGGCCGAGATTTTTATAGCCTTTGACACCTGATCCTTACGTTTAGACCCTCAGCCACTATCTAATGCGCTTCTGATGAGCCCAAAACGGTGAATATTTGGCGCACATCTCCGAGAGATTCGGGAGTAAAAAGTAGCAAGTAGAGACAGCGAATCCAATTGCGGAAAAACTATACTCGTCTTTACCTCCAGGACTTCTGTTGCAACCCAAGAACAGGAGGAGACGGACCCCTTCTACGTGGAGGAACTTTAAATGATAAATAATTCGTACACTCTCGTGAAATGTAAGCAGGCCCAATCTATCTATTGCCGTGGTCTGCATCATCATTTCGTAAGCCGCACATGAAGTCGGTCAATTGCTCTAGACGAGGGTGTAGTAGTCTGTACAATTTTCGCACAGTGCATATTACTGCCTAAAGTGCTTCCTCGAGGGCTTGTGCACATATCCAGCTGATTTTTCGTTTCTGTCCATGACCGTCTTTGCATGGTTAATCAGAAGTATTCTGAGGAACCGTTGCCAAAACAACAACCTACGAAGCTCGAACACCAGCGCAAAGCAGCTCGAAGGCACTCTCCGAGTGGGGTGAAGTGGGGTGAGGTGGTTGCGCCCCTGGCGGCAAGCAAGTGAACTACATACGGAGAAAAAATGCCATTGACTCCCGGGCGATTGCAAAGGCCGTAAGAAGAGAAAGAGAGCGCGCGCTTTCAGTCCGGCCGTGGTGGGTATGGGCATGAGCGTGATGACGTGGCGAAAGAAAGGGATATGAGTGGTCCAACGGGGACGTAGCTTCCATCGCAGTCTCAGCTGAGCCGTGAACGAAGTAAAGACCTTTCCATTGCTTATCATCCGAGCGAAAAATGTTGGATCACTGAGCTGCGGACGCGTGCCCAGCGTTTGATATACCGCACAACAGAGCTACAGCGCATGCTCAGATGCCATTCCACAACCCAGCAGACAAAGATGGCAGCGCGGAAAAGGCGATTTTTGGTGAGGTCTATAGTTCTACTGCGATTTGTTATAAAAACTCTCATCTGGTAGATGGAAAAAAAAAAAGACAGGAAATCTTTTTGTGAGTTTGAGTACTTCGTGAAAAGATGTACTCTGGCGGAATTTTTTTGTTGTCGGTCTTTTTTTTTTTCTTTTTGTCGATAAAGTATAGTGTTGGGGGCCCGTCGCTGCATATAGTGCCACTTACGTATCCTCCGATGACTACGCTCCGAATATTCGCTTAGCAAGCACGAGGAAACGACAGCTCGTCATTCGGGTCAGATGTAGTAGAAACGCGTAAAAGAGGACGGCGTCCGGACCCGGAACCCTACCGTGGACTGAAGAAGGAGAGCGGGAAGCGACATGTGTTCTCGCAGAATGTGTGCCATCATCAGGTGATGGAGTCTCCTGTGCGCTTTCCTCTTTTCCCGTTTTATGGACACCGCCCACTCTTCCCCCACGCAATGTGAATGAGCTCTCATCGTAGATCGACATCAGTGATGCATTTTGTTTTTCCAGCGGGAGTGGAGATAATATTACCCGAAGGTCGTCCGATCGGGCTTCGCGTTTTCGCGAGATATCGTGAACGAAAATGTGCGAATCGTTTTCCTGTTTACAACCCCTACGAACTCCGCGAGCCTCCCTTTATTCAGTGGGGAACTTTATGGACAAGGATAACGGTGCCTCTGGGAGTTTCGTATCTCCTGTTTTAATGATATCTTTTTTTTTTATCCTCTTGGTTCGTCTATACGTTAGTGTGTGCATTGCAAAAACAAAGGCGTTGTCGGTAGACAGTCATGCAAAAGTTTATTTTCTTCTTTTTTTTTCTTTTTTTTTTTGGGGGGGGGGGGGGGTTAGAATGAAAGAGAAAAAAACATATGTTCGATTCGCTTGATTACCACACGAGAAACTCGCTCGTACTCGTTTTTCTCCATCTAGTAGTCATATGGCACTTGCTATGTATGATCGAGATTGTAAAATCTGGTATTTGTATCGTAGGCTGAAAATTACCTCCGTAAGGATTTTCTTTATTGCCACACTTTATGCGCTCCGTAGCTTTAGCTGCTGATGTACCACTGAAAACGAACCTGAAGGCCAGCCGTTCGCAGGACGTAAGCATATTGCAAAAAGCCTACATTTCTTGCTCGAACATCATGTTCAGACCAGGCGTTTACAGTGGACATCCGATTCAGTAGAATTGCCTTGATTTCGCGTGTACAGAGATTATATTAAACTACTTTCTTTGTAAGACATTCTCGTCAGTGGCATTATTTTATTATGGTGATTTTATGACACGCCTAAACTGAAACGTACCAGTGGTTGGTGCCTTGTGATTGGCCCAAAACGAATCGCCAAGACGTCTCACATAGGGTTTTAGTTTATCTCGATAGTGAAAGATTGCTTTCATCCTGATAGTTTAATATGTTGGCAGTTATCTGGGCTAGTACATACCTATCACGACCTTCTGCAATGACGTTTGTATGAACAGGTCAAACTAGTTGTTTTCGCCCGAGAATAGGTAATCGATAGACATACAAAACGTAGCCGCAACATTGTAATCGACAGGTCATTTTAGTAATCATACAGGCTGAGTTTTACCGGTGTTTTTTTTTGTATTTTCTGCTTTAATGGTAATGCGCGTGTACCAGCGAATAATATTCCAGAGGTTCATATCGGCAAAAATACATATGAATTTTATTGTGCCCCACACACTAGAGATGGATTTTGAATCCCAATGAAAGCTCTACGCTTTTCAACTCCTTCCTATACATTGCGTGTAACTCTTCAAATGAAAAACAGGAGAGTGCGCCACCGGCGTCTCTCTCCAGATAAATTGTTTAACCTAGAAAAAATCATACGACATTTATTTTACGTAGCCGGTTTAAATTTATCTCCTTCGCGTGAAGCGGTGTCAGTGCGCAGGGACGTGCGAAGAAACGCCGATGACCTTAGCGTAGGTTGGTTGCATCAGCCAGATTCGAGAAGTCTTTTGTGCGGCCTATTCCTTAAAATACAACCGTCATCTCGGTTTACAACTTCGACAACCTTTTACGAGCTTTGCTTCGTAAAACTCCATCGTTGGTGTGAGCGGCCTCAATCGTAATGTTCCGCCAGACCCCTATTTACGATGTTTGGGTATATGTACTGTATAACACAAGAGAGGAATAAGTGGGAGCGAAAGAATGTCACAGGTTTCTCAATTTAGTTGTTTTTAACCCTGTTAGTCGTTGTCGGCCTCAAAGCAATATAGTTTCAATCATTTTGTTCATTGTGTGCGGTTCGCATTTCTGTCGTGGGTCAGTGGTCTGCCCGATGTTCTAGAACCACATAAATCGAAGACTTTTACACCGGAACGCAATTTCTTGTTACGGTCTTTCTTTCTCTTTTTTTTTCCCTCGTAAAGCCCGGTTAATTTTTTTTTTTCTTCTAAGAAAAATAAATGAATTTCGATCCGTATTTGTTCTACAGCTACTTGTCTTTCGAACCCATTCGTTTGCTTCAAAGCATGGAAGTTGCCGGGCGTATAATGGCCGATGCTCCAGATCGTTTTGTAGGAATCGAAAATAAAAATGATCTCGTATTAAATGTATCGCCGTTGCAGTTGCGGCGTACATTTTTTATCCCTCATATGCGGATGTTTTATGTAAGTTAAATCTCCAGGATAACAAAATCACAATTTTTCGTAAGTAAAATAAATTGTGCCTTTTTACTTTCAACACTACAACACACGTGTAAATAATATTGATACGAAGAAAGGGAAGACGCTGTCGCAGGTGCCGTGGCAGCGTCAGCGGTTATGTCGTGACTGTCCACAGTAATACGTACACCCGCCGGCAATATGAATGTGAACACCTTACCTGGTTTCTTGCCTATTTTACGGCTTCCTAAAGCTATATTAACTCTCAACGACTCAAATGGTACGTTTGAGAGTCCCAGAAGAGGGCGTTCTAGCCCCCTTCTGGAACAGTGCTTGTTCCAAAACTTGCAGGAGCTTCAAAAACAAGAAGAGGGCTGTTCACCTTCATATCGCTCACGGGTGTACATTTTTACTTGGTAGCGAGGCTATCGGGGCTGGTCAAACTAATGAGCTATTTCGATGATCGAAAATAGGAACGAAACTTCGTTGCCAGGTTATTGAAAGAAAAAAAAAAACTGTGCAGGAAACGGCACCTGCTCTCTTCCTTTATTATTTTCTTTTTGTTGCTTTATTACGAATATTTATCTATGAATGTTAAAGTGCCGAGTTACAATGAAAACGTCCTTCGTGGCATCGCCTGACTTTCCATCACCGCGGCCTGCATAGCACATGGCGTCACTTTCATCAGCATACGTTTCCTCGGTTACGTTGATCTAAAAACAAACATGGAACTTTCAAACCCCAAAACAATATTGAATGAGATTTTTACGGAATACAAAGGGTACGACACAGAACGACCATGTAATCCTAAATATCCGACATGCTCGTCTACACGCCAACACACTGTTTTCAAAAGCCCGCGTTTGTCCACACCAGGTGCGCCCTCTGCAAGCGCGCGGAAACCATATTCACGTAAAGTGATGCGTCTGCGCGTGCGCACCTTGCGACCACGGCGCCACATCAGCGCAGTGACGTCGAAGCCGCGCGTACTCCGACCCGGCCATCGCTCTCACGGACGGTGCACTCTTTGTCTACCGTACACCTCGGCGATGGGTAAGATCGATCACCGGCGGAAATGGACTCGGGGAAGTGCCCAAAGGAAGGGCCGAGAGTGAAGCCGGAAACCCGATGGTTCCGGCCGGCCTCATTCACGGGGACGGAAGGCAGCGTCCGTCTGTCCTCCTGCCTTTCTTCCGACCGCCGCCCTATCCAGTCCCGCGAGGCTCCAGGCGGCTGTGTCCTCGCTTTCGAGTCACACACGTCCCTCTCTTCTACTCGCTGCGCGCCGTATAAAACATCAAACATGCAGCTCCATTCACGACTGCGAGCCGGGTGCATGAAATGCGAGTGCGAGACGTGCTGGTGAAGTTTAAATTTAAATGTTCACTCTGCCAGAAACGAACGCGATGGCCTAGACTTTCTAATTGAGAATGCTCGTAGTGTGATGTTTCGTGTAATTGTGCTGACGGAAACGTGGCACTTCCAAGAATTAGGCTACTTTGTTTATCTGAATTATACACATTTTGTGATAAACCGCTCTCACGGGCGAGGTGCTGGTGTTTCCATACAGGCTATTCCCTCTTTATTGGTTTCGGTACTTACATAGTTCACCGTTTCAACCGATGACTACGAAGTTCTAACAATACAAAATAACTATTATTTTGCGTTGTTTATCGTTCGCAAGATGGAAATATATCAGGATTTTTATCAACATTGGAGAAACTTTTCCACCTTCCCAGTTGTGAAGGGCGCAGATTGTATATGGGCGGTGAGGTTAACATTGACGTGATTTCTTTCATGTTCCCAAATAACTAAAATCTTTGCAATTTGGTGATAAATTGTAAGTCAGTGATAAATTCAGATGATGTAAGTCCACTGAATTTACGTTGCACTACAAATACAATATACAATTCCCCGGCTCATACTTGGGCCAGTTTGGCGCAAGCTTGTGCCAGGTTTAAGCCAAGTTGGCTCTTGCTCGCGCCAGTCTGGCCCAAGCCTGGGTCGAGGTAGCGTGCTACCTCGACCCAGGCTTGGGCCTGGGCCTGGGTCTGACCACATTTGATAAATACACTCAGGAAAAAGCAGTTTCTTTGATTAAATCCTACAAAATCAGTGTATCTCATGATTTTTTTTTTTTTTTTTTATCGTTAACAAAAACAATTCCATCAGGAGTACCTCAGGGCAGCATTTACCATTTCTGACACAGCTCAATGCATTGCATATGCTGATAACACAGGCTTGTTTTTTGCGGGTGACGAGCCTAGTCAGCTTATAAACTCGGCAAACTCGGCATTAGCTTCCTAAAAAATGGACTGAAAATATTGATTTGTACATAAACGTAAACAAGACTAAGGCTATCATATCTCGACCTCAAAACAAGCCATTACATATCGATAGTAGCCTTCACCTGGATACAAACCAAATTGAAATTTTGA
Source organism: Ixodes persulcatus (assembly GCA_013358835.2). Taxonomy (NCBI): domain Eukaryota; kingdom Metazoa; phylum Arthropoda; class Arachnida; order Ixodida; family Ixodidae; genus Ixodes; species Ixodes persulcatus. The sequence goes on from JABSTQ010010507.1 coordinate 747,610, forward strand.
GTGTTGCAAAGACGCTTGTTTTTGTTCTTTTTTCCTGAGTATTTAACTTGGAAATACCATGTAAACCACATTCCAACCAAATGTAACAGAGCAAATGGTTGTTTGAACAAGTGTAGACATAGTTTGTCGACTAATATTAAAAAGAACATTATAGAATATCTTTATATTAACCAACTTAACACGGTGCCGTTCAGTATGGGGTATAAAAAGTCAGTATAACCTACATACCCTGATGCTCGCTCAAAAGAGGGCCGCTAGATACAATCGCAAATATCCCATGGTACGCCCACACCAGCACTTATTTTAGACTTTAAAATACTATAAATAAATGACAGTTACAAAGACAAACTTTTATCGCTATATAAATTGGCAATGAAAACTAATACCACTAATGTATTTAGTTTACTTAAACTGGGAAGAACTCTCCAGAGTACTACAGAAGACACACAGAATGGTGAAACATCTTATTTGCAGATCATTTTATGGTAATCGATCCACTACGTATAACCTCCCAGTCTTACTAAACGAACTAACAGAACATAACACCATAACTAATTTGCAGTAAATAGTCGCATTGCTTTCAATATATTAATAATTATGGTTTTAGTCTGTGCTTAACAGCTACCTTAATCGATTCTTTTTTTTTATCAAGTGTCATTATTATTTGTGCATTATGTCAGCTCTTCCGTGCTTTCCCTTTCAAGTTTTTTTTTTGTATTTTGAAGCATATTCAGAGTCTTCCGTGCTTTCACCTTTAGATAATTTTAAGGTCTATCTATTCTGTGTTCGCGTTTTATTGTTTTTAATGTGACTTCCAATCCTGTAATGTTAGTGGTGTATATTGCACTTCCTGAGATGTATGTTTGTGCTCTAATATGTTTATTGTTTTAATGGACGGCGTATCTGTTATATTTATATGATAAAATGGTCGCGGTTTTGCCCACCCCGCCAACTGTAGGGGAGCAGAGACATTCTCAGTTGCTACGGTCTGCCTCCTACTCCGCTGGGGAAATAAGTGGTTTCATAAAATGCCGTACGTATTATTAGGGTTTCATGTTTTCGCTATGTCACCACATACCCCGAAAAATAAACCCCGAGCGGGATTTTATCAAAATAAGGAAAAAGCGCAAAACTTCGAATTGGAGCTGCCCGTGCATGAGAGAAATGCAAGCTCCACAGAAAGAAACCTTCGTCTACAGCTTTATTTTGTGTTCACCCCAAACTCCGCCCCACTAATCTACCTGTAAAACTGTTTTTTTTTTGTTGCTTAATGTGTGGTGTGTGTGTGTGTGTGTGTGTGTGTGTGTGTGTGTGTGTGTGTGTGTGTGTGTGTGTGTGTGTGTGTGTGTGTGTGTGTGTGTGTGTGTGTGTGTGTGTGTGTGTGTGTGTAAATGGGGCGGGGGCGCTATCTACGGCCTTTTTCTTATTCCTTTCTTATTGATACCAGCACGTTCTTTTTTTAATGCGCCGCTAACGCGCACTTTGGGGTGTCTCATGCCCATGTCCTATTTTCTCAACATAAGCCACTATAAAGATAGATTTTTCTTGCTCGACACCAAAAACAAATACCGAAAAAACGCCGAATACCTGGGGGGAAAAGTCCCAAAGAAACACCCAAGGAATTAAAAAAAAACAAGACCCGAAAATACGGAACCTTAATTGTAATCCAAGTGTTACGGCCGAAACTTGACGCGTGTGAACCCATTTTGGCGCGTATACGGCCATGGGTCTCTGGTTGAACTTGTAGGTGTACGTTCTCGCACGCACGAGCTGAGACGTGGAAACGTCCCGAAAGTCCGGCTTGAAATCACGTATTGACCTTTACTGCGTCTTCTTGCTGGCACACATGTCGCTAACCAAAGCCCCGTGGAAGTACAATGGAAATTGGTGGAGTGCACTACGATATTCCAGAGCGCTATAGCAGGTATTCACTGGCCGCCATATTTGAGGTCACTGTTTAGAGCGCATGCTCAGAACGAGCTCGCATTAATAGGCTGCCAAGACCGGCAATCTTGGTGGTGCGGAATGCACGTGGCGAAAGAACTGTGGAAGCTCGCGTTCAGCACGCGCTCCGCAGCCGAGCACACAGCTATGGCCGCCAGTGAATACTTCCTATAGCATCTGGCGCGAGCGTGCACCTAAAAAGTCGTTCTTAAAGCCCATACAAAGAAAAAGTCAGATTTGTCGAACCGCGGTTTAGACGTCGAGAAAGTTGGCTGCCGTAGAATGGTGGAATCTGTCCTAGACTCATAGTACGATAGTACAGACATCTGTATTCGAAGCAAACGCATGCGAAACTGCGTGTAACTCTCTTATCGCTGATTGTTCTTTTCTTTCTTTTTCTTTTACTTGAGCACGATGGGATTAATAGAACTGCATTGTTCGATGTGTAGATGGTTGAGCGTGTTGGTTTCTAATTGAGCACACATCTTTCCTTATCGTAAGTTCGATGTTACTTAGATTTTACAGTGTTCACTGACTCCGGTCAAGCCGCGAGTTTACGTCGTGTTTTGATTCCCCAATTAACTCTCGAAGATTGCTTCCACAGATCGAATGACAATAAAATTAACCTAGCCAGCATATTCTGTTTTGCGCAGTGCTTCATTCCCAGCCTCCTTGTGTTTGGCAATAAGTCATCACATTCAATGGTGCTACGACGGGTTGTATTGTTCTACTACTACGTGTGGAACGTAGAACGCATTTTTTATTGTTGCTTTTTTTTCTTCTTCGTCGCGGTGCTATTTAGGGCGTTGTTTACCGGCACTTTTATTAGGTTAGCGAAACGAGTCCCTCTTCAAAACAGAGAAGAGATAACATTTGGGAAACGGTAGTAATCTAGACTGTTTGGGATGCCACGGTCGGAAAATAACCGGTTCGATGATACTGCGTATACTGCAGTGGAAACTGCGTCTGTTTAGCGCAAACTTCCTGAATGAACTGCAAATGTACCGAATATCGAAGCAAAGAGCCACGCTGCTGGGGACTCCAATTTGGATCAATTTGAGCCGCTGGCCGTCAGCAAACATTGGAAGAAAAAGCCGATGCTGCTGCCTTTTATCTTTGCTGCCTGACGCAGTCTTTGTCGAGCTCGAGGTTTCCGACGAACGTGGGGCCGTCGGTCGGCTTTCTTCTCTGTCACTTCTCCTTGGGTCGTGGACAACACACAAGCTCGAAACAGTCGATTTAAGCTTCAATCGCGGTTTTACTCGAAGGCCCATAAAAAAATGGGGAAGCCGAATGTTTCACTCTGAGAAGCCCTCGTAAGAGTCCTGCCTCGGGATACACTTCGAGTATCAGGTTTTAATTGCGATGTTTTGTACATTTTTCTGTATACAATTTTAACAAACGTATTGTGGAGATGTAATATGACTAGAGCAAATGACTGCCCACATATAACACGACTCCCTTCGACTTTGTCGGACGCGATTTTGCGTCCCATAGGCTTTCGAGGCATTCAAGATTTTATTCAAGATTTCATTCAAGACGCATGCAAAGCTCCTTCGTGCATTCTAAAACTACATGTTGTAACTCAGTTTAATTTTCGTGCATGGCGTACGATGTGATAATTTTTTCTAATTTGCCCCCTATATGCATTGATTCTTAGCTCTCCAGTTCCCACTCCTTATGAGATAGATATCACCCACAACTTATCAAATGAATGTTGTTGTTGCTGCTTTTGTGGTTCTCGTAACCTGTAGAAGGAGAGTTCTGAATTCCCTGTTTTTCTTTCCACACATAGTCCGGAGTTTGTTACGTGCAGCGTCGTAAGCAAACAAATTACAACCTGAGGCATCAGCAGTTTCCAAAACCAAAAATTAGAACTAATTATGGTACTCAAAAATTATCCTATCAGATTACAGATATCCTAAACAAACATTATCGCGTGTATGAGATAGCACAGGAAATCAAGCTTCCATGTTTCATTTAAAAAAAAAAATATTTAAGATAATATTTTAATGTTGCTAGTGTACATACCTAGTGAGTTGTGTTATTAATCAATGTGATTTTTTTAATCTTATTTGTAAGTTGAAGAATCTTTAACTTGGCGAAATAATTTTTCTCTCGACTTGTGCTGTGAGCTGGCTTTTCTTATATTTTTCTCTCTCGACTTTTCATAGTTGCTACAGGGGTTGGGACCCAGTCAGGGGATTGTATTCGCCTTTTTTCCCAACCCCCTTAAAGATTAATATATATATATATATATATATATATATATATATATAATATATATATATATATATATATATATTTCTTCTTTTTCAGAAATAATATGCTCAGATTCATCACCTGTCTCTATGTATTTGGATGTTCTCTTTGTGATTTGGTTCGTTTATGTTGTGTAGACATTTTCGCGTATAGGTCCTTGATGACTTTCCTTGGCTGCCATATATTTTTTTTTTTAATTTAAATTAGTCTGTCGTCAGAATTTAATTTACTGATTGCCCTTTCCCTCTACTTCCAGATTTTCTTAAGCATGTACAGCTCTGCTTAAGTTGCCTAAGATTATAACCTGATGACGCACATTGCATGCATTCGACTGATGACGAACATTGACCTTACGAAATCTAATGATCTCGGAAGAGCAATATATGTAGAAAAAAAAATGTTTGGTAACTCGACTGATTGCAGGCAACGGAAAGAATCGCATATTATATCTCGGGCGAAGCGTTGCTTCAGGCCTTATCTGTGCTCTGACTGGCGGCTCATGAACTCACGTTGAATCAAGGGCGAATTTTCGAGTCAGATTTGGGAGGGCGGGGAGGGGGGGGGGGGGGGGAAGGAGCGGGGTTTGCTGAGAGTTGACGTTGCGGCCGAGAGGTCGCCCCGATCTATTTCGTTGATTAAATATGGCGATGCCATCCAAATCTGGACTTTTGGCGAATGTATATATCTTTTTTTCATTAAAAAAAGTTGACCTAGGGGGTCTTAAGAGCGGCGGTTGCCTTCTCCTCCCCTCCCCCCGCCCTCCTAAATCCGCCCATGCATGTGAGAGACAAATGTACTCGGTACACTGAGCGTGTTTCTGAGCGCTCTCCTTTACAACCAGCGGTAACTAGACTCAGAAGGTTGACGGCCCTCCAGATAAATATGAATTCAAACCCCTCCTGATGCTATCTGGTTATGTCATAGTTTTAGCTGAGTGTTAATTCATCTTGATCGTAATGTCTCTTTCGTCACTCCTTTTGTTGCAGACTCATCCAAGAAGCTTCCAGACGTCCTCGAGGAGTTCAAGGAAAATGGAGCACTCTCCAAATATAACGCTGAGGGAGTGAGTATCTATTTTTACTCTTTCGCTTATCTGGATCATCGCAATTTAAAATAATAAATAAAACTATAACCACCGAAGAAAATTGTGGTGTAAACTTGCAGTCGCCGGTACATGAGGAAACGCGTTTTCTGGCCAGTTTTTGTCCGAATACTTTGTGCTCCCAGGTGCTTCGTGTCTCCCACCTAGCGATGCAGCTACTATACAAAGTAAACTGGACTTATAACGCATCGGTTCACGTCGGCGGAGAACCAATATATGCCCGGCGCTGCTCAGTCAGTATTCAGTTGCACTCAGTCATTACAAGTTAATAGTCGAGGTGTCAGGTGAGGAAGATTATTCATGCTTCTATTCGTTTTTTTAAAACCATACCTTGCCGTGTTTAAGCACTGCGGCAGGGGAGTTGTTTTATTTTTTACTATCACGTTGTTACGCAGTAAAAGTTGCGTTACGCAATATATATATATATATATATATATATATAACACCACAAGAATCTATACATTGATAAATCTAAAGACAAAAAAAAAAAAAACTGATGCAGTACGTTGGACAGTTTGTTTTCGTTTTCTTCTCAATTTTAACCTTTTTTTTTTTTTCATTAGAGCGCGTGAGAAAAGTTTCGACATCCGAGAAACTGCGTGCAAGACCTAAATTTTCTTTTTTCCGCAGTGCATCTTGCTTCGTCATATCGCTATAAGTACACGTTATTACACAAATACTCATCCTCCTCACACATCCACTGCCAATCTGGAAAACGATTCAGTGTTAACATTCTCATTTCTTGTTTATAACCACTCACTTTTATTGCTGGCTGCCCAAATGTGGTTGAAGGTAAAGGTGCGCCCAAAACAAGTAATGAGATGTGGACCATCCACGGATTGAACTTGCCATTCTTTCTAACTGGACACGTTCGTGCGGACGACGAGATTCCTTCTCCGTGGGGTTTAAAGCAACGTCTTAGACGACGAGAAAAAAACAACGACTTTATTTCTGTACAGTGCCCTCTTGAGAAATCTTGTTACAGTCCTTGAAAGAAATCCCTCAGGATCCACTGAGAGGCCCTCGTACCAATCGGCCCAGCTAACGTTGAAACGCGCAATATGACTAATCCAATTAGTATCCGAACGTATAGTTACATCAGCCAAAAAGGATTATCAGAAGCGGAGGGGCTTAAGTTCCAGAAAAGAGGCTTTACCTTGGGTTTCGCTTTAAGCTCGTATACAGGTCCCTACCAATAATGAAAAGATCCTAAAGAATTACCCTGTATTTGCTATTCCTTTATTTTTGGTCTAATTTCTTTGAGAACCAAAAAAAGAGAGACGCAAGTTGATTAAAAAAATGACAATTAAAATGCGATTTGGCTGATCTAAATTATGCATTCAAAGGATAAATATCACTATAACGTATGAGCCACAACGACGAGTCTACTAGTATTTTATAATTTACCCGAGACTGCGAGAAAGAAAAAAAAAAAGAGAGCAAGCTCACAGAATTATGCTACTACTTTTATCTAAAAAAGTCTTTGATATAGGCAAGTCAATCCCTGTCTGTTGATCTAGGATACATGTTCCCACACGAGGTAACAGTAGAATTCACCTCCTAATTTCACTGAGCGACTCCCCATGAATATCAGCAAACAGGCAATAGAAACATAGAACGTCAACCCCAAGCAACCGACTCATCCCTGGCTATGTTTACACGGATGCGATTGAAGCTTATTGAATCGAAAGGAGACCAATAACGCGCACCAGTCCTCGTGCCTCGTCCTCTTCTGCCCAACCACTGACGCCAAATCTGGACTCGATGCGCTGCGATCGCACCAGTGTAAAACCAACATCTGTTCCACGGGATTTCTCCCAACTCCCTTACTTCTTTCCCATCCGGAGCTTTCCCAAGCTGATAACCATAAGCTTACAGGCACCTAAATACATTTAAGGAAGTAGGAACAGCGCGCAAAAAGACGAGGACAACGAGAGTAGAGCGCGCGCTGTTCCCACTTTCTTAAGTCATAAACCAACTCGCCTGCCTCGCCACCTTAATTCACCTAAATGTGCTTGGAACGTTTTCTCTAAAACTTGAGAGTATCTCAATCATCCTAGAACTCCACGATTTTTTTTTTTGGTTCTACTTAGCCATCAAGAGACAAGGGTTGACTCTTACAATTTCGTGAGCTCATGATCCGCATGGTAATTTTTTAAATCTCTTCTATTGCATTCCCTTCTTGTTCTTTTTTTTTTAGATATTCGTGCGCCTCTGTTTTGGTTTACAGTTACACTCTTCCACATGCTTGGCAATTTTCGATTTTTGTGTCTTGCTTCTGAAATCTCTTTTGTGCTCAAGAATTATATAATTTAAACACTGACCTGCTTGTTCAATGTAACAGAGGTCACAACGCAAAGCAGTAACATACACGACCCCTTCTTGACAAGGTAATACGGGATCCCCATGCTTCCTTGGACGATCCGGGCGAGCCCCCTAGAGATGTAAATTTTTACCGCCTGTGCGGTGCTTTAAATACGTGGGTTACATTGAGTTTAATCGTTAATAAGGCACATTCAACATTGAGTCTATTTTTTAAATTAAACGTTAAGTTTACTTCTACGCTAATGAGGCACAGATACCACATTTTAACACCGATTTTTCGAGAGAAACAAAACCTTCCCAACATCTTCACCACCTCGCTGAAAATGGCAAGCGGATTATGCACTGTTTCCAAACAACGCAACGCTAACACACCAACTGCCGTTTCAAGACAATGTACACGGGAATTTATTTTTTCTTTGTTTCTAAGCAGTGCTCAACAAATTCCAACTAGGCCTTTTTTCGCCATCTTGCGCTGGGAGCTGTCTGCTGACAACAAAGGTTTTTCCTTCACGTGATTCCACCAAAGACCGTCAACATTTGCAACCATACATCCGAGTATTAAATTTTACCATGAAGGGAACTCTCCTTCGTGAGTGTCGAAAAATAAGATGTTTCTAGAACACGCTGGTTAATCTCCTTCAGCGATAATGTTTCAGATACCCAAATTCAAATGTTGCTTTTGTACGTGCGGACAACTGCATTCGACCACAAAATCGTTATCCGGAGATCTAACTAGTTTAAATAAACCTCTAACAAATTCGGCGTAATCTATGATCCAATGCATGCATAATCCCTCTTCTTGATTGAGCCGTGCTCTTTCAGACGATACAGCTGTAGGACTCAATTATATTCTAAAATACTCATTAAGCTCTCTATATCAATCCCATACGTGTAATGACAAATGATCAAGCGATTAACCCACCAACATCTCTCTCTCACTAGTAGTTCAAGCTGTTCCATCTAATCATACAAATCCTTGATCTATAAAGTCAACCTTGTCCGGTTTTTTATGAGGAAGTTTTATCAACTCAATTGCTGAGAATTCCTGAGTGACGAAGATCCAACAGCTTGCACTCCTGCGAGGCTAAAAAAAAGCAAAAAACCTTTTGCCGCGCTCGATACTTCACTCTCTAAGCCGACGGTGTCACCACACCCGTCCTTTTATCTAAAATTCACTTTCCTTCAACAGTGCTAAAAAAATCTCCGCTTTTCAGCTCATTACCAACAGTTAGAAGCAGCTTAGTGATCTCTTATTTGCTTTATTCATGGACATCACGTTTGCCAGGGCGACAAGCTTGCCTGGCTTGTCAGTCGGAGGCGGAGTTAAAGATTTCAAACGTTGCGTTGCGGCCAGAATTTCAGGTGGAAATTTGATTCTCGCAGTTATCCGAAGGCCCAGGCGCACTGCAACAGTTGGTCCAGTTTCATTGAATGCGCGTGGCTCGGAAATCAGATATTGGGCACGCTAGCGCAAGGTGTCTCTGAGGCAAGAGACAGCGTTCGGACAGCTTAACGCGGTAACCGGAGGCTGGATTCCTCGCTCTACCCACCTCGGGTGACGAAATGACATCACTAAATTGCGTGGAGGATAATTGGTCCAGGGGCCCTAATCTGGACACTTGGCGAGAAACTGGGCGAGAAATCTGGCGGGCGTGATTGGCCAACACCGCACTTGACCTTGGCACCAGCCAATCAGAGCCGCGAAATTTCTCGCCGACTTTTTCGCCAAGTGTCCAGATTAGGGCCCCAGGTGAACTGTACCGGGAATCAAGTTCTACCAGAACACATCGATCGGTGCAGCTTACTTTTCTGTTTCGTTTTTTTTTTTTTTTCTTCTTTCATTGGCGATTTGTAAAACGTGTACCCATCGAAGCAGGCTCAGACCATGTGCGTTCAGTTACGTGCGCTACTACTATACTCCGTTTTATTTTACGATGGGCCACAGAGGGTGCTACTAGATGCTACGAGCCACCGAAGCCAATTCAATGCCGCGTGAGTATCAAGTGACCTTGAGGAGGTGCGCAGCGAGGTGTGCGTAGTCACGTGATATGTTCGCCGCGCTGGATTGGCTAAAATGATTCGTAGCGTCGGCTGCCGTTCCTCGTAAGTTGAAACAGGGTACAGTGGGACAGCGTAAGCGAGTTATTGTGGGACAACCGTGCGTCGTATATACCACGTAACAACCGATGACGGCGAGCAATCAGGAGTTGAGAAAACACGCGTATTCTTAGTATGTAAAGGTCGGTCGTAATCGACTCTGTCATTCACAAACCAAGAACAGTGTGCGTGCTGCGCACTGACATCGCCATCGTTTCCCTTATTCAAAGTTTAAAAAAAAATTGAAATTGTTTGCACAGTAGCACGGACAATATAACGAACCCACATTCCCTATTCCGACATGGCGCTCCGCAAACTTCTTCTCCCCGAACACCTGGAGGCCACTCGCTCGTCCAAACATCCTCGTTTGGAGATCCACTTGTCTCCCTCCCGATGATTCACCTGCTCGCCGCCATTGCTGGCCAGCGGCCAAAGAGACAGACCGGAGCGAGATAGGAACGCCGCAGGGTATCCCACGGGCGGGCCCATTCATCACGGAGCGGTATACGACGTATACCGTAGGCGAACACCTTTCGAACCTTCCTTCCCATTAATCTTTTCCCTCTGTTTCCTCCGATACGCGCCTCTCCTTCTCCCCCCCTTCATCGAACCCTTTGGCCATTACAGGCTCCCTCCCTTCCCGCCCATGTCCCAAAACCCAAGGCCGAAACCGCGACACCGAGCCATTTTTAGACGCCGCTAATTAGCTTTGGGTAAACAGTTTAAGTGGAGCGTTAGCTTCTGAGGATCGGAGGGGGGGAAGCAAACAGAAGTAAACACAAATGAAAAGGAGAGGCAGGCAAAGTGGTGCGCCCTGACTGGAAACAGGCGCTGTTTTTGGGGGGTGGAACGTGAAGTGGAATATATAGTGTCTCTGTGTCGGCTTCTTGTTTGCAAGTGACATCTTGTCCAAGCCGAGGGCCGAACTTGGAGGCTGTTAGTGGCACCCCATGGCTGCTCCAAGCTGATCAGGGCTGACTTTCAAACGTAAATCGCGTGCTTGAGGTGCGACGATGTTGCCCGCGTTTCGAGTAATCTCGATTGTTATTAAGTAGCGCGGACAAGACGAGGGCATAAACTAAACAAGACGCCATATTTCGGATTAAAAAAAACCCTTAAAAACTCCTCCTAACAACTCAAGAAACGCGGAATGTTTTTTTTTTATAACAAAGTCAATTAAACAGCCGCATGACGGGCCCTTTACGACTGTTTTAAAACCGACAGAAGTGGCTTTAAAACTAACTGTGGGCGCCGGTGTTGTTGTAGGACGCTGCTATTGACTTACTAGCGAAATTAAAAATGTGGGCTAATTAAAATCAACTTACACTAATCACAAGAAATACAAAGGTTATCTCTATTAACCGTAAGAAAGAGACGTTTAAAGTGTCGGTTGTTATTATTATCTAACATTTCCCTATTACGGCTGTTAAAATGCTTAAAATGTTGGGCTTGTATTTTACTGCACCAATGTCATGAGAACATCGTGTCGATTAAGTTACCTTATAGGTTGTATGGTTGGTCTAATGTATCGCCATTGTCAAACAGTTCCATTCAGTGTTAAATTACTTTTATTCTACTCAATATTTTGCCCTAATTTTAATTATTGACGTTTGGTTCGCGGCACAACCACAAGATCAGACCTTCGAGAGAAATACTGTGTATATGCCGCAAATAAAAGGTTTTCAGAATCATCCGTAATTTTGGTTATGATTTTCATACACAAGCTCTTTTTTAAAAGGTGAAACTATCGAGGAGTTCATCTTTTTATAACTTTAGATTATTCATGTATTGCGAAATGGAATGCAGATTAAAAAAAATGTGATTGTCTTACTTTCTTGGCGACGCTGAAGGAAAACATAACACATTACTCACTCCGCCTGGCTGAACGGTCAATAGTTAGTCACAAAGTTATCGGTTAGAAAGTTACAAAACAACTCGATCCAAGCCTTCAAATGTTTAAAATCACTCTCTAAAATTTACTTTATAACTCAGCCACGTCTGACATAGAATAGCAAGTTACCGACCAAAAGAATTTCAATTATATTTATCATCTAGCAAATAATGCAGTTGATCCGAGATTTCTTAATCATTTTTGCCATCGCTTTAATTGTATAAAACGTTTTGTGTCCTACCGGCGTTTGTCGGAATTATTTTGTATAGGCACGAATAAACTTAGAGTATGACTTTTGTCAAGTTGTTTATGCAGCCCGTGAAACTGCCCGTATATTTTTAGTACCTGGCCCCCGCCATCGATGACCGAAAATGAAAAAAAGTATTCTTATCATCATCATAACTCGCAAACTAGCAGAGGAATTTCTTTATTCTTTCACCTAGGGGCTAAACCGTCCTCTGAAATTTATACGTATATTCCACATCGCTCCAACTTGTGCATATCCGTGTTTTGGGGACTAAGGAGAACGCTCAAGATTCTAATAAAATTAGGTTGATGCATTCCAAGATCCGATAGCAGCTTTTTTTTTTTTCGCCAAGAAAAAAAAATTATATGAAGGGGAGCTTTGGTGAAGATTTGAGCCGAGAAAGCAGATATGAAAGTGCTAACCTGACGCTTTTCTCGTTATGACATTTTTTTATTTCTTCGCTTTTTTAATTACATTTTTTCGTCGTCCTTTTTTTCAGTTTTAGTCTTTCTAGCTTTATTGTTTTTTTTATGTTCTAAGAGAACCTTCAAAAGAATTTCATTTAAAGACGGCTCGTTTTTGCCTGTCTGCGTTCCTTGCGAGCGGAGGACATCATTAACCCGATCGTCGGTTTTTCCTGGAATGATAAGGTGTTTATTGTGCTTTGAAGAAGCGTCAATCTTTAGAATATCCTTCCGAAAAACACAATCGGAACAAAAAATATCGCTTTTATTTCCAGGTCCGCTTATATTCCCATCAGAAATTTTAAAATCGATTTTCTGCTTCCTGCTTTCTTATTTTTACTAACAAAATTATTATGGCTCAAATTGCGGGACTTTTTTTTTTTTGTTTGTTTTGATTTTCAGGCGTTTCTGGGTTCGGCTTTCAGGAAACACTGCGGCATTCATAACATGTACGGTGCAAGGTGCCGTCGTTCGTTCCAGTTTAGATGTCAATGGGAACGTGAAGCTGTGGGACAAAATGTAGTTAAAGCAGTGGGCTTTATAATGCTTAATAAACAAAAACTAAGCTCTCAACTATTCTATAAACATTTATTTTCCTAGAAAATGGTTGATCGATTTTAAAACTTGACAATTTTCTCCCTGCCTGAGGTTACAAAGAGCATTATAACGCACGCAGCCAGCAGTCGTTGCCGTGTTACTGTGTTGTCGAGGAAGGCGCCACAAGAACGTTAAAGATCTCTACCAATCGCCGCTCTCCAAATGAAGAGTGTATGAAGCATACTAAAGCCACGTACAAGTCGCACTCAATTCGATTATGTTATTTACTGAGGCAGTGCGTATGTACGGAATTACTTTAAATATTTATTGCTGGCAGTTTGAAACCCAAAATAATTAAAATAGCGTGGGTTCAACGCTTATACTTTACATCGGCGAGTAACGGGCTTTGTGATATTCATCCCCCAGTTTTCGCAATTTTGTCACCAGATTTCGAAACTGAAAGTAGAAAGGGCGTCGTAAGTTTTGCTCCCAACTTGGCGCCGCGCAAATCACTTAAATTAGTTTAACCGCTGATAATGACTGTCGCCAAAACTGCAATACATAACGACCGGTAAACCCTTTGGGTAAAAAGTAAATTAGCTAGTTTTCGGGCAAAACTGTGCAGCTTATATCGCGACTATTATCTATCATATTAACGTCCACCGAGCCCGATAAATGCGCAACGAAGTAAGTACCCCCGTAACTGTCTCCCTTTGAAAAGAATGGAAATGATATTTTTTTAAAACAAATACCCCTAATACATCAGCCGCACGTTTGACTCGCAAAGAAGATTTGAATCAAGGTCTAACCTCAAATCGAATGTAAGCCGCAGTCACTCTGCTCGTAAAATCATACAAAAGACACGGCGCTCTCTGCAGACATGATGGCCGAATCATCTGCGAACACGCCTCCAGCATTTTCGAATTCAGCGGGTTCGCTTCATACATGCTTCGAACATGTCTGTAGGCAGTTTTTGTACGACCAATCTGACCGTCATACACGGAAGGAACTCAGCGGGTATCTGCAGACTGTCTTTTCTGCGGTGTATTGGCAGTGTGGCCGCGTTTGTTAAGCAGAAACGGAATACAACCACTGATTTCCAGGAGCGGTTTCGTAAGCGTCATCGGATACGCACGCCCCGTGACGGATATAGTTGTCATTCTTATGTAAAGCCGTAGACGCGATGGGTCTCCGCGGCAGGCTTCTATTGGAAGGGCGGCCTCCGCGAGTCCGATTCTCCGGGGGATCAGCCGAGAGCCGCGGTATGGAGCGGTTGTGGACATTGCGCGCTCGCTTTGCCACGGCGCAGGACATCGACTTGGAGGGCTTCCAGGCGTTCATGGATACCTACCTGGAGATGGACACTCCTCGGGACCTGGTCAAGCATCTGTTTCTGTCGTTTGTCCGCAAGCCTGCTCCCAGTCGCCCGCCGATCGCCGACGGACGGCTCCTTAAGGTAGGCCTGGCCCGGCCGCCGCGCCCGGCCGCCGACGGGCGCAGTTTTGTGATGCGAGATTCGAACGACATAGGGACGATTGACCACGAGGTATAAACGAATCGTAAGAAAGAAATTTTGGCGCAAAAAAGATAGAAAAGAAAAAGCGCCGAAAACAAAATCGCATTCATCGAGTTGAGCAGCTCGCAGAAGAGCTCAGCTCTCAGGCGAGCATTTCAATGTAGCATAGAAACTGAAGTTTCCATGTAAATATGGAACAACGAATGGTTGTGTGTGCGTGTCCGTCTTGTAAATAAGGTTTAAAGTGGTTTAAACGGGTACCGGAAATACTAATGTTTTTTGAAAACAAATTCCACTGAAGCTGGCTATTGCCCTTGCTTTAGGTAGCGAATGTAGTAATATTACAATAGTGATGTTTTATCAGAAATAGGTTTTTAAGATTGTGATGGCGATCAAACACACGAGTACCCAGTTAACAATCACACTTAAGCTCAGTTTGTTTTTCGCACTTGTGCGCCTTTCTCCAATCCTATTGTATGGTGTTAATTGTGCATGCGGTGCACCCTCCCTTCATTTTAGTAGCCTATTTTATGCGGGCATTGAAGCGATCGTAGCATTTTGCATTTGTAAGGAGAGCTTTTTAGTAAGCTGTCGCAGTCTTGTTACTATAAATGTATCTGTCCTCCGGTGGGTGATTTTTTCATTTGTAGTGAGATAGGCTTAAGCACGTTCCGTGCGATTTTGAGGCAGCTGCATAGGGTCAGAAAGCGGTTAATTTTGGTATATTTGAAGTAACTAACCCACGATTTTCCGCCGTAGCATTTTAGTTTTGAGATTCGCTTAAACGTCCTGTCGCACCTGATTGACGTTTCAATTTGGTTTATTTTAATCACTGATATTCCGGAAATTACTTAAGACGGATCACCGATTGCTTCCATAATTTCTAACGTCTGACTTCTAGGAGACATTTTCATAATGACCCGTTATCTCAGAATGTAAATAAGCAGTCAGTTTGAGACACAGAAAGGTATTACTAATTTTTTCACGAATGTCCGTCTCAAGCAATATGTATAGATATAATAATGTGCATTAAAGTGTCCGGAGGTCCGCACTTTGCAATTCTTGGCTGGTATTTATTGTGTACGAGTGTGCATCTTTCACTTTCCTGTTGGAGCACTTGCCTCTTGACCTCTTTCTCTGTTGTCAACACTTGGGTGTCGTAAGCAGCATGATATCACACCCCACTGGCGTCGCCGTTCACCGCACCGATGTGCGTACCGTCACCGAGCTTCGCGAAATTGTATCCACTCTTCATATCGTACATTTGTTAACTCTCTACCAGTTGGTTGTTCCACGGAGCTCTGTAATAAAGTGAAGGAGGAAACTTCAAATTACGTTTTTGGAGCATCAACAGTAAGAATAAGAAAAGAAAACATTACCGCGCGTCAACCTTCCCACATAACACGCGAGGGTGTATTTCATGGATCACAGTAGGTAGCCCAGCTAATGACGAAGCATGAGGAAAAACAAAAAAAAAACGTCTTAGTTTAGTAAAATTTGAGCTGCACTACCTCCTAAGTAAGAAAGCCTTAGTGCTGAATATTCTTGCTTCACTAAGGGAGGCCACCGACGGGCTCAGATTGGTCACGACTGCTGCATTAGCCTTCGGCTGGGGTTCACGTTCTCGCTGATTGGACATGAGTTCCAGCCGAACGATGAGGCAGAATTTGTAACCAATCAGTGCCCTACAACGGATCTTCTTTGTTGACGTAAGAAAATTTACCACGAAGGCTTTCTTATTTAGGGTGTCCCAAGTGAACTTTCCGCGGAAAAATCGGCCCCCGCACATAGAAATCTCACAATTTCACTGAATGCACACTGATCACGTCAGTTTTACCGTGTAAAATTTCAAGGCGCAACTCTGTTCTTGTAAAAAAAACTAGAGCAGAAACTTTGAGGTTGGACACGTTCGCAGACGACCAAGTGAGCTACGCTATTTACTTGTTACGCCATCTCCCGATAGGCGCAGCGAGCAGACGACGCACTCAGTTGTCTGCTCGCTGCACCTATCGGTAGATGGCGCCACAAGAAAATGGCGTCACTAACTTGGTGTCTGCGAACGCGCCCAGACGTGACTATGGCAAGTTTTTTGCTCTCGTTTTCTGCAGGAAAATAATTGCGCCTTAAAATTTCACACTGTAAAACTGATCGTCTCAGTGCACATTCGATGAAAGTTCGAGCTTTCCATATGCGGGCGTCGATTATTTTCGGCTTTTTTTTCAGCGAGAGGTCCGCTCGGGACTTCCTATATATATATAGTCGCCGACAGCTTAAAAAAGATGAGCGTGTCAAGCCCAGCGAATCTCATTATCGCAGCGCAGCCAATGTGATTGGGGCATGGAACGATAAGCTAAAGAACAAACCAGAATACAAGAAGTATGAACACGATAACCCACGCCCTGCGCTTCTTAAGCTGTCAGTGAGTGTAAGATACGTTGCTCTGTGACGATTAAAATGTTTCCTGCGCCTATCCATTTGATAGGCCTCTTTCTTGTATCGCAACGATTAGGCGTTCGTGTGTTGTGTGTGGAAGAAAACGGGCGGGCCTCTTGCGTAATCAATGATAGCTAAAGACCGACGAGGCGTGGCGATTTCAATTATGTGATTATCAATTAGCATCCAATGGGAGAGCAACACCACCCAACGCTAACAGTTAGGAACCAATCGTAAAGCGACTCTGTCATAACAGAGCCACGCCGTGTTGTACTTCAGCTATCAATAAGCAAACAGTGTGCCGGTGCCATTTCGTATTACGTGATCATTGTCTGTACACTACTCCGAAGCACTGGAAAGCACGATGTTGTCGTTGTTAGTGTTCAAAGAAAGGCAAAAGAAAGGAACTGGAAAAGACTAGGAAGCTCAAAGAGCATATTACCTCGCCTTTCTCATTTTGAAAGAAAACTACTATACACCGACTCATGTCTTTGAAGTTACACCGAGGCTCTTCGTGCTGGGTGTTCAACCACGCATGCGTAGATGGTTCGCTCTTTGAAAAGCGGGTTTCTGCGCAAGTGCAGTGCCCGTAGCTCCTAAGAGTCCAAACGCGCCTATTCGTACACACTGAGCTGATGCATAGACCTTCTGCCGTGCCTTTGCGTGTACAGCAGGATGCTGCTAAGTCATTTGCCCTGAATTGCAAGGGTGCTCTGATCATCTTTCCAGTGCTTTCGGGCAAAGTGTTTCTGCTCTGTGCTTCCGCAGGGCCTGCTTTGCTTGCTCGCTGCTTGCTGCATCGTCGCATAAGAACGCCAAAACGCTTGCCTGCATGCTCGCTTGATCTGCACGAAGAAATCGTTGCGAGACACGCCCATCTGAATGACATCTCGCTTTATGCAGTGCACCGCACCTTTCACCGTCAGCCACGCGAGGCTGACATTCGGAGTTGATGGGCGATATGGTGGGAGGGACGGGGGGCGTGCGATTTAGACAAGTGCAGTTACAATTTTGAGGCTGTTGCCAAGTTCCTATTTCGGGTGCATTTTGACACTTCGGTGTCAGTGGATAAAACAAAACAAGCAATTAAATATGAACTAGAAGGCGCACTGGGGTGACACTTCGCCGTGATTCTGTATCTGTTGTTCGTTCTATACGTTGCTCTAGCGTGGATATTGAACGCGCTTTCAGTAAAACGTTGACACTACGGCTTGCACTCAGTTGGAAGTGTTCATATGCGATCACTTTATTAGCGCCAGTTAAAATAAATTGCAATTGATGCTGTCACGGTTGCCAGCAAGCACACCTTATTCCGACTTTTGCCTTGTCCGCGACGTCACTGGCTATCCTTACTCAACGCGAACACGACGGTTGCCTAGTCCAATATTTTGTTCTTATGGTGCTTACGTGCATCTGTCCAACGCCCGTGTTGGTTGCGACGTTTTTCTACCGCACTGAAATTTGGGATGGTTCATACTCAATGAATACGCCATTTCTACTCCCCGTGGAAATAAATCTCCGCCGTGGCTTACCGTGCCATTTTATTGTGTTCGTTTTACGAAGCAATGAACGGAACAAGATCACACATTTTAATTTCGGGATAAACGCATCCCCATGGTTGCCTCGCATCTAAGAGATATTCCCCTCTGTCCACGTAGATGTCTGATGAGCTCCTCCCGGACTACTGGCTGGTTATTCGAGTCAACGTCGCTAAAGTGTTTAACGTCTATCGTGATCGTCTTTTTCCGGTGAGTGGTATTCGGTTTCGGGTACTGACACCCAAGGCAGAATGACAAAATCAGAGCCAGCTTCCCGTGTTTTCGTCAGGACCGCTTCAACTTAACAAGATCCCTTACGACATCTGTTCGCATCTATATCTAAGTACGATGCAGCCGTGAGTGCTAATACATTTTATTCGCATCGCGTCTCCAACGTAATATAGGAATTACCATCTATCTATATATATAATAACCTGGCAAAGTGGATTGATTCGTACTTCCGAAATCGATGGCGTCTTAGTAAACCCGTTACTTCGCCAACTGGGTAGCAAATTTTTTTACACTTGTTCAGCGGCCAATAATTCTGTGCTCGCACTTGGACGCACAGTCCTCTTCGCTCTTAAATGCATCACCCGCAAAGTATTTCCTCCCTTTCGCATGTCTCCATTATAATTTCAGCTAACGATACGCCTTGTGGACATCAAACTTGTTCCAAGTCATGCTTCTAGAGTCATGCTTCGCGGAGTAAAGTTCGTTGCGCCGTGATCTGGTCGGCTCAATGAGGACACTCGCTGCAACAAGAAATCCGTTTAGTATAGTAAAGTGCAGCAACTAAGTGCGACCACGACTGTAAAACGCTGCAGCACAATCAGCTCGAGCCGAAGTCGTTCTCAGCACTCAATGACACTGCGCTCAAGCTCATGCGCAAGTTTGTTTTTATGTTCGAAATAAAAACATTCTGCCTTATGCAGAGGTCCGCTTTTGGGTGACGTTGGAGTCTGCATTAACAACATCCGAGAACACGTCGACCGATCGGTCGAGCTGTCAGCGATGCGTAATTTGCATTCCCACGCTCAAAGGAATATTCGTCCTAAATCGTTCTGAAAGGAACCCTTTCAATGTCGGTATATGGATCCACTCTACATTGAAGCGGTATTTTTAGTACGACGTGCCAGTCAACGCCCGAGATGAGAATAAAAGAAAATGAAGGCCAAACACGGCAAGGTACTCAACGTTATGTTTACATGCGCTACCCCCCCCCCCCTCCTCCTCCCCTTTTTTTATCGATTTTGTTTTTCTTAGTCGGTTTATTGGTTATTTGTTATCGTTTTGTATCATCTATTGGCCTTGTAGGAAACAAAAAAAAACAAATTAATTTTATACAGTTCCGTGTTTAGCAAATAGTCAAACGTTCGAAGGGATTGCCACACGAATCAGTATGCAGACAACGTTTGGCTCTCCGAAACTTCCTAAAATAATCGCGACTTCTGACGTCTGTTTCAGAAGAAATATATGCTACACAAACATACCGCGTGCCTTGTGTCTATCGTGAATGATGAGCTCCGAATGCTGGCCTATCTCGTTCCTAATTTGACTGACTACAACAAATATATTCATTCGCGTGCTGTCAAAAGTGTGCCCTCAGACATTTCTAGCAGCCTGTTTCCGTAAAAACGAAAAAAAAAACAACAGTGTTCACAACGCTGTTGAGGAATCTCGCTCGCCCAAATATTTCGCCACGATTTATAGATCTGACTCCGCCGAAACGCGCGATCAGTGCAGTTTTTTTGTCCTTGTAATCCGAGTCAAGAACCATCTCGGAGCCTCTTCGGTCGTCAAACATGCACTGAGGGCTAAAACCCATCTCGTTAATGCGCCTCTAGTCGTTGCCCCGAGGGGGCGCAGCGGTCGGGGAACCCTGTACTGAGACGCGCTTTTTAGATGCATATGACCCCGCGGGTCGGAGTTGAAATATGCACGGCTCTAAGAATCTATAACGGCCTCTAAAAAGGACACACAATAAAGTTCCCGCTGAAGCCGACGTCGTCTCTTTTTTTTTTTTTTTTTTTTTTTTTCTTCGCAATCTTTCGACTCCCTAATTCGAGACGGAAACATGCAGAAAAAGAAAGCGTCGTCGACGCGTCCACACTGTTGCGAGTAAAGGTGGAGAGAGAGAAAGATAGATAGAGAGAAAGAGAGGGAGTTAGTAAGCACCCTCTCTTGTCCGCTATGCGCAATGGGGTCCCGCCTCGTTAAAAATAATGAGGCGTCGTACGCGCCGTGTCAGCGCTTTCAATTCTAAAACTTTTAATCCCAGATAGCGGATATTATTTTTGTCGTTTAACTTCCCCGTGACTGCCGCTGGCATTTGTTTATATATATATATGCATATATATATATATATATATATATATATATATATATATATTGATATCTCGTACGCGGTGCTCGTGGCGTTGAACGACACAGAGAGGCTCCTGGTGTCGGTGAACGCGATAAAAAATGCCGATATCGCCTTAGCGCCATGAATAGACCAACTCAACTCACTGACGTCAGACGCCCTGAGGTGGCGCTGCTGTCGGTACTGAGCAAGCGGAGACGCTTAAAGGGCTGTCCAAACAGGATACTACAAAATGCACGAGTCCGACAAATCGTGAAAATTGAAGCGGACGCTTCAATTTTGACGATATTTTGCAGGAGTCGTGTCGCCCGACGATCTTTGTGGTCAAGCCAACATCACGACTTTTCTCCTCGCCTTCTCCACTTTTCTTTGACGTCACACGCCATTTGCGTCTGGCTAACCTCGCCAACGACCTCGCGTACCTCACCTTCGTGTCGTTCCCTTTCCCGTTTTTGGACTTGAAAAAACGCCGGAGGCCTGAAGCGATTGACCGACAGCCAACAGAGCGTGTGAGTGGCTCTCCGGACCCACGTGATGAGCAGAGCAAGGCCGCCGTGGAGGAAGCGAGGGGGAGATTTGACGGGGGGAAGTTTCCCCCCTGCAAAGAAAAATGGCCGGAAGTGGAGTGCCGCACGATTTGTCGGAGTTGTGCGTTTTGTAGTATCCTATTTGGACACCCCTTCACTCGTCTCGAATTTGGTTTCTGCTCACGCGCAGTGCCCCCACCTGGTGCGGGCAAAGCGGGCTTCTTTGTAAACCCTGTGTTGGAGTATACACGGGGCAGCAGATAGGTAGACGCGAGAACGAGTTTGGCTGTAAAATGATGGTAAGATGAGGACGTTGGACGGTACAACGATGCTTTTAGTATATGTTTCGGATTGGGTCCGACCGCAGCCAACGGTACATTCCGACGGAGCCAGTCAAGCAACGCCAAACGTGAATCGTCACGGCAGTCGTCGTTTTTGTACGTTCCCCGTCGCAGGCTAAAGCAATAACGCGCGGAAAAAACAAAAAAAAAACTTAGGATCACGCCACTTTCACTACGTGTGACTGGTTTTACCGGTGATAGCCCAGTGAAAGGGAGCATAGTGTGTGGCAAGTTCCAGTCTGGAGGACCTACCGCCATTCGCACTGCTAATACATCATACACAAAATACGGTATTAATGCGAAAGCATTAACTGTGTCACGGAGCGAGCTGACGTCATCAGTTTGAAGCGCGAAAACGGCTCCTAGTTTCCACGATTTCGCTTTCGGTTCATTGGCTGGCGCGCGTCGACGGGGTTCCCGTTAGCCGCTGCGTCATGGCCTCCGAGATCCCGAAGCGCGCGCGCGCTAGTACGCAGCAGACGACAAAGGGAGCGGAGGAGCGGCTTGCATGCTTTCGCATTCACAACTCATAAGAAATGCTTAGGTGTACCTCAATCTTTTAAAAAAGACGCTGACTGAGGCGTGTTTCTTTCTTGTACGAGGGGGTCCTGTCACATTGGTCACACAAAAACTCTCTGCAGACATGTTGGAAGCCTACGTGTATGTACGAAGCAAACCCGCTTAATTCGAACTTTCTTGAAGCGTGTCCGCAGATATTTCTGCCATCATGTCTGCAGATAAACTCCGTGTCGTTTAATGTACGATGTATAGAAAGTGTGACTATGCCTAAGGTTAAGCGATAAAGTGCCTTATATAGTGACTCCAATGCATTTGTTTTGTGAACACATTTTTCCTGAACTGCAAGGTCTTTTTTTTTTCTTTTTTCTCGATGTCTCGTGTAGTTTTGTAGATATATCATGAGTTTATTTTCTAAAAAGGAACCAAATCCATTTGAAGCGAAACTGCGATAAACAGAAATGTTTGCTTATCGGACTAGCTTTAAGCCCCGCACTGCCGCCATTTCTACATATTTTTTTTTCCTCGCATAATATGACTGATTTCAGATAAATACATTTCGGGAACGATGGTCCTTTAGATATACTCAGAGTTTCAGCCGAAATTGGCTTAGTTTCGGTTTGATTTTACTCTTCTAAAAAGAAATACAAAATGACTTTACATATTTTGTTTTAACGTTTTGTTTCGGGGATCTACGGCAAAACCGAAACTACCGGCTCGAGCATGGTGGCAACGCTTGTGACCAGCTACATGGCCATCGTTTGACGGGAAGTTCGTACCGCGGTACCGCTAAACATAGGATACGACTGTCGCAAGAGCAGTTCCGATCAGTCAGGTAAAATGCTACGGCTATTTTACTGCTTTGCTTCGTAGACGTCAAACATATGCAGCAAATATTATTACACTATAGCTAGGCTGTATACTTTCCGGTTTTAACCGAAAAACACCGATAAACATCTGCCGGTGTCGAAAATACGATATCGGTTAAAACCGAAAAACACCGTTTTTTTTTCATATTTTCGAGCAAGCGCTGGTTTTTTTCACCGAAAAATACCTGTATACTTCCAGTTTTAACCAAAAAACACCAATAAACATCCGCCGGTGACGAAAATAAAAATCGTTAAAAAAACACCGATTTCTAAATATTTTCTTCCCTAGCAATGTTGCTTTTTTTCACTGAAAAAATCCTACGCAAACATCCGTCAAACACATCATCTTACCCGTAATCATGTACTTTTCCTGTCTTTCTTTTGTGACGTACGTTGTCTTGGACTCTTGGAGGGCAGTAGCTTTGTTTCACTGTTCTCCAAGGCCAGTGGTCCCCCAGGGCCGCCGAGCTTGAAGATCACTATCAGTGGTCTGAGAGGTTAGTCACAGCGGACCAGTACTCTCCCAAGCCTCGTTGGACCTTTTTGGGCTTCCCGTGTCCAGCGCAAATGTTGAGCGAGCATTCTCGAAATTGCGCGTCGTCAACAGGAAAGAGCGGGCGTCAGTGACAGACAGGAGCCTATGCGTGCATATACTACAATAATCAAATGTGAAAGAGACTGTAAAAGATGTAAATAAATTTTCGTCTGTTTTTCGTCTTCAGTGGTAGTTTACATTCGCAATTTTCCCCCTGATAATCACTGTTTTTAGCGTTTGGACGAGAGAATTCATCGAAAAGCACCGGTATCGGTGAAATAAATAAACACCGATAAAAATCCGCCGATTTTGTTTATAAATAAACACCGGAAACTATACACCCTAGCTATAACGTTGCTGGCCGGAAAGCGAGTTCGCCACGATGAACTCAGTAGAGTGGTAAGCTGGGCGAGTTGGTAAAAAATTTTAACCATGATGAACTCAGGCTCAGCGCAGGCTCAGTACGAGGCCCCACTTATCTTCAGATAAGAACTACAATCTTGGTGGTGTACAATGCACGCTGCTGAAGCGTTGTGGTCCGTCGAGGCTGATCGAAAGCTCGCGTTGAGCAGGGACGGACAAAGCTATGGACGCCAGTGAATGCTACCTTCGGCACCACGACGCGCTTGAGTAAACAGGGAGTCAATCTTCTCGCGCGATCGCCGAGGAGAACCTAAAAACTGCGGCCGCTAAAACATAACGTAACAAGCAGAAATCCTCCAGTGGGACGACATAAAACTTTGAAGAAAAACACGGCGAAAGAAGTGGCACTACGAACAAGTAACCTCCTTCAGTACGAACATGACATCAGGGCACTAGGTTGCTTGACAAACAGCCAGCCTGCTGAATCCGAGCTGAGACGCTGGTGGTAGCATTTTTAATACCGGTGTTAAAGTCGATGGCGGTTTCCCATTCGTGTAATATTTTGGCAGTGCTCGTCTTTTGTATCCGTAAATTAATATCAGTTATTTATTTTAGTTCCACGTTTGACCGGAGCTACCCTTTAATCTCCGTAGTCGCTTTCTTGGGGCATATGTCTTCGCGTCGGGCCTCTGCGGCAGCGTTCTTGAAAAAAAGTGGGCGTATCTTTGGCATTTTCGGTGGGGAGTTTTCAAGTCGCATAACTCGCAAACCTATGTCGCGGAAGTGATAAAATTTGTTTGATTGAAAAAATAGAAAGAGCATTCCAATTTTTCAAAATTTATAAATTTATTAAAATAAAAACTACGGGCCGGGCGAATCGCAGATTTAAAAACAATGTACCCAATATAAATAAAACGTATAAAGAGCCGGAAAGAACAGGAACAAAGACGAAGTAAGAAAAGACGTGGCGCTTTTTACCACTTCTTAAACTATAAACCAACTAGCCCATTTAACCACTTGGCACCCGATATTGTATTTATAATAGGATTGCTTATGCATACATGCACCATGCACGAGCAGGGTTTGAGTAGATTTTCAATCCCGGTGACTTATTTTGTCAACATCTCCTGGCGCAATTTTTTTTTTTTTTTTTCACTAAGGGTTATTAGTTTAGAACGCCATCTAACGACTCCGGGACGGAGAAAACCTCAGTTGCAGTTGAAGGCAGCCGCCCTTGGTGGGGAAGATAGGAATGCGTAGCTAATATTTCGGCCAAAGTAAGGTGGGCAGTGTCTGTGAAACCTCGAAACTCGGACGCGAACGAGAGTGTTCTTTTTTTTTTTTTTACTTGAAACTGGAGTGAACTTTTAAACTCGGTGCACCGTGATATCCTCAGCGCAATCGATGAATTATGGAACTCATTTTCGATAGCTGCTTTCAATTACAACGAGTGGGTGATTGTGCTATCGCTGTCCTATTCAGAGGTGGCTCGGGATTCGTCGGGTTCGTTTAGAACAGGTGTCTCCCAACCCCGGCCCGCGATTGGCTGCGGTCTTTCAAGGGACGCCTGGCCCGAAACGCAAAAAAACAAAAAAAGGGGGGGGGGGGGGGGGGGTCACAGCGACGCGCACTAAACGCGGATATATTAGAAATAATGAAAGAAGACTGCATCAAAATGAAAAGTCTCTCTCCATATTATTCATTGTACACTGTCCTCAGCAACGTTGCTATTCCAGTCTATGTTTCATATCTGTTTAACTATGCGAAAATACTTTTGCGTTCTCAATCCTGCTTTTGTTCTGTGTCATAGCTGTTTTGGATATTTTTATCATCAGAGCTACAATTTTTATTAGTTCTCTGCCCTGTGTTAATTTTCCGAATTTCCTATGCGTTTTGAAGTGAGTTTCGTGGGCCACAAATTTTTTTCATGTCATAATTAACATATTGAATTTAAAAAATGAAGTATATAATGTATATCCACATTGCAAATAAAGTATAGTATATCCACGCTACATTTCTTTCAAACTTCTGTTTTAGTTTACGTTTCCTTTTTTAAATTATTATTTAGGCTTATTTATTTAGTATTTGCTCATTTGTATTTTCTCGTTTATTTTCCCACTCGCGAGCCTCCGGCGGATAACCAAACCGCCCCTTTAACCAAAACGTTCGGAGACCCCTGAGTCGCCGGGACTTCATCGATTTGCAGCCTCGGATCTATAATTTGTGGCAAACAGGCAGCCCGGTTGGCGAATTTTGTCAGCGCTGATTAGCGATCGAAGGATGCAATATTTCCGACAACAGAAACTTTTGAATGCTATGTGTCATATCTCAGCGATCGTCGTTCGACAAGTTTAATTACATAGCAAACCCGTTTAGTGCGCAAACTGGATCCCTGGCAAATGAGCATGTCGAATGAGAGCGAGTTCTACCAAGTTGGTAGAACTCGCTTTCGGTGCATGGTAGTCGTTTGGTAGAAAGCCTCCAAATTGATAGGCAGATATCTGTTCAATCCGCATCTCTGCCCGTTTCGATGTGGATTTACTTAGCACCGGCCTGCAGTTGTGTAATGACCACCGTGCGATGCGTGTTTTAAAACCCCAGGCTAGCAGGTGGTACCGCATTGGCTAGATTTTTCGTCTAGAGCTATAACATCAGACGCCCATCTTGGCTGGTTAAGTTCACGTTGCCTAAACGTACGACAACACAGTTACTTTAGGCAGACATGTTGCGCATCGTTCATGATGGCCATTATATGCGGCGTCTTTGTTCCTGCAATAAGTTTTCTCTTTGCTTGAAAACTGGATCGGACGTTTTAAACCTAACAACCTACAAAATAAGATCTAAATCTTTATTTTGTTTTATTCTGGAAAATATAAAAATGACGAACGATTGTACGCCTCACAACTTCCCTCTTTTTACATTGTGTGCGTTGTTAGAATGTATCACTCTAAGGGTGCCGTCAAGATTGCTTTCATTAGAGACCTACTAAACCCCAAAAGAGCCGTTCCTCTACATTATGCAGTCTGTAAGGATAAAAACAAACACAAAATTAAACAAAAACAATAATATATAAAGCTGAACAAAGCTACCACCTACGCGAGAGCCCATTAAATCGAAATCCATTCTTCTCACCGCATAAAAATAAAACATACAAAATGAGGGAAAGAGTTAAAAAAAAAAGAGAAGTAGTGTATGAGCTTTACAAAGCCGCCCAAAGAGGAAACGCCCTGGAGTATTGCGGTGAAAATAGTTGGTAGGTGGAGGGGGGCAAAGGCGGGGTCGCGTCGCACTACAAGTATATATCGGCACACAATGGGAGGCCTCGCAACAATGGTACCCGGTTACGAAGAACCACGGATACGACTGCAGCAGCAGCAGCGGTGGCGGTGACGGACACAAAAGGAAGCGACCAGACAGACGTGGGGCCCACGCAGAAAGGAAGACGTCGACGGGGCGATCAATCGCCGCCAATGCGGGTCCCGTCTTGGCAAAGCATCCGATTCGGCAGAGCTGCTTCGCAACCTGCAGCGGGACTGGAGAGGCGATAAGCGGAAAACGGTCGACGAAAGTTGTTACGGTCGGCGGGGTTGCTGTCCTTGGGGGGAATGTCACGCGACCGATTCGCACAAAGGTTAGTATAAAGGCTGTCGAAATAGGTTATCCGACCAGCGTTCTGTCCGCACGAAACCAACTGGAATACGTTTCCTTGAGTTTCGGTGGGGGAGGTACGAATGGATATTTGTTTAGAGTGCCACGAGGGTTTGAACGTTGGTGTATTTGTTAGTTGCTTTGTAAAACTGAACAGTCGGTGGCGCTGATTCGTCGACTTCAAGGTAGCGTGAAATCTACGTTGCACTCGAAGGACACTCATCATCTCAGCCAAAAAATGTTTAAAAAAAGCCTCGTAAGTAAGCGGTATTTGTTAGAGCCCCTATCATGTCTAACTGCCCGTGGTCAGGCGCGCCGCTTGTTCTCCTCTCCAAGCAAAAGAGTAAGCTGCTCGACCAACAACAACGGACACAGCTTGTAGACCTGAAAAACCCACATTGTTCGCAATATATAAGTATATATATATATTGTTACGGTTAGACGCAAGTTCCAATTGATAAACGCTGAGGCTCGTTTGACATGTTGGTGATAGGGACTGTGGCCGTGCCATTGGTCAATGTCGATAATGAAAATGGAAGAGCTAGGTTCTTGCGTAGCAACATGTCGCGGCAAGGTTCCACAAGGACATTACCATTATAGTCGGCGAAAAAAAACTTATTCACTGCCGTGACAAAAATGGTACTCAAAGACGGAATTACATAGTCATGACTCAAACATAGCTTTCTTACTTGAACCGTGTCTAGGTCATAGTCATCATAATTTTCTCTACCAATATTTAGCAACCCAGTGCCGCAGTCTATGAGCGCGTTGCGTTGTGATAAGAAGTCCCATCCCAAAATAAAATCATTTCTGCAGTGAGGAACAGTGAAAGACGCCACGGTAACTTTGTCTAGAGTGATGCGAGTGGTACACAAGCAACATGGCGAGAAAAGAGAACGATTCGCACCTTGCAATAACCTGCCATCCGGGGGGGTGCCAACCAAACGAAGCTTCCGTCGCGTGGACTCGTTCATGACTGAAACTGATGCACCCGTGTCTATTAATGCTGAAAACGTTTGTCCTTTGACGGTTATCGAAACAAAATTTCTTGGGGGAGACGGAGGCTGGCAAGAATTGAACGAAGCGGCGTTACCTCCTACTGCCGCCGCGTCTAGTTTCCCTCGTTCTGGTAGGAAGTGGATGGCTCATGGGATGGTCGGAATGACGCAGACAAACGTGGGTAAGGCGAGGGCGAGCGCGGACGCCTGTAGGCCGGTGGTCTCGGAGATGAAGATCGGTTACGATGTGGGAAGCTTGGTACTGGAACATCCTCGTCGTATGGATACGTCGGATAGGCTGGTGGCGAGTTGTAACTGGAGCGACCAAAGAATCTGTAGGTATCTCCTCGTTCTTCCGCGATGCGTCGGCGACAGAAGCGAGCAATGTGACCTCGGATTCCGCAGTGGAAGCAGGTGGGCCGGCTTCGAACAGTGGAGGTCCACTGGGCGTTGGAGTAAGTGGTCCTGGGAGGTTCGGTACTCATCGGTCTTTGGAACCTGGGTTGGAAAGAAGTCTGGGCAGCTGTCTGAGAAAGAAGTCTGGGCGCTGAGTCAGCATGTAGACGAGGGCTCATGGTAATTGCAGATATATTAGGAGCTGCGGCAGAAAGCTCCTCTCGAATGGCGTCCCTTAAAGACATACGCGTGGCTGCAGTTGTTTCCTCGAGTAATGTGGCACTGTCGGGAAACATAATCCGAAGCTCTTCCTTGATGATGTCACGAATGACTGTGCGTATAGTTTCAGTGACGGGATTTGCAGTCGCGAGGGTAGAGAGGGCAACCTCGTTGAGGTGGTTGCTGGAATCCTGGCTCTTTTGGTCTCGTTGAGGCGACGGCATGCTTCTATGATGCTCTCGACGGTGCGGGAGTCACGAGCCATGAGGTATTGGAACCCGTCTTCTGATATTCCTTTGAGTATATGGCCAGCCTTGTCTGCCTCCGACATGGTTGGATTGGCGAGTTTACAGAGAGCAAGTACGTCCTCGATGTAGCCGATGTAGTCCTCGTCAGGACTTTGGGCACGGTAAGCGAGACGCCCTTCGGCCAGTTGTTTGCGCTGCGTAGAAAGTCCAAAAACTTCCAGAAACTTGTCCTTGAATCGATCCCAGGAGGTGAAAGCGTCTTCGTTGTTATTGTACCAGATCATCGCCGTGTCTTTGAGGTAGAAATTAACGTTAGCAAGTTTAAGCGTATCACCCCTGCTATTGTGCGCACTCGCCCGGTCATAGTCGCGGAGCCATTCGACGACATCTTGGGTGGCTGTGCCGGCAAACAATGGAGGATCACGTTGACGGCATGTAACGGTCGATGACGTTGTGACGGGTGGATTCGGCATGGTTTTGGATGTTACGGTGTTTGTGCCCAATGCATGGTGGCTGTAGACCCCGGTGATTACCTGATCGAAGCTCCGTGTTGGATTCTGAGCCTTGAGGTAGGGGTCGCTTCACCTCCACCAGATAATAGGGTGTGAAAGGACTTCGAAGACAGGGCAACCAGGTCTTGTCAGTTCGGTCTTTTATTTACGAACCACTTCCTCTTTCTTATCCCCGCGGCTACTTCGTCGTTCTTTGTATTACCAAATTATGTGATTGCGGTCTAACCGTAACAATATATATATATATATATATATATACATTTAAAGGGTGATTGCCGTCTTTTTTTATGGACATTTAGTTGAGATCTTCTCATCGGTGCCGCACTGTTGCTTTTTTTTTTTTTTTTTCCTTTTTCCTCGATCGTTTAATGTGACACGAGCAAACGCTTTGCATTAGACCTCTCATTGGCTTCACATGACACCAGGTATAGTTGGCTTATGTCCAACCACATGTCGCAAAAACTTGTTTTGTGGAAATAACGCCGTTAATAATATTAAATTTAATTATTTCAATACTATTTGCTGTTTTTTTTTATCGGGATATATCAGAATTTTAAGCGAGGATTTAGTTTAGTAGATCTTCGCTAACTGGTAAGCATTTTTTTTCAATTACTTCTTTTTAGCGGCCGTTTTCTGCTTTGATTGAAAGAAAAGGAAAACGAAGGTGTTCTTTCACGGACTGACGAAGAGCCTACCAGGCTTGAAACGTTTCTGCTTAAACACCATTTTTGGCGACCTTCTTCTTGATTTGGACGACCATCTCCTTAAGGGCAAATATTTTTTTGATTATATACTATATAACTACCTTAATTTTTTATATGCGTACTTTTTTTTTGTAGACGAAACAAGTTTATATGAAGGAGTCCCGCGCTTCTGCATTCCCGCAAAGCACATGGAGACCCAATCATTGCCGCGCACAGAAGGGAAACACGAAAAATGACGAGACACTGTTTTTTGTTGTTGTTGTTGTTTAGCCTCTGAGATGCACGTGTTTTCATTGATAGGAATACTAGAATTAAAATATAGCTGACTCAACCTTCTCTAATAAACTACGACGAACATTCTTAGTATACAAACGGCTTATTTCATGCTTGGAAGAGTACCTTCTCTTTTGATTCCCCGGCTCTGAGTCGGAGAAAGGACTAAATGGCCCAATCGCACGGCTCATATATTATACGAAAGAGACACGGTGTGGGCTGCAGACGCAATGACACAATGCTCTACGCGTCAAGTATGTTTGAAGCATGTGTCTTTCATACATGCATATATATCGAAGATGTCTACAGACAGTTTGTGTATAACCAATGTGACCCTCATACAAGGACCACATCCGCTTCAGGCAGAAACTGCAGGCTGTCTTCTGTATGATATGTCGGGACCGGTTATAACAAAGTCAACGGGAATCGGAAATCACTTCGATATATCCGCTATTTCGATATAACCGACTTCGGTTATAACGAAGTGCAGAAGGGAATGGGAAATCGTGATTGTTTTGCTGTTGCCGCTATTTCGCTATAACCGACTTCGGTTATAACGAAGTGCAAAAGGGAATGTGAAATCGTGATCGCTTCGCTGTAGCCGGTATTTCATTATGACCGACTTCGGTTATAACGAAATGAAAAAGGGAATAGGAAATCGTGTTCGCTTAGCTATATCCGCTATTTTGTTATAACCGACTTCGGTTATAACGAAGTGCAAAAGGGAATGGGAAATCGTGATCGCTTCGCTGTAGTCGCTATTTCGTTATAACCGACTTCTTTATAACCGGTCTCGACAGTATTCGCAGTGTGACCGCAGTAACTGCAGGTTGTCTTCCGTCTGATGTATTCTCAGTGTGACCGCGGCTGTAACGACGAAGCTTCCGTGTCGTGGGTTAGTGAATTTGATGAAACCTTGAAGTCATAATCATTACCGAAACGAGCCTATTTCCGGGAAAACATGCGTGTTTAATAATAATAATAAAAATAAATTGATTTCAAGTGGCGCTGAGGCTAATAACTTATAGCTGAAAAAGTTACGTTTGCCGTTTGAACGCTTTCACCTCGGCACGTTAATCGAGCCTCAAATTACATCTGATGTTTCTGATTAAGAAGGGATGAGTATTTTGGTCGGTGCAATTTTACTGCGGTAAGACATCGTTTTAACGTACATCATGCCGTAGTTGGATGAATGCACATGCAACTGAAACCAGAAAAAGAGAGGGGGGGGAGGGGGGGTGTTAATGACCTGACGTTTCAATCTGCAATGCTAACTCTTGTTTCACAATCTACCGCACTACAGTGCGCCACGCTCAATTTCAAATCAAGGTTATGATCACCATTTTAGTTTTATCCCATCAAAATTGAAAATCATAATAATAAACGGTACAACATTTAATGTTGCTGGTTTTTTTTTTTTTTTTTTTTTTTTGTTAAGCAGTTGAGGCGATATTTTTTCGGTACCATATGTTTTCTGGTGTCATTTTATCCACGAACGTGTCATTGGTTTTGTTTTTTTCACACCCTAATCACCCGGTAAGTTCACGCAAGTTGTTGTTTTCCCCTCTTCTTGCTCTTCTTCTACCCTCTCAAACGACATAGTCAGACTCTCGGACACCCAACAAATAAACTAGGCTTTCCACGAGTCTCATTACACGCCTTCCAACCGACGGTCATGCATTGCGAAACACTACAACAACAAAAGAATACAGATCCCGGACTCCACACGACGATGAAGTCGTCATAAAAAAGAACTTGCGAATTAAATAAAAAGTCCAAGTCCGTGCGGATGTTCAATTATAGAGCCTTGGTTATATAATTCATATCCTCGAGCGGCCAAAGAAGGAAAAAGAAATAAAAAAAGGAAAAATTCCGAACTGGAGGTTTTCTCGCAGCGGCTCAATTCCACCCGAGTGTAAATTTTCAGCTGGGCGGGTCAACGTGTGCGGCGAGCGGCAGCCCTCTTGACAAATCGGCCCCTCTATTGCGAAAGGAAATTTCTTCCCTATTTCTCGCAAAACTTCGGGAATTTATGGGTCGCCGCGCCACTTCCGTCCTAAGCCTCCCCGTTTCTTTGAAAGGAAACGTCAAACAAACAAAGATATCCTTATGGGCATTCTATAGTGGCACCCCCTCCCGCCTGACCGCTTCGTTTTTTTGTTTTTTTTTAGGGGTTTTATTTTTTTCGTAACACTCCACTTAATACGTTTTGAAGTTCAGAGGTTATACTGGAAAAAGCGAGTACTCGAAGGATTTCTGGGTTTTAAGGTACTTCGTATTTTGATGTTTTTTTTTTTTTTTTTTTTGGAGTGAAACCATCTACTATGTCTTATTACACTCTTGGCATGCGCGGTCTTTTCTTTTGAGAACTTTGCCTTGAGCGTCCTGGAAATTATTGTTTTTGATTTTTGTTTCTTCGACGGTAAGTTGGTAAGTTGAGGTTCACTGAGTTGGGTGTGAATACCTTGATGTGGGAGTTGTAAACGTTTGAGCGCCTAGTAAGAGAATTCTTGGCGTCCAATAGACATCAGATTATGGACTAGCTATACTATGTATTTACTTTCCTATCAAAAACGATCAGCTTTACAAGGCGCGCTTAAGGTTATAAAATTTAATACATTCTTTTAGTTAAGTAAGAATTTTATTAAAATTTCAAGAAGCTCGTTAATTATTATATTCCCGAAAAAATAAAACTTAAAATCTATATGTCGACACGGCGGCACGTGGCCACGGTGTGGAAATATTGAGGGTTGTTTGTTTGTAAAATGAAACACAAATTTTTGTGTCCCCCAAGCAATAAAACAACTCGGACAAAATAGTATAAAAAAAAAACTTTTTCTTATCCTTAATCTGATTTCAACATTTGTCCTAAAAAAAGTTTCGTGTTTTTTTGTTTTTTTTTTGTTTAAGCGAGTAATTTTACGACGCGTCGTTCTTATCTCGGTTTGTGGAGACTTCTCGAAAGACTCCGCATCTCGAAGACGTTAATACCAGCAAAACGAGCCGTGGAGTGGAGAGAGTGTCATCTGAGAAAGAGAGAAGCCTGGCTTCGCTCCGATGTAAATAGGTCCAAAATAAAATCTCCTTTAAATGCAAATTTTTTGTCGGGCCGAGATAAATTTGGGGCGTCGAGGGAGCCCTCAACAACTGATGCCACTGCATAGGCACGGAGGGGCCCCGCATCAGCCGCACTTAGGGTAACGACACCCGCACGGCAAGCGCCGAAAATTGCCCGCTGGGAATGGCAAAAGCCCCCGTCGTGGAATTTGGAAGGGCGGGGGGGGGGGGGGGAGAGAACTGCTTCATAAAATTATCACGCAACGTGCGAAATAGCACCACTTGTCCAACGCTCCAAGAGTCACTAGGTTTATTTTGCTGTGAGAATTAATCGTTCTTCGCACGAACACCGGAAATTCTGCCTTATACGCTCAGCGATCTTGTCTTCTTTATAAAAACAAAATGTCGTACACAGCGTCCAGTGTCAGGGGGCACCCGATTACACGGAGAACGTGAAGCGAAAGCTCGCACCGGAGAACTCGGAAATTTCGGTATCGAGCCCCGCTCCAGCCCTTTTGATCTAGATAAGTATTGCATATTCGTGTTGTCGTGTAATCACTGCTCCGTTATAATTGTTAAAGACCCCCACGCCAATGTTCAATCGTACTCCACTTCCACGAGACGCCCCTTTAGGAGACTATGTTCCCGCTGTCTAGTTTTTGAGGTATTTTTAAAACCATGGTCGTAAATGGTACGCCCGGAATCAAGTCGAGAATAATGACGTTGAGATCTAGCTATGCATATCCAGGGCCTGTTATCTACCTTATGTTCTAAACAACTCGTGCATTTACTCTGTCAAAGTGAACCTAGGCCACGTCCCATTAGAAACGATAAAGTCACATTTGTCTAAACATCGCGGGGACGAGCGTGTAACTCGGTGCAGTGCTTTGAACGCGCTATAGGGTTTCTTCGCCGACTACGTTTCGTATAGCTTAGGAGCCCGAAGTCGCACTCTTGCGACTTGACGACTTCGAGCAACACCAGCCAGAAGAATCAAAGCCACTAGCATTTGGACGTCATCACAGTGAAATGGAGCGCAGACACAGATTAGACACGAGTGCTCTACACGTCAGCGGTCGGCCTTATGTCCAGTCAGGGGGTCGGAGGATACTCGGCCGCGTCGTGCCCAACTGCTCAGTTGGCCCCATCCGAGTGTCATAACGCGACGTGTGGCTAGAAAAAAATTTACCATGATGATTTCTTTTTCTTTTTTTTTTCTTTTTTGCAGTCCGTGCGCTTGTTTGCGTACTGACTGTAATTTCGTTGTTAGAGGAGGCTTTGATTATTCTAGGTGGTGTTGTCTCAAGTCACGAATAGATAGAATACATACGGTGCGCAAGTTCGTCTGCTTCTTGCTCACCTCGTGCTATTGTTTACCCCCAAACGCGCCCACGTGGTTTTGTTTACCCCCTACCTCAACCAATGACGGCGCGCGTTTGGCCGTCTCGTCATCGCGCCTTCCCTGCGCGTTATCTATCTTGTGCTTTGAATGGCGTGCTTCTCCTTGCGTCCCGGTGCGCTAAAGACGCGTTTTGGAACACTTGCTCACCGTGTAGTCACCTTAGAGCTTAAAAGAACACTGCGTGTTGCTTATTCTGTTTACTCGAATCGGTGCCTGATTCATTGTTCGGCGTTTTTGTCGACTAACGTCCCAGTTTCATTAGCTGCGAAGCGATAATAAGTTTCTCTTGACTCGCCACGCGTTGCGTCTCTTAAACTGTCGGTGGCTATGGGCATTGGCAATGCGGAAAGATCCAGAAAAAACCATCGTCAACGTCCGAATAAATATGGGTTCCGCTGTCTGGAGTTTTCAGTGGCAATAGTATCGGATAAATGTATAGAGATGTGGCGTTCCCGTCAGTCAAGTTCTAGCATACACCCGCTGTTTAGAAAACAGACGTCGTCAAAGTCGCCTTGGAGGCCATACGTATAACTGTAGATGATTTTAAATTTTAATTGAAATCAGCATAATCGTGAAAACTCGTTAATGGCATATCATATCCAACATACGTATAGTACATGTTGAACACACCATGACAATCATGCAAAAGGCAGGCGTAAGTGAATGAAAACATGTTCTAAAACGATAGCTCTACAGGCGACACTTTGCTCGTGGGCAGTCGTCGCCGCTATGAAAAAACACTTCTCTCCCCTCTGGGCGCGAGGAGAGGAAATTCGGGTTTTCCCGTCGGCCGCGCAATGCGAAGAAAGTAGAGAGGGGAGCCCCGGCATCCCGGCAGTAAC
Organism: Ixodes persulcatus; assembly: GCA_013358835.2. Classification (NCBI taxonomy): domain Eukaryota; kingdom Metazoa; phylum Arthropoda; class Arachnida; order Ixodida; family Ixodidae; genus Ixodes; species Ixodes persulcatus. Next base: position 783,778 of record JABSTQ010010507.1, read on the forward strand.
GACGAGACGAAGGGAGAGTCTTCCTGTCTTATGCTTTAAACACTTGTTTTTGGACATCACTCGCGTTACACGCAATCCCAATTCGGCAGTATCCAGTCGCTACGCGTAGTGTTGGATGTTTTTATATACTTCCACCGCGCTTAGTCACTTCACGCATCACTGGTGGCAGTCGTCAGTGGCATCCGCGACGGGAACCACGACGCCTAAGAGAATTACCCACGTCGCACGTCCGCCCTCAGGTACTTGACGGCACCATTCCACCCAAATTTCGCGACCGTGCTACATTTATCGCTTTCGTTTCTTCGCGCATTGTGGGCGAAAAATACGACTTTCTATCAACGGGTATAATAAATCTCTTGCCTAGCGACATAAGGCAAAATGGCACATGCAAAAATGGTTTCGTAAGTTTTCCTATTCGATATCACTAGTTGCTTAATTTTGCTTCCTCGCAAAAATAATTTATGTCTCAGGAAACGTATTCCTCAGAAATGGTGATGTATATGGTTGTGTAATAATGGCACCCATTTTATAGCCTGCAACGGTGTTTTCTTCGTGATTTTGAGCAAATCGTTCAGGTATTCGATAATTTGGAAACCCAAGCCTCGAGGTATCTATCGACGCGACCCGTTTACATTGTGTAAGTTCATACCAGGGCACGGTGTAAGATACACTCTTTAGGTGAGGATACGGCGGGGCTGAATGCGCGGCGCGAGGAATCAGATAGCGTTCGTTCGACGGGCATCCGAAAGGCTAGATCATTCCGCGGCCACCATGCCCGCGGCTGACAGTGTCACCGGCGGCTAAACGGCGAAACTGTGTGAGAGCGAAAAAAAGTATCTCGTTGCCATGACACCCCGGTACACCGTGGTCTTTCTGCACGTGCGACAACCTCGCTGGAGCTCTGCGCGTGTGGAACATGAGGCGGCACGAGCCGTCTTGCGCACTGCTGCCTGCCTCCTGCGTCCTACACCGTGCCCACGGGTCGACGAGTCATCTGCCGGCGCCGCTTGAAACCATAGTGAGAGAGAGAAAGAGAGAGAGTTAAAAGCGAACTTTATCGGCACGTCGCGAGGAGCGCGCTGTCCTCACCTGAAGAGTATTATCTTACACCGTGTACCAGGGCCAGTCAACCGACATGAGCTGTTTGAGCCTCTTCTAGCCCATACAGTTTGGTGCCACGTATATTTGCCTTCTTTTCTAATTCCCAAAAGGACTCGTTTCAGGCGCCTGAAGGGCGATTCCCACACTTGCGTTGAGTTCGACCGAATGCGAGGGTTGCGATGGCAACAGCTGCGTCGACTCCAACAAAACAGGGTAAAAACCGGTTTTGTTGGATCCGACGCAGCTGTTGCCATAGCAACCCTCGCGTTCGGTCGGGCTCAACGCAAGTGTGTGAATCCCCCTAGCCCGTCATGTTTCTAGAACCACGAATTCTCACATTATAGTCTTGAGTCATGAACACTGGTTTCATCCTTATCTACGGTTCTGGTGTGAAACAGAACTTCGAGAAGACGCCGCCTCGAGAAATGAAGCCTAGCCGACGATAAATTGATAACAATAATGATTTTGATCACGCGAGGTGGCGACAAGAAGGTCAACGCCGCTGTAAGCGTCTTCCCCGAAGATCTATAGAATCCCCACCGAGTGTACAAATCCAGTTCTCAATGTTTGGCAAGCCGTGAGCACGTCAGCTTAGCCATCACTGGGGCGCCTTGCGTAGAGAAACATGCACGTCTTAGTTACGTCGGCGCTTTAGACGCGACGATGCAAATTACGAAAGAATAGCGTCAATGTTGCACTGTGGAACCACTAAGAGGTGCGAGGATAAATAAATTTCATCCTCGCAAAATACAACCAAGAGACAAGTATTGTTCGGTCACGGCCGTGATTGATTCTAGACATGATGTCGCGCAGCTGTCTAGTGGGAATCCGCCTAAACATCGCCTTTATTTACGCTAAATAAACACGTAATTTAAGTTCCCACCTAAATGCGCGATCAACGTGTAATACTTGTTCATAGAAAGCTCCGCTATCTGTTTCCAATCTTAATAAAGGGAGAAAGGAAGAGGGAATCTTGGTTTAGTCATTTACATATTTTTTGTTTCGTTTAATGATACAAACTATATTTCATTGTCATGCGTTGTTTCATTTTATTTTTAAACAGCTGTTATAGGTATAAAGTTGTGGATGTTAAGTAGCCCGGGTAAACTGGAATTGGTAGTCTGTGCGCTATAACCATTTCAAATTATTCAATTGGGTGCATAGAGATTCAGGCGGTGGAAAGTTAGTGGCCTGTGAAATAGCATATTGTGTCTGCACCGTTAGGCAATGCGGCCAGTGGAGTACGACTGTCAACATGGGGTCTTTAAACGCCCATCACGCCGTACTTGTTACACGACCGTACGCCACTATAGTGCTCAACCAGATTGAAATGGTCATGCGTGCCTTTAGAGATTTCTCGCTGGCTCAACCGTGAAATGTTCTGCTGTGTGCTTGGTCCATATTTGTACCCCCGCGCTGCTGTTTGCTGTTGCGTAGTAACATAATGCGTCGCTTCTTTGGCTCAAGCAACAGTGCCGGATGTATGTGGCTGTAGGCTGGTAGAGAACGCTAGAGTTTGCGCAACAGCTCCACGGTAGCGCCGCTGCTTTCGCTAGATACGCCGCTTGCTCAGCGCCTCGCAACCGTAGCAGATGCTTCGTGTGCGTGCTCCCTGGCGTCCAGTGACAACCAGAGCCATTTTGCAGCATCGGATCCCATCAAAGCGCGTCTGTTCCTGAAGCCTGAACTTCTCGTATGGAAAACCGGAACGGCTGTTGCCCCCGGCGACTCCGTTTGACTCGAATCCGAATTCAATGCTTTCAATTGGGATGGACGGCTTTTGTCGAAGCATGTAATCATCCCTACAGAGATCGGGTGGACGATTACTCATCACGCATCGCCAATAAACCAACCTTTTAGGTGCGGTCGCGGAACGGACCAGAAAGACTTTATTGAAATTTGTATTGCACAGTCGTGATTTCATTGCCTTTTGTGAATTTTAGATATGAGTGCCAAGAGTTGTTGCTCCAATTTATTTACAAAACTCCCCTCTAAAAAGTGGCAGTGCGTAGAATTTCCCGCAGAGCACTCGGGGCACCAATCGGGGCGAACGACGGTAGAAGATCGGCAAATAGCAAACCTCCCCCCCCCCCCCCCCAAAAAAAAAAAAAAAAAAAAAGTCTTCACATGAAAGAAAAATTAAGGCTGAGATGTGACAATCAGCGTGACACTTTACTTGGTCACGTCATAGTCAGTGTCAGATCGCAGACTTCATTTTCAAGTGTAACTTTTTTTCCCCCCGACCTTGATCACGCGAGGTGCTTTAGACGAACTTTCTTCGCAGTGATTGGACCTCGAGTACTCTGCAAACAAAGCGAACGCCCGAGCATATTCTAAGATGAGCTGGGCGGTGCCAAAAAGAGAATGTGTTTGATCAATAAAGCAACTCTGTGCCACCGGAGCTCCATCGAATGGCGGTTATTCGGCTCCGCTTACCACTTGTCGCTGTCGCTTTGTTTAGACCGCATGGTCGTAGGCGCGGTCCGAGGAGACCGCAGTCTGTGTGCAATACCACCTAGAAGACAAGTCAAGAGCATTTCTACTTCAAACGTCATCGCTAATGAATCCACGAGGCACCAACCGGCTCGCGTCAGCATCGCCACCAGCGCGTCGCGTGCAACGTCTCACAGGGAGCGCGACGCTAGCGCGTGGCGGCGCCAAGACGTTTTGCAGCGTCTCTCGTCTATAGCTTGGACGTGTTTGCCACTTGGGGCAGGTCGGGGACCCACTAGCGATGACGTCACGTTCAGGCCTTGTCTTCTAGGTTGTGTTGCCGTGTGCCGTCGAGGCCGTCATCATTGATGTTCTGTCCTCCCCCTGCCCCTCTTTCCCCTCCGTAGTTCCGTCATCTGGTGGCGGGAAAATTTCAGAAGGACGAAACGCTAGATGATAGGAAGACGGCCGTTTTGCATAGGACGCTTACCGGCGGTTCCCTTGACAAAAGCGCCAAGGTAAGATGTTTCCCCATTGGAAAAAAAAAAAGCTGTTGTACTGTACTGACTATCTTCTCTACACGTGCGTGTTCCTATATGGATATAACAGCTGTCTATGAAGGATCATCGAAGGAAACAAGAACGCCCCTTCCAAAAGTTGCACTGTGCGCCTTGTCGAGTTGTTGATCGTTCCTGCGTGCGAGCACTTCCTTTCGTGACTTTGTAACGTGCTGTCACTCGTGTTAAAACTTGGCTCGGCCGTGTGGAGCGTACGTTGCGTACATCACAGCTTGTCCTTCTTCCCCGTGGACTGCCGGAACTGACTGACTTGACTTGTGACGCTGCAATCCCGGTTGGTTGGTTGGGTGTGTCCGATGTCGTATGCTTGTCGCTCGAGATGTTGCATCGTCATGCCTGTTGGTATTCAGACATTCAGATGCATACGCCCTGACCTAACTGTTTTTATTTATTTTTTAAATTAATAACACGTTTTTCTAATCTTTCCGTCACGTCAACTTGCAGTAAAGCTTTGTGTCATCCCATACAAATAAGTGTTAGTATCAATATCTTAGAGGTTTGATACGAGACATGTACGTAACGCGTTACTTATACCTAATTTCTTCCTTCTTTTTTTTTTTGTAACGGCTCAGTTACGTTTAAAAAAAAACAGTTAGGTAACATATTTTAGTTTATTTTTTTATAACGTAACGATTAGCGGTTTTTGGTTACTTCTGGAGGAAAACGTGTACAACACAAGTACCCAACCGGGGTCTTACTCCAGCTCAAGCCTGTAGCGTGCACGACGAGGGAACGCTAGACAGTACTTAACATGATACGCACAGGGTGCATACCAGCACAGCCACAGTTATCCCCAAATGAACGCGTTAGAAAGCGAGGAACCATTAACGTCGACATATATTGGAAGCGGCTACTGCTTCATAAAGACGACACATTCGGAGTAACCAATAAACGACGCGTTACTTTGAAACTGAGGTAATGCTTTCCTTTCGAACCGCACTAACGAGTAATGAACCTATATGTTACCTTTTGAGTGAGTAACGTGAAACGGTATTCAGTTACTTTATTTCAGTAATGTGTACATATGTCTGCTTGATATCGCTCAAGTCTTCGGAGTCGCTTTTGGCAGCGCTTTCTCGCCGTAGTTAGAGATATGCACATTATGCTAAAGGTTTTTTTTTTTTTTTTAAGAAATATACTAAAGAGCGTAATTGATGGAAGTCCAGGTCAAACGGCTCCTAGGGTCATTGATTGTTAAAAAACACTGGTCTTGGAAGGCTTTTGCCATATATCTTGATAGAGAGCAATGAAACTGCGCAACTTTGTTCAGCCTGTTGGTGCTTATTTCACATATCTTGTTATGTTTTTCCCGTCGGTAGATTTGTACTTAAAATAATTTAAACTCGTATAGTTTTGTTTACAGTAACTATAGGGAATAACTGCTAGACAAAAGTTACGTTTAACCTATGGCTAGATACTACAAAGTAAAAATAATGCGATGATGGAAGTATACTTTTGAGATTGGACAATTATTAGTGATATTTACAAAACAGTGAAGCGCACTGTGCAACGTGTAGCTGCCAAGAACTAAAACTAATAGATCGATTAAGAAATTTTCGAGACCTTCATTGAAGAGTCTGCTTTCCAACAGCTGTGGTTTGCACATTTAGCTACATGTTCTAAAAAAAGTTATATTTCAATCTGCTTGAGATGCTGAGATACCCCTCCTGCAATTTGGCAAACAGTAAAAAATGCGTTTTTTAAGAAAGCGCCGTTGTCGCGTCACCTACGGTGCGAATTCAACCCGCATAGGTATTGATAACTGACATTGTGGCTTGAATATTGATCCACAAAAAAAAGCAAATTTTCCAGATGCCAAGAAAAATATATGTAGACACCGAAATCACCACTTCCCAAAATATTATTTTTGTAGACATTTTTCGGGTACCAATGCGCATGTCTCCCCTTAAAAGGATACTGAAATTAAGATTGAAATACACCTCTCACGTATACAAATCAGCTTTCCCACGTTTGTATTTTGAACGAATGGCTATATGTTTCGTTCCAAAAGGCCGATTCCAACGAGCACTCGAAGAGCAGCCATCGAGGAGCGCGATGCGTCTTGGGAGAACCGGCGCCTCCAGCACGTTCGTGACGTCAGGTTTACCTTCACCGGCAAAGCTAGTGGGAAGCTGTCGCGGTTGTGAGCTTCGCCATTTGGTGGCGTCAAAGCGTTACCACCTGGCCATTCGGGATTCCCGCTCCCCGCAGAAGTTGAATAAGGGGTATTCACAGGAGGGAGAAATCCCGGGGATATCTTCCCGGCGTGCGCATCACGCGACGAAAACGTCAGGCTTTTGCGATGCGGCGCTATGACGTCAGCTACGCGGCAGGGGGAGGGAGGGAAGCTCGGGCGGCACAAAGAATCCTATTTTGGCGGCAGTTTGTTTTCAATCATATTGTGCCGTTAAGATACTTGGAGTCAAATGTAGAGCTCGCTAAATTCGTCTCCGGTGGTGTCAAGTGCGCAAACCGCTCGAATGGACGGCAAACGCGGACATCCCTTCCCCCGGCACTTTGTCGGAGTGAACGACGAAGCTGAGGAAGAAATTGCGCCTGCTGTCGACGTCGCGCACATCCCTGCGCAGATTTCTCTCTCGTGTGAATACCTAGAGCCACTATATAAGCTACGCTTCAGAGTAACGACACTTACCCATTTTGGGGCTTAAAATCATGGTTGCCTCTTATCTGAAGCTTTATCTGAAATCACAGGAAACACTTTTCCGTCCTCCATGAATGTTTAAACAGTTTCGGGACAGAGCAAATCAATATCAGACGAAGTTTCTAACACTTAATCGAATGCTGAAAAAGTCGCACTACTAAATTATGCCGATCGGCAGTTGAGTCTGCTCTGCACTAAGCACCAAGATGGCGGCGCCCACAACAATATCGGGGAACAGGGTGTCGTTACTCTTAGCGTAGCTCATTTAGTGGCTCTATGAATACCCTTGATAGGCGCGGGAGAGAAGTGAAATCCGGCTCGGCCATGTTAGGACAGGGCTAACGCGCACACGCAGATTGCCGCCGTACTTCCGCGGAGCGGCGTTGATTTTATCGGTGGTTTAACGTCACGACATTCGGAGTATTCGTTTTAAATAATTTTTTGGTGTCTTTTCCAACGTAAATTTGGTAGTACATCCCTGGCGTGGTCAGGACGTGGTTGACATTTAGACAATAAAATAGGCACTAAAATTTCGTTGCAGTACTCCTTAATGAGTCAGTAACTGTAGGTGTAGACTATTTTTATGTCGTTTAAGAGTGATATTTATGTTTGGCCATTGAGAGTTGTAAATTATAATACGTTTTTTGCGGTTAGGTCATTTGTTTAAGCAATTTCTAGACTTTGAATAATCATACCATTTATTATTTATATATCCTATTTCTTAACACTTAAGCGTCAGCCTTTTTTTTTAAAGTCAGCTTTTTCTACGCGTCTTAATTGTGATATCTGAATGCAAATGATTTTTTTTTTCCTACGGTGTCAAAATTTTTAATGCAAATATTAGTGCCTACTACCTTTTTGTCAATTATGAATCACTTTCCGATAACTACACGCTAGAATGTTTTACACACTTAAGAGTGTAAAACAGCTTGTTCCACGACTAACACCCTAAGGGTGTTACAGCGACACACTTTTAGGACTCTGTTGAACACTCTAAAGGAAGGATACTGGCGATCTTCGTAGGGATGTTATTTTACGAGCAACGCGTTTAAAAGCAGCAGCCACCACCTGCAGTTGTCACATGCGCAGAAACGGCAAATATAGACACGATGAGTCACGCACAAAATAGGGATCACGACCCTGTTGACTGCCGTCCACTGCCTTACGTACTCAACAATTCAAAGACGCTCATTCGCAGGTGACCATTTCCGCAAGTGCCAAAGTTACACGTATGTTGCTTTGTTGTCGTCAATCTTCCACGTAGAGCATAAAGTATCTAAGTGCAAGGAACGCATCTTTATGTGAAAAGTATTGGTACAGGCTGTAATTATTCGACATAGTTGCTAAAGCAAGCTGGTTCAAGCAGGTGCCAGTGCAGCAAACACCCTTTAAATATTAGGGATATTCTCACTTCACCATAGCATCCTTTTCACACCCTTTTTGCACCCTCAAAAAAATTAAGGACGCTCCATGCAACATCATCATATTTTACGATGAGAAGTGTTTCTTATTAGAAATAAAGGTGCTGAGTATAAGTCGCTGGAACACCCCTTTTACACACCTAGGGGTGTAAAACTTTAGTGTGTGCTTGTCTAGAGAACATTTTTACTTCTTTCTTTATAAGATAATTTAATGTGTGGGTTATGTTACTTGCGAGGTTAACGAAGTCAAGATTCTCCGCACTATTTCAGATCATAGCTATGTCATCCAAAATTGTTTCCGTACGAGTGGTTTAGATATGAGGGATCAACATTCAATTCGCTATTTGCAAATTAGGGACGAAATCTATAGGGTGGTTCAAGTCACCAGGCTCGATCTAAAATGAACCGTAAAAATCGACGCCTTCACGTAGCCGTCTAAACGTTTCGTCAAAGGTGTATTTCACAGGTCGGTTTTTTCTTGTAAAAACACAAAGCGTAGTTCTCTTTTAGTAAAAAATAGGGCCAAGAAACTTGCCAGGGTTTACGGCGGGCGGCGACCCAGACGACCAAGTCCAGTAGCGGGGTGTGTTTGGCGTTCATATTGATAGATGGCGTCGGGAGCAGCGTCTGAAGGTGCAGCCGACCAGCGAAAGATAGCAGACGACATGCACATAGAGTTATTACAATACACGCTAGAGGCTCAGCTGGCGCTAGTGTGCTGTTGCATTTTGAAGCAGACAGCAAGCAGTCAGAAATTGACTTCCGGTAATGCATTTCTATGGGAAAAAGCGAGTGCATTTTCTCTCTGCGCTCGATTATAAGAGCAAATATCACGAATAATCTGTATGTACTAGGTACATTGGAACATTTCTCAGTCACGCAGACGAAATAATTGGTCAGTTTCAGCATTTTTATTTGAAATTCGTGGCATGAAAAACGGTGTTAAAACCGCTTCGTACGTGTATTTATGTGCACTGTCGGACACTGTTAGCGCGAACACGGCGTCAACGCTTTCCAGCATGGGGGATATACCTACGTGCCAAACGAACGAAGGACATGCGGAAAACCAAGAGAGACGGCAAGAACTACGCAGCAACACTGGATAAGTAACTCCTTGTGCACGCAGACGATCAAAATAAATTGAAAGCCACGTAATATATTCCGATTTGCAATAAAGAAGTTCTGCTTTGCTTTCTGCTCATGAATATGTGCAAAGATGCATGTTCAAATCATCAACTGCACGCTCCAAATCTTTGCAAATAGGGAGAAGTCAGCTAGAGGTGCCCGATAAAAACTGCCCGACATAGGAAATAATAAAAAAGCACACCTTTCGTAGTCCACGTACTTTATTTCTTACATTCGAATGTTTCAATTTTAACCGATCGTAAAGATGCACAACGGAGTCATTTTCATTGAGTGACAGGACGGGCATATTAGCAATATATAAGCGCCACCGCAATGCTAGCAAACCTTGAACACACTCTACATTTCTTTCGATCATTAGTTTGCTTAAAATCGTCGCTCGTTTTCACATACCTTCCTTGAAACAGAGGTTTTGGGCCTGAAATAGAGCGAAGTTTAACATCGTTCAGTGGTAAAGAAAAATGCTGTAACTAAAGCAATTACACTTTCACAGTACCAAAAAATTACACCATCTTCCCGAGGGGAACCATGGGGTGATGCGGAGCATCTTGTTGGTTCCGAGGAAAGAGTCAGTTGCGTGCTGACGTCGAGAGATGGCGCCACCGACTGCCCTAGCGTTACCCCCTACGCGAGCCTTCGTCGCGGCTCGCGGCAGAGAAACTTGGAACGCTCGCCGCTCGCCGTTTATTTTTTTTTTTTCACACTTGAAGGAGAGGAGACTAGAGGAGGAGAGTTGCGCGTGCGCGCGCGGTGTGGTTAGAATCGAACGCACGCGAAGTGCACGCACAGCTGGTAGAGAGAGAGAGAGCGGACAGAGTAACGCGCAGCTGTTGGAGAGAAGGAAGGAGGAGAGTTGCGCATGCGCGTGCGGTGTTATTAGAATCGAACGCACGCGAAGTGCACGCGCAGCTGGTAGAGAGAGAGAGCGGAGAGAGTAACACGCAGCTGTTGCAGAGAGGGAAGGAGAGTTGCGCATGCGTAGTGTGAGTGCAGACTACAACGCCGACGCCGCGGGACATAGCCCCGAGCAAGAGATGCTCCGCATCTAAAAGGTACATACTATCCGGTACAACCGAAATGACAAAAGTTATTCATGGTATTTTCCGGCGAAGAGACAAAATTCACGCGTGTTTTCCCTTAGGAATACACAGGGAGGCTGGAAATGTAGACTGCATGCTGTCTGCTTCAATTTGCAACCGGAAGTCCCGTAGACACTAGCGCCAGCTGAGCCTCTAGCGTTTATTGTAATAACTCTATGGACATGCAGACGAAATCAGTTGGCAGCAAAAGCGCCGCCGTTATGCTGACGCGTTTTTTTACTTTAAGTTTTGCTTTTATTGTTCGCATTTATTTTTTAACCGAAGGTACATTTCAAAAGGATTATATTAATTTTAATAAACCACGGTGGTCGCGAGTCGTCGCGATAAAGAGGTAGTGCCATCTATCAATACGAACGCCAAACACACCCCGCTACTGGACCCCTGTCGTTTGCGTTGCTGCCCGCCGTAGACCCTGGCAAGTTCCTTGGCCTTATTTTTTAGAGAAAGAGAGCTACGCTTTGTAATTTTACAGGAAAAAACCGATCTGTGAATTACACCTTCGACGAAAAGGTTAGATGGCTACGTGCAGGCGTCGATTTTTACGGTCCATTTTAGATCGAGCTTGGTGACTTGAACCACCCTATGGAACCCATCGCCTCGCTTGTGGCAAATTACTAACAGCAAAAGTGAAAGCATTCACTTCTAAAGATAAATACGTGAAATTGTTTGAAACATATGTGGCGACTGTAAGATCAGCGTCTCCTATACAACCTAAAACTTCTCGTCATGATGAGGCATATTTGCATAAAGGGAGAGTACATTCAATGCGACTAGTAATGTGTTGTTGCAATTTAAACTCACAGAGCTTACAATTACAAGCCTAGTAATATCTGAATAATGTTTAACGTAATAGGAAGCGCAACAGCGATACATTTATTTGTATTAAAAAAACCCTGAAGCTTTCTTTTTTAATATTCGTGCTTATTCTTGAAATGCTTAGTCTACCAGGGTGGTTAGTTTAATAAATTTTCATTGGCTAGAAAAGTGTCCCAGTCCTAGGATACTCCTATAGTAAGTATATGTAGTGAAAGTTGCTCATTCGACTCCCAGCATGCGAGGCCCCCTCGACACGCGCGTCAGCTCTCTGCTAATACAAGCGCCATCTGAACCGTCGTTAAACACTGATGTTCATTTTTTGCTTCCGCATTCATTGAATAGGAGCGTGTTCTGAAGTCAGCTCGAAAATATGCGGTCATCGTCTATTTTCATCACCGCAGTGTGACATCATACGCTGCGTAAAAAGAATACACATGCCGTAGTGTGTTTGCTAAGTCACATCGCAGCTGCATGGCAGTCGTCAACTTACACAACATTTTGATTGGCGATTTATAGCAGACTGTACTTCGTTTCAGCTTAAGTCCAGACGTAGCCGACGCGTTAATGACACCAATCAACCAGCGTCAAAAGCACAAGACACTGGGCCTCTTTTGTTTATGATTGGTTTAGCGATGATCGAACACGTACCGAAACGGGACGAACACCAAGCTGGTTCCCTTTCGAAGCTGTCTCTTTGGTCCCGTCACCTCGTCCCATCAACGTAAGGTGAATCGAAGTATAGTGAACATTTCGTTTTTCGCTGTTGTTGTTTGACGGGTATGGTTTGTGGATGAGACTCGGCACTGATGATACAAATTATTCTACCGTTTTTGTGGCCGTTGTAGTGAACCTGCTTGAACCTGAGTAAAACACTAAAAATAAAGTTCTTTTTTTTTTCTTTTTGCGGGCGTGATGCCGCAGCTCTTGCTCATATGGCATCGACAATTTTTAAGTAAGTAGCAAAACTAAATAGAGAATATTACTTCAGCGTGTTTTTTTTTTTTTTTGCTAAACTACATTTGCCGTGAAGGAAACAAGACACATAAAATGAATGAATCAGTCAATCGATTAAATTTATTCAAAATAAACACAAAGCACGCTGCACAAAGGCATTTGTATTCGTAGTCTTGGATCCATTCCGAATGTATAAAAATAAATAATGCGGTGGTTACATGGCATTCATGCATGTGCCGTAAAAAAAAAATATATTTCTTTTACTCAAACATTGTTTCTTATAAATGTTTTCGAGATATTTAGCGAAACATTTTTGAATGTTTGTTGGCAGTTCAAAACGTGCGCGCACAAAACGCGCCTCATTATCGAGGTAACAGACTTGACGTATCCATGCCGGTCAACTCTTCTTCATCTCGGCAGCGCGTGGTTTGATGAAGCGTCGACCAGACGCTGCCTAGATAACGACAAAGTGCCAGTCACTCTTCTCATTATTTAGGGCGAAATAATCAGGCGCGCCTCTGTGCCCGCACGTTTTCAATTGCTGACAAACATGCGAAAACTTACGGATGAGTATCTCCGCATTCATCCATAAGCCTTTTCCATATTGACCATATTGCCTTTTCGCAAATTGTACAAATTGTTTTAGCCATTATTACTGATTGGTTTTAATTAGAACTGTAAATGGAACATCACTCATAATACACCTTAAAAAGTTTATTACGCAATTTTAGTTACTTAGCCTATAGATTGTGATGAATATTGCCCCGTCTAACGTCCGCCAAGCCCGTTAGATACCGAGTGAAAGCAGCACCCATATAAGCGTCCCCCACTTTTTTTTTAAATTTTTTTAATTGTGGTACTAGTAAAAAGAAACACCCTGTATAAAGCATGTTTCTGTTTTACGTTTGAAACACGTAAGCATAGGTAAGCACTTCAATAGAAAATATATAAAACTCCACGCTCATCCGAGCTGTTTTTGCAAGAATAGCGTTATAACGTACACTTGCAGCTTAATTTACGTGTTTAACCGCTACTCGCACTAGTAGCCTGCCTAAGTCACATTTAGAGTCAATTCTTCCTTTAAGCAACGGCTAGGTAGAGCACATAGTCATAAGTGACGTGGAAAAGACGATATATTCGTTATCTTCTGGCTGTTGTCGAACGCTACTTTTTGGGTAATATCGGCGTCAGGTTTCTTCTAATGTCAATGCGATATCATTCTTTAGCTGCTTCACACACGGTTTTCGCGATACGGTATCTGGCCTCGAATGCGCCGGGCGGCAGCGCGTTGCCTCCACAAACGCAGGACGTCCACATACGCAGGCGCCGTGCGTATGCGGCCGTCGTCCCCGATGTCGTCCTTGAGGTCGTCCGAGAGGTCGTCCGAGAGCTCGTCTTTGACGTCGTCCTCTAGGAAGTCGTCCTCAACGTCGTCCTTGGCGTCGTTCTTGAGGTCGTCCTAGGGGTCCTTGAGATCGCCCTAGAGGCAGGGGCGGACTTACCAATAGGCATAGAGGCGGCTACCTAGGGCGACAGAATTTGGGGGGCGACCAAGTTAAAATATAAATGGACTTTTTTTATCTAGTCCTGAATTTAGTAACATTGGGAAGTCTAGCTTCAATTCTAGCCACTTTTGAAAATGTTTTATCCCCAAACTTAGCTACTTCTCCTCCATGGTCGGACTCCCCCCCCCCCCTCACTCCCCCGACCATGGGGGGAGTGAGTGGGGGGGTCGGCACTGTAAAAGGCTGCCTAGGGCGGCAAGATAGAGGTCAACCTAGAGGTCGTCCTAGACGTCGTCTTTAAAGTCATCCTCTAGGGCGTTGTTCTCGACGTCGTCCTAGACTTCGTCCATGAGGTCGTCCTAAAGGTCGTCTTTGACGTCGTCCTCGACATCGTCCTAACGTCGTCCTTAAGGTCGTCCTTGATGTCGTCCTAGAGGTCATCCTAGAGGTTGTCCTAGAGGTCGTCCTAGACGTTGTCTTCGACGTCGTCCTAAGGAAGCAGGTAAACCCGCGCCGCGCATACACGAAGCGGCAGTACGCACACATTCACATTTGCGCACAAGCTGTTGAGCTAGTTGGTACATTATAAATGATGGTGGTGAAACAGCTTGAACGTTAAACGATTACACAGAGACAGGACCAGAAACACACACGAAGCTGCAATGATGGTGAGGAAACAGCTTGAACAATAAACGACTACACAGAGACGTCGCAATCGCTCAATTTCGAAGTGGCGCGCTACAGTCGCGCTGACGTCAATGATTGCGTCGTAAATTATTAATAAAATAAAGTATGTATTCGAAATACACGTCGTCTTATTCACAGTGAGCTGCGTCGTGAGCCTCATGACGAATTCTATAGCAATTTGTAGGCAACTAACAATAATGATTTCTGCTGTCAATTCTTAGTCAAGCTAAGTTTTTATTAGATAAATTAAGTCATTTTTTTCGCCGGTTTATTTCGCCTGCCTTGTTGTTGTTGTTGTTTTTGGTCATAAAGAAAATAAAAAAGCAGAAAAATATGACGTTTACAAATTCTATATTTTTTATATATTTTAGTTTTCGTCCGACTTCGAAAGCGCCTAGACTGCGCCAGGTCTCCGACCGTGGAGTAGACGCACAGTGGAGCAGATGTCAAAGTAACAACATCCACGGCGATGGACAAGTGTGACTGCCATTGTCAGGATAAAAAAATAAAATAAAAATATTGTCATTTTATTGTGCAGTTGAGTACCTTATCACGACTCCTGCCGGCAATTTACAATATAATTAGAAGTTTATGCTTATATGGCATTGTTTGAGTCCCTACTAACAGCGAGAGATCTCTTTACCTGTGAACTCCCGTGATAAATAAAAAACACTAACAATCTTGGTGGTGTTGAGAAAAAATGAAACGAGTGTATTGCATTCTGGACTCAGCTTCCATACGATGTATTAACCAAGAAGGCGAAACAAACGTGCAAAATGTGACGAACGTAGAAGGCCGTGTAATGATTCTGCATCGGTTAGGCAAGGGACGGGAAAATACATTTCAGTGCAGAAACCTCTCATCACATCAGCGTAATTGAAATCAGGTAGCTCTCTGCGGAAAGTAATTGAGAAATAATCGCATTAGTTTTTTAAATAAATTTATATTCGTAATTTTGTACTTTTAAGCACTAGTAATTATAATTATAATTAACTGTTCGTAGCAAAGTATAGTTGCAATTGTAATTAAATTACATCACCAGTATAATTTAATCTATGGGTCAGTTGTGGAACGTTTCATTTATTTCATTTTTTTTTTCATGTACTCTAATTTAAAGGGGCGATGCAACAATTTTTGTACTTTGCGCAAATATCGCTTAGAACGGATCCCTGACGTTATTGACCTATGAAACACGCGTTCGTTTTTCACCCCACGCAATAGAAGTCCCAGTAAAAAATTAAAGAAAAACGAGCAGCGTTCACCTCCTCAACTCGCAGCCAGAACAAGCGGCCACGTGATCTGGAGCCGATTATATGCCGCCAATATCGATCATAGCCACGCGCTGGGGTTGGCAAAGCACAGGACACGCGCTGAGTTCCAGACATTGTTATGGCTCGGCTATTGTCGTCGTTGCACCGATTGGACACGGGCCACTACCCAAATGCTTCTCGAGCTAGTAATTATCACGAGCCCAAATCGAGTGCCCACACAATGCTCGGGTCCAATCTATGAACAGCATTCAAATATCGTCATAAGGGTGTACTGCGATCCCCACTTTACGTCATCAAATTTTGCGAAGGAGAGATTGAATGAAAATGATCGCTTTTGTCTCTGAAATTACACCGCAACAAAAGAGTTTCTTGACCAGTGGCGTTGCGTGCGAGTAACCTTGAGTCCCACTAGTGCCAGTAAGCTCGTGTAAAGTGAAAAACATTCCAATTGAATGTCGTTGCACCGCCCCTTTAAGGCATTAGAGAGGGGAGTGATGACAAATCAATGATCAAATAACAAAGTACAGTTATTATTAGTAAAGTAAACTGGATCCTAGTTATACAATATTATGCATGATGTTCTTAAACTGTTCCTCTTTACATGATGCTGGTGGCGTGAGAATGCGATTCCACTCTTCTAATGTGCAAAGAAAAAATGTCCTAAAAAAAGCATTAGTTCTACAAGATGGAATCACGACCTTATGAACACACTTGGCATTTCCGTACGTTTCGTATTTTCTCGCGCATCATTCTTTGTTTCTTGGCTCGAAAATATTTTTTTTTACAATTTTATAAACGAACATTTATCATAGATGGTACGTATATGTGATATTCGCAAGTACCGCAGAATCTTCGCTGTATAGTGATATGCGGTTCCAGTGCCACTTCATGGATGGCGCCAGCGTGCCAATGTGTTATTTACAAGAACTCGGTTGTAAGCAAACGCAAGTGTGTGAACGGGCCTTTTCTCCGTTTACTGTGAGGCCACGATTTACGGAGAGAAAAGGAATAGGAATCACCGAAACAAGAAACAATCGCGTGTCAACACAACCACGCAGCCACAAGGAGGAACAAAGACGAACAGATCGAGGCATATGGACGAACCGCGCTGCTTTAGCTCCGACTCGGCGCACACGTTGAAATTTCGTCGACCGCGCAGGCCGTGACGTCACCACACGAGGCCTGCTAACTCTACACCTACGTGCCGACTTCCACGATCGCCTCCAAGCCCTCCTCCGCCAACAGCTGGTGTACACTTTCCGTACGGAGCGCTTACGTTCTTTTCTCCTTTCTATTTCGCTCTCTTTCTTTCTATTTATGAATTGCGTTGGAGGCCTCATTGAAAACGGCATGACCACGTCGTATACGCTCAGGTCGGAAACCGTTCCCACTCCTGAAGCGCCGCTTCATTTCGTGGCTATAAAACTTCGGGTTAAAGCCTGCGATTCGGGAGAAGTGTCGTGTCAAATTGTGTTGACGTCGACTTCGAATGCGGTGACGGTCAGCGACGGGCGACTGGAAAGCGAGCCCGCGGAGAGGGTTAACGCAACGTCGATTCTCGTACACGTCCTCCAGAAAATGCCGCCGTTCGTGAGTAGCCTGTTCCAATCGTTCGCGTAAAAAAAGAAAAATAGCGTATGTGTGTGTGTGTGCGTGTGTGTGTGTGTGCGTGTGTGTGGGGGGGGGGGGGGAGGAAGAGGCTGGGGGCTTTTGCGCCTTTCGAGCAGCTCAAAAGTTAGAACGTAATAGCGAGGCGGTCGGTCGTTGTGAGGGGGTGAAGTTTCGGCCGCGCGCAGGGTTCTACCCGCGCCATTAGGCCCGGTAATCCGTTTTGAGTGCTCCTACGCGTTGGAATGGTGTCGCGGGTCATTTTCTCCCAGTGTTCTTGTTCGCCTTGTCGTAGACCACGCGTCGAGGCCTCAGTAAACTTTCTGGAAAAAGGGAGGGGGGCTAGCATTTCGTTTCTCCTGCTCTAAGTATAGTTCCGAACAAGAGGAGGAAATTGACAAGTAAGTTGGAGTTTATGCACCTCGTCCTATTTCCTTACGAAAAAAAACTACACACACACGCACTCAAATCTACGCACTAGCTTGAAATAGCGGGTGGGCCATTTGCGAAGTTGTTGTAAAGACGAGTACATTTTATAGCACATTCCGCAACATTTAGGCCTCTATGTAATTGTTGTTGTTTTCTTTTCTTTTTTACACGCGGAGTACCGCTTGAATATGAATTTAAAATTAGAAGGGGTTGATTTGCAAGTGACAAAAGTTTGCGCTAACTGATGTCTTGTTCGTGCAAACAAACCATGGCACAAAAATTTAAACAACACAACACCGTTGTGTTGTCCAAATTTTTGTCCCTAGTCTCAAGTAAGGCTTTTTCCCCCACTATGATCGTTTATCAGCTTGCTTGCGCAGTAACCCCTATTTCACGACACTGGCGCTGCTTAGAATTCCGCTGAGACATGATATCGATGAACACCGAACGTCGGGGCCTAATTTGGACCCCGGGATGACCATATTCTGTCATAGCAGTAGTTTTAAGATGAGACTTTCAGTTCTGGAGTAACAAAAACGAATAAAGCCGGCGATCACTTGCCCCCCCCCCCCCCCCCCACCCCCTCAAGCCTGTACCCCTCAAGCCTGCGACGAGTTTCTCGTAATATTGTCGGGGATTGAAAAGGCTCGAGGCACGTAAACTGAAAATACAGGTTTAATCCGCGAACTTCTGGCACAAACAGAAGAAAGAAGGTGCGTCGAAACAGCAGCAGCGAACTTCGCGGCGTCGGCGTGACAGCTTACTGGAGCGAGACTGGGAGAGAGAAGGTGTTATCCTGGGAGTCTGAGTTAATCGACAAGGCTGCACTGGGCTCCTCATCTATTTACCCTCCGTATCTCGAATATTGGACCTAGAATCTTCGAGGGTGAGCTAGGACGACACTGACTCCGCAAGGTGATGTCGGAAGCCGACATCACCTTGCCGAGTCAGTCCTTTACCGAGTTATTTTTTACACTTAGAGTAAGAGTAAATTCGAATATTCTAGAAGTACGAAAAAGCGTTCCTTCTTCGTCATGGACGTGGTAATATTGTGTAAAAGTCTCATATTCTTACCTCATCCCGCATTCCACCATTCCTCTCATGTTCATGACCCTGTGGCCCTTGTTGTTGGCCCACATCAAGCACATAAAATGATCCGGTAGACCGGAACCAACACCACAACCAGGAGCCCAACTGGACTTTCCCTCAGATAACGACGACTCGGACCAGGTTTTGTCCTAAAATAAACTCTCTCTCTCTCTCTCTCTCTCTCTCTCTCTCTCTTTCTCTGGGGGGAAAAAACGATCAACTTTAAAAGCCTTAGTTGTCATTGTTTTTAAACTGGCTTTCTCTGAAACATCAACGCCAGTGAGGGCATAATACACGCGTCCGCCGAACCCTACGAGCACGGGTTTCAAAAATGCGTTTCCTGGCTTTGAGACTTTCTGGTTGAGCTCCCGTCTCGTACGTGTTGAGGAGCTTGGAAACAGACGCCAGCCTGCCATGAATGGCGCCATTGTTCTGTCTTGAAGAAGGAGTGGGGAGACAAACGGCAAGCGAGTTCAGCAACCCCTGACGTGGCAGGATAGGCCTCGATATTTGGGGACTTGTTTAGTCGCAATCGGCGGTGTAAGTCGTTTTTTTTTTTTGTGTGTATGTGTGTGTGTGTGTGCGTGTTTGTGCGTGTGTGCGTGTTATAGACGTAGTCAGTTCTTATATTCAACGTTGTTTAGCATGACTCAATCATACTCGGAAAATTAGATGTAGATAAAGCATAGCAGACAATCCTTTTATAAAAGGCGTACTCAAGTAATGCGAAGCGACGTCGCATTACAAGTAGGCCTTTAATTTAAACCAAATATCACGATCGTTGCAAACGTGGTCGGCTTTTTGTATTTATTTACAGGACATCAGTGACAATAACCCGTTAACAAATCCCCAGTTCCCAACATTTTCAAGCACACATGGCAGTTTTCTTTTTTTATTCACTATTCCAACAGTTAACACGGTAGTCGTTCGTCGGTGCTTTTCGGTTCACTCAAACGCTGAAATCTGCACTTATATACAAATTTGCGCGAAAGACGCTTCAGTCAAAGGAGTGTAGGGAGAGCGGTGGTCTCTAGTTGTATTCGTGACTCAAGTGGTGCGCATTTATAATCCCCGTTCCTCTGTTTCACAGTTTTGCCGGTGGGCCGCAGAAGTTTTCGCTTCGCTGTTTGACAGGTGCGAGCTCACCGTTTCTAGAAGTCACGTCTTTGCCTGCCGCTGGGTAGCACCGCTTCTCTAGTGTTGCGGATAGGATACATCGGTTTATGTTCGGGTACAACGCGCAGTAATCAGCACCGCGACTTATTGTTGCGGCTTTTGTTATTAATGCGAAAGCATTAACTATCCCGTGGAGCGGAGCCGGCGGCGTCTGTAACCGCTAAAAAACGCGAAAGAAATGCCCATTCTCTCATTAGCTGAGCAAAACGGTCCCTAGATAGTCATTGGCGGCAGGTTCAGTAGAGCGTGCGCTCGGCCGCCGCTCTCGTGTCAGGCGTTGCCGGAAAGGGGGGGGGGGGGGGGGGGAGGGGGGGGGGGGGGAAGGGCTGCGGCAGCTTTTGTTTTTCTCGGAGTCGAAAACCGTGGCAGCGCCTGAAGCATCTACATCGTTAGCTAAACGTGGCCGAGGTTCGTCTTTGCCCTTGTAATCGTCGCTTTTATGCTTTTTAAAGTATGAACCAATTAGCCCAATTAATCACTTTGATCAAGTTCCGGTTCTATTTTTTGTCTATTTTTTGAAGCTACAAGACGTGGCTTAAATGTGTAAACTATGCGTAGTATGTACACTGCGCGACATCGCGTGAAAGCGACATCTGCGGTTCTTAGCATTTTAGTCGAAAAGGTTAGCGTGGAAAGTCAAGTGTGACCGCCTAAGGTAATGTCCGGCATTAACGATTTCTCCCGCGCTAGTTGATTTGACCACTGACTTTTTGTTGCGAGCTGAAAGTGAAAAGGTCCTGTTCGCGCCAATTGTGCCACGCTCATGCGCTAGGATTGTTAAAATA
Organism: Ixodes persulcatus; assembly: GCA_013358835.2. NCBI lineage: Eukaryota > Metazoa > Arthropoda > Arachnida > Ixodida > Ixodidae > Ixodes > Ixodes persulcatus. The sequence goes on from JABSTQ010010507.1 coordinate 804,536, forward strand.
TGAATCTGGGCTACTCTACATTTATATCTCGCTCGCCCCTCTTCTACTCGCGCTCACGCCCTAAAACTAAAACAGTTTTAAGAAAGTCTGCCAATGTACAGGAAAATTGCGAGCTGCCGCGCTGGCAAACATACGAGATTGTATAGTCGGTTACAAGTTAAGAAGGTAGGAGAAGCTCCTCCCACAAGTGTGGTGCATCGGTTTCAAATCCCTCCGCAATCGAAAGAAGAGTTCACTGGAAACGCTCCTTGTTCCGCTTCAATGGATAGATAATGGCCACAGAGTGGTGGCAACTCGTCTCCGACCCCCACGTTTTAAGAAAGCGACCTTTGTATTCATCGGAGAGGGAACCGAGCCCCTGAAAGCAGCCTTTGTATCAATCGGAGGGGGACGCTAATCCCAGAAAGTCGTCTTTGTTTGCATCGGAGGGGGAAGACTCTTATCTCCCTCTCGCGGCTTCCACAATGCTAAGTCAAATTCGAAAGATAAAGCAAATATGTACAGAAAGGCAAGACCCTCCTCGCGCGTTGGCCGCGACGTCACGGAAACGATGGGACGCTATTGGATGCGGAGGTGGCGGAGGGATATATGATTCCCTTTGAGGGGCATTTGCCGCTACCTTCTTGACTTGTAACCTACTATAGTCATTTTGTGATTCGTCAAAGTAAAGAAGCATCACTATGAAAGATCAGCCAGGTGGCGATAAAAAAAATTCGAAATCACTTTCTTCATTTTTTTTTTTTTGTCTTTGTCGACACATACACGTGTGTCAGGTGACGACACATTGTCAAGTCGTAGTGTTACGCGACGTCACGTGACCACAATCCACTAAGTTTGTCGTGGTGTGACTCGCCTTTCCTCTTCCCCGAATTTAGCAGTTTCGTAACGCATTTCCACCGCTCGAAATGCCGAAGTCAGCCCTATATAATACATTCTGCGTTAAAAATGCGCGAGTATGCGCCTACGACAAGCTTAATGCACCCAACACCTGTCGTCCAGCTATAGCGACATAAAAGTGTGCATCTAGTTTAGGTCGAGGCTCAAGAAATATATTTTAAGCGTAAAATCTTCGCAGCTTAAATGTTACAAATCTACCTGTTTTTCGCCGGTACTGTTTTGAAATCCTGTTTACAGTATACCGGTCGATTCAACGTTATTTGTTTGTTTCGTTATAGCACACAGGCAAGAAGAAGTCTAAATAGATTTTGTTTAAATATTGTTTTAATTTACGAAGAAAATAAAAGAAAATGAACATACCGCTAGACTTCTGAGCAGATTTTATTTTTTGAAGGGAGACATTTATTGTGCAAATATTCATAAAACAAGAAGAGTTTGCGTTTTTTTTTCAAATACGTTGTGGTATCTGTCTCTGCTGAAAAGAACCGACTTGGGCTCTGTGGCAGCCCGCGACCTGAACCACATAGAGTATTAGAAGGTTGTATATTTATATACAGTAGACATATATCAGGGTATTTTACGCATTAAGGACCAAGCTGACTGCACTCTCACCTCTTTTCCAGACACTAGATTAATGCTACACAGTGTGGACTGTTTTTAATGCTCATTCTGATGAATGAAGAGAGCACACTAAACGTTGTAGGCAATTCCCAAAAGATTTCTAATGCCCTTGTAACACGGGCACCGCTAACTGCAGTTAAATCACCTTTAACTACAGTTAGACTCAACCACAGTTAACACAGTATACTCTCGGACAGATATTTAAGGAGTAAAGAGTGCGCGTGCGCAGCTTTGATGTGCGCTCAAGATGCGCAAGCGCATGTGCTCCCATGCCTTTGACTGCATAGCCGATACGATAGCATAGCCGATACGATAGCCGATACGATAGCATATATACGATAGCATGGTAGCTATGGCTTGACGCCACTGTAGTTAAGCAAGACTTAACTGCGGTTAAGGGTGCCCCTGTAGCCAGGCTATAACTATGGAACGCGTCGCTGCTCAGTCTTTGAATAGATGAATTTTGTAAAACTCAATTCTACCGATACTCCAATCGGTCGACTTCACAGATGAGCTCAAAGCTTGTTCAATCAAGAAGAAAGGAATCCAACTGGAGATTGGTTAGCACCCTAAAACTTTGAAAGTCCCTAAATATATATATATATATATATATATATATATATATATATATATATATATATATATATATATATATATATATTAACTGTCTGGGAGGGACACACGTGTCAAGAAATTATTTTACGCGGAAAAGTTTCTTTTTAGCAATATTGACGGCGTGAGTCCCTATTTAGTCGGCAGTCACCTCGTTTCCACTTTTTTTCTCTCTCGGCATTCCGGGCGCGTGGAGGAGAGGTGGATCGGCTTCGCCTTCACGTTGAGGTGGAAAAAGCGAATGGCCATCTCGTTGATATGGAAACAGTGCAGGACCGTTCCGTGACGTAATGGACTTTGCGCGCAGAATTTAAAATAAATATCGCGCCGTCAATACTTACCTAAAAAAATTTTTGCGTAAAATGAATTTCTCGACACGCTTGTCCCTACCAGACGGTTTAAAAAAAAAAAAAAAAAAACATTTATTTTTTTCTTTTCAGGTGCCTTTTAATGTATGGCTATGCTATATTTAAACCGTTCACTGCTCCTAGTGTTCCCTTGCAGTCCTTCCGAGCACGCCTCTTCTTCTTCTACCCTGTCACACTACGCAAGGTGTGATCAGAAAGACAACGAGGGAACACCAGGGGCGAAAAACGCTTTAACTAAAGCCTAACAATATTTTCCTTCGCACGTCTTCGCTTGGTAGCACTTCCACGGTCCCAAGTGCAGAAATAGAAAGCTCTCCCCTGAGCTGAAACGTCAATTGTAGCTTTGTGGGCCCCCGCGCTACTTAAGAGCCCCATGGGACCCAGAAGCGTTTGCAGCCTGCGCCAGAAGTACACTACAACACGAGGCAGCAAAACATACACATACGCTGCAGAACCCAGAGATCCTGGGTTCAATCCCCACCTCTGCCCGTTTCGATCTGGATGAGCATCGTACCGGCGTGCGGTCGTGTATCACTACTGCGTGGTGCACGTTAAAGACCCCAGGCTAGCGGTTGCACTGCACTTGCTAAATTGCTCATCTACAGCGAGTGACTCGTCGCAACTTTAAATAGCTGACCAACTACACGCTGTATAAATATCCCCACAACCCCCCCCCCCCCCCCCAACATACACATAGTAACGCATATAGGGAGTATTCACTGGCTGCCATATCTGTGTGCGTGGTTGCTGAGCGTGTGCTGACGGCGCGTGCTTCCACAGTTATTTTGCAACGCGCATTCCGCACCATCAAGATTGCCGGTCTTAGCAGGCCATTAATGTAAGCTCTTTCTGAGCATGCGCCCTAAACATCGCCCTCAAACATGGCGTCCAGTGAATGCGCCCTATACTCAACGCAAGTGAATCAATCGACCGATATCACCAGCCAGTTTCGTTACACCGCCGATTCCGCAATGCATCGAGGGAACTTTAGTCTTTTTGCACGTAAAACAACCTCGCTGAAGCACTGCGCGTGCAAAGCATGACATGGCACAAGGACACAAGGAGTCTCGAGAACTGCCGCATCCCTCGTCTGAACTAAAGTTATGGCGGCTTCACGCATGCGCCGAACACTTGGTGAGATCGGTCTGTTGACAGACTGCTGCTACGTTTTAAAGGAGCGGTGCAACGATTTTCGTACTTTGCACAAATATTGCTTAGGTAGAAGGAATCCCCGCCGTTTATAACCTGTGAGACCCGCATTAGTTTTTCCCTCCACGCAAAAGTCGTCGCAGAAAAAAGAAATAGAAAAACGAGCAGCGTTCACCCGCTCAACTCGCACCCAGAACAAGCGACCACGTCATGTGAAGCTGATGATATATGCCACCAATGTTTATGAAGCCACGTACTTGGGTCGGCACAGCGCAGAACAGGCTCTGAGTTCCAGACATTGTTAGGCTTCGGCCATTATTGTCATTGCAGCGATTTGACACGAGCCACTACCCGAATGTTTGTCGATCTATCTAGCCTATCATGACCCCAAATCTAGTGCTCACACACTGCTCATGTAAAATCTACGAGCCGCATTCAAATATCTTCACTGGGGGACTATGCCAACACTGCGACCACGAAGCTACGTCATCAAATTTTGAGAAGGAGAGGTTGAAAGAAATCGCTCGTTTTTATTCTTGAAATTACACCGCCACAAGTATGCGTCTTGCTCAGTGGCGAAGGGGATCGGTGGCCGAGTGGGCTAGAGCCTAGCGCACACCAGGGGCCCTAATCTGGACGCATGACGAAAACGTCGGCGAGAAATCTGGCGGCTGTGATTGGCCGACGCCGCACTTGACCTTGGCGCCGGCCAATCATAACCGTCAGATTTCTCGCCGTCTTTCTCGCCAAGTGTCCAGATTAGGGCCCCAGCTCGGAGCACGTGGAGCGAAATCTCGCGCAACAGAACCCATGATCCTGTTTCGATCTGGATGAGCATCGTACCGGTGCGCGGTCGTGTATCACTACTGCGTGATGCACGTTAAAGACCCCAGGCTAGCGGTTGTACTGCACTGGCTAAATTTCTCATCTTCACCTGGGAGACTCCTCGCCCGCTGAGGCAGAACAGGTTCTAGGCTGTATAAACATACACACACCCCAATTTTTATTCATTTTTTTGGTCAGTGGCGTTGCGTGCGAGAAACCTTGAGTCCCACTGGTGCCAGTAAGCTCGTGTAAAATGAAAAAAACTTTCCAACTAAATACCGTTGCACCTTTAACCAGAAAAATGTGGAAAACATGTTTTCATTGCCTATGTATTTTTTTCTTGTAAGTTTTAGTCAGTTAATATTTTTTGTAGTTTTTGCTTGCATTGAAGATATTTTATGGCATATTAGTAGCGGAAGCTGAAAAAAAAAGAATATGAATCCTGGGTGTTTTAATTCTAGCCGTACGAAACCACCGTAAAACGGCGTATTTAAAAAAAAAAAAAAAAGAACATGCCGAGGCATAATATTGCATTGTGCAGCATTATCTGCACATGTCCTAAACATAGCTCCTGATTCCTGCCTGACCTTTTTTTTTTGTTTAGTATCATTATTATTTCACATGCTGAAACCTAAACATACTAGCTTTTAATTTTTTTTTTTCTAATAAAAAGTTGCATTTTGTCGTGATTTCATAAAGTCCTTTTTTTTACGATAGCTCGGATCAAACTCCCGTCAAACCATCATTTTGTGTTTTTCTCTGGGCCGCTGCGATCGACGCTCACGAGTGCGGAAGTCTAAAGAAAAGTTGAATTGCCTCTGGAGCGTTTTGCACAGATTGGTGTCGACCAAATTGCGAACGAACGCTAGGTCGGCCGTCAAGCCGGGTGCAGATTTCACTTCATTCAAAAACTCTACACAAAAAAAAAGAAGAGGAAGGAAAAAAGCATTACTTGAGTAGACAGTTCCCAAAGCGGCTTTTATCCAATCATTCGGTTCGAGCTAGAGACCGTGAGCCACTTGGAAACGCTTGCCGTATCCATCGATCATCATCGATTTTCTCATCAAGGCCTTCGTTGGCAACAATTCAACTTCATTACGGGTTTCTGAGGCATTCGTTACGGCTTACGCGGAACTGGAGGGTCGACTGGGAACGTTTGGTCACGGGTCCGTAGCTGGGGCGGATTTAAGAGAGGCAGGAGTACTGGAGAAGGTGTTACCCCCCTCCCCCCCCCCCTTTCTTTCAATTCTTCAAGGACGATTTTTTATAAGGAAAAGCGTTGTTTTTGATGAAATTAGAATCGTCTTTCTCCTTGACGTCACATCCGTCTTTGACCTTGTATCTCTTTGCAGAGGCTATCCCATGCCTGATAGATTTTATTGCGAAGTAGTAGTGTAAATAACCACTGTTTCCTTATGCTTATAACTCTCTCCCCGATCTAACAAACTTGCGTATAACAAAAGCATATGAGCATGCCACATTCAAAGTAAAATTTAAAAAAAAAGGATACGTCATTTAGTTTTAGTGACAAACTGCCGGTGCTGTTGAGAAACCACAGTAATCCCCATCGAGGAGCCCCGAAAGATTTGGGAATTATTTCTGGTTTCGCGGCATCGTGTCTTGTTTCGACATGCATGTGTGTTCACGAGGCATAATATCGCATGACCTATCCCGAATGTCGGGAATACAAGCTTCGTGTTGCCATCTTCTCCGTTCGCTCGATCATAACTCATTGGTAGCTGTAACGAAGTTATAACGATGAGAAACCGTGAACACGAATCTATGGCGAAAGCCATGTTTTTTTTTTTCTTTTTTCTCCCTCACAGCACATCTCTGCACATTTTCTTTTTCTAAGTACTCTCTAAAGCGCAGCGACCATACTCCAAGAAATCTGGAGCGTTTCCTCGTACTCATTATCAGGGCGCAGACTTTTTTTTTTTCATTTTGTTTTCAGCGTCGCCATTTGCCGAGTTATTTCCGTAAACCTCAGCGACTGGCACTGCGTAACGCTTTGTGGGAAAGTACACGCTCCAGATTTCTCGACCCGCGGTCGCACCGCTAATACTTCATACAAACCACAGTCTGCAGACAGACACTGTCTGAGACGTCTTCCTTTATTTTATGACGGTCTTGTAGTGGAAGCCGCGGTAGGCACCGCAACTGCCTCCACGCTCTTTTTTTTTTTTCTTTTTTTGGGCGCACAAGCGACGTTGCGACTGCAACATCGCGAGTAAAATTGCACCACGTGAATCAGGCTTCAAAACATGTTTGCTTCATCCATATTTGCGCTTCCAACATGCCTGCACACCGCCATACGAGGAAGAAACGTTCCCCAGTCAGTGTCTGCAGAATGTCTTTTGCGTGACGTATGAGCAGTGTTGTCTCAGGGGTGAAGAGCGTTTGGGTATAGACCAACACGCGGCCCTGACGTCACGCAACCACGGTGGCACTGTCGACGGCACCGCGCATGCGCAGACGCTTCACTTCACGCGAATCCGGTTTCTGCGCACGCGCAGTGCGCACACCTTGTGTGGGCAAACGTTGCCAGACGTTGCAAAGAAGAGACGCCGCGTGCGAAAGACCCTGCAGCGGCTCCCGCGCGTGCGCAGATGGCGGCGGTGACGTCCACGACGGCGTGCGCGCCCATCACGTCGCACACGCACCACAGCGGGTCCCTGCCGGAGCTGGCCAACAAGCAGGCGCAGGGCGCGGCGGTCCTGTCGTCCACCGGGGCGGCCCCCGACGCGTCCTCGGGGGCGGCCCGCCGCGACGAGAGCGCCAAGCCGCACCTGCACCTGGGTTTCGCGGAGCGCTTGCACGGCCTCACCGAGAAACTGCACAGCATCGGCGGTCACCTGCGCAGCGAGGGCGACAGCTCTGCCAGGACCCGCACCGGTGGGCCTCTTCCCTCCTCTTCCCTCCTACTCACGTTTGACGCCAAAAACACGCACACACACGAGGGACAGAAAGTGAGAGGCAACACTACAGGACAAGGCGCCTTGTCGCGAGTTGCCTCTAACGTTTTGTCCCTGTGTTTTTTGGGGTAAAACCTCGGCATGAATCAGAACCAACTATCGCCCAACTTGCAGTTTAATCTTCTTCCTCCCCCCCCCCCTTTCCTGCAGTCCCCCTTTCTCATTCTTGTATGCTTTACCAACAGCTCGTGGATCACTGTACTTCGTTTCACCTTAAGCCCAGACGCAGCTGACGCTACGACCTGATGGGAACAATCAGACAGCCTTAAAAGGGCACTATCATGGCGTTCGTCGTGTTTCTCCACGTGTTCTATCATCGCTGAAACAATCATAAACAGAAAAGGACTAGGGACTTGCGCTTTTGACGCTGCTTTATTGGTCCCATTACTTCGTAGCGTCGGCTGCTCCTGGACATAAGCTTCAACGAAGTATAGGCCGTAGTGATGTCACCTTCCGGCGAAAAGCACAAGGCATAGAGCTTGGACGCGAGTGATCTGTCGACGTTGGACTGGAATTCGTGTCCTCACAGGACGTACACGAGCCTTTCCGACCGCTGACAAGTTCGGCTCGGACTCGAGTGCCAATCTTTTACCCCGCGCTGGCCTCTACACTCTAAAAGCAAAAGGAAGGAGAAATGGAGAAAAAACAATTTTTGTCCCTGTCGCCAATGGAAGGCGGGGAAGGTGCTCCCGTTCCTTTATGTTACCGACTCACACGCCACACCGTCTGGTGGCACTTGAAAAAGGGACGAAACATTCCTCCTCCATCTGCGCGGCGGCAGCGGCGGTTAAACAGGTGACGGCAGGGATGGCAGCTTTAGTGCTTTGTCTAGCAACACTGGGCGATTGATGCGACAATTTGAGTCAGGAAAAACTATGGGCACAGCTGAAAGAGTATGATTTATATGCACATTTGATTAGGCTTTTAGAGCGGGCATACACAAATAATAAGGTTGTTATAACATGAGAGGCACAAGTGACAGAACCGGCAACAATAAAAAGAAGACTCAGGCAAGGTTGTCTGCTATCGCCCCTGATTCTTGTGATATACCTGAGTAGAATGGGGAAAAAAAATGAGAAAAGTGCATTTTAGGTTTTCATATTTCATATATGGAGAGAATGGTAAATTAAATCAAGTTATACCGGGAATGTTCTACCCAGACGACACTGTACTATTAGCAGATAGCCGGGATAGGCTACAGGATCTCATTAAGACCTGTGGAGGGGAAGCAGACTCTCTGGGCCTCAAATTCATTAGCGGCAAGTCAGGAATAACGGTTTATAACGATGAGAAGGGGGCCCACCGAGAATTCAAGACGTTTTAATAGAACACGCAGATAATTATAAATATATAGGAGTATGGTTGAATAAGTATAAACGATACTCAGAAGAACAGCAAACAAAATATGCTAAAGAAAGGAAAAAGGAATATAGCAATTATGAAGCATAGAGCACTATGAAATTACAATAGATATGAAGTTGTTAGGGGCGTATAGAAAGGAATCATGGTGCCGGGACTGTCTTTTGGCAATTCGGTATTATGCATGAAACCTGAGGTCCAGTGGAAGTTAGGGACAGGGCACAGAAGCGTAGGCAAAGTGGCGCTGGCGGCACATGGGAATTCACCAAATAAAGGAGTGCAAGGAGACATGGCCCTGGCATATTTCTAGGTTAGAAGGCAATCAGTAATTTGAAATTTGAACAAAAACTAGACACAACTGAGGATACACGACGGGCGAGAAAGATTTATAAGCGTCTCTATAGGAAACGTCTGAACCCTAAATGGACAAACCGGACCCGTAAACTGAAATTCAAATACCAAGAGTGAAGGGGCGGGGCAGGGGCAGGGCACACAACCTCAGTGGAAAATGAAATTAAAGAAGCGGAGAGAAAAGTGTGGGAGGGAAGAATGCAGGGAAAATCAGCTTTATCTATGAGTAGGGGCCGCAAAGAGGAAATAACGAAGAAGAATCTGTATGATAATTCACGGGGGAGGTTAGAACAGGAGCATTGAGGACTAGTACAAATAAAACAAAGTACGAGGGAATGGATACGCGCTGTGCCGTACGCCAAGGGGACAACGATGTAATACTAGAACATGTGGCGTATAGGTGACCAGGGCTTGTTCCCGCCTTTCCGGAGGGGGCGATGGATTTGGCCGGAGCGTTGGGGTTTGCAGACGAGATTGGGAGAATGGATGATAAGTGCGCTTTAATAACAAAGAGGAGATTAGGAGACTGGTCGAAATTATCTAGGGAATAATTGAATGACGCACAACTAACTAGCACAGCTGGGAATAGGCGGGACAGAGGAAAATCGGGACTCCCTCCAGCGTGGCTCCGGCCCAAAGTCTCAGCCCAGTCTCCCAGTAGGCCCGGTGTTGGGGTAACGCCGACTAGGTTTGACCAGAGGAAAATTGGCGACTCCCTCGCAGGGGAGAGGAGGCGGTAGGGGCTGATGTTTTGAGTTTTTTTGCCCGATTCCCCGAAAGAAGGGAAGCAAATTGGCTTAGAAGGGCGAGGGCAGGAATTATAATTTTGGTTTTTAGTTTTTTAGGCTAGGTGGCGCAAGCTACCGCACGTTATAAAGGGTACTGCCGTTAGCATTCATCCATCCATCCTTGTCGGGGCCGCTGAGCTTGTGGGAAGCAAGGTACGACTGGTTTCATTGCACCGGTTTAATGCGTTGGGTTGCGTGCGTCTCGTCAAGTGTGCTGCTGCGTATCATGGCTTGTGACGAGGGGAATCGATTCCGGCTTGGTCTCTACCCTTAAACTGATTTATTTAGTTTAAAGATAAAAACGTATAAACTGCACCAATGTTTAAAACGCCAAACTTTTGTAATATTTTCAGATTTCTAGAGGGAGAAGAAAGAGTTTCATAAGCCATGAAAATGCTTAGACCCCAAATTTGTCACAATAAAAATGATGTTCATATGGCAAAAAATTTAGCACTCGTTGTTTACAACGGCTCGATTGGGGGAAGTAGTTCTGCACATACAAAAATGTGAGAATGATTTTAACTTTTGTGGAGGGTGCGTGGCGTTTCATGACTGGCATTTCTTCCCACTGTGTTTTGGGGCTTAAAGGACGTTAGATTGGAGAATAATCTCCACGGTAATTGAAAAATTAACTTAGATCTAATAATTGATACAGCATCTTATAGGAATTCACTTCAATGCTGCATTTTAACATAATTCATCAAATCAATAATATAAGTTAATTTAAAGGTTTTAGTTAATTAATCTTCGTGGTTTTCTTTGAAGGCGCTGGACTAAGAGATGTACACTATTCCCTCGGAAAATTTCAAAGAAATATTAAGTTGGAGTAATATTTTATTAGCTTGTTGTGTTGATGCTACAAATGTGGCAGTAACCGGCCAAGTCGATTTCATAAATAAGACTGCCATATATAGCGATCGGGTGAAGATGGCATTCGTGGAGGAAAGCGTGTGATCGGTTTGGCTGTTGTGTTGTTCTTGTTTGTATATTCCATTTGTATACGTCAGTGCATTGTATTGTATATTTGCGCTTTTTCTGTGAATTTAGAGTTTGAATAGCGCGGTAAATACAAGCGCCGCAGTTACGACTTTTATTTTCCGTTTTGAGCGCCATCTCCTGGAAGCCATATCAATCACTTTTCTTGGCCCTATACGCCAAATGACTGTTGTCTTTCAGCCGAACACTGTTGTCTTTCTCGTACGAAGTATGGGACCGGTGCTTGAAAACGGATGCTTGATTTATTTTAGTGCACGTAAAAGACGTCGGAAAGGTATACAGGCCGTGCGCTGTCACTCCGCGGTGAAACGTCGCCCAGCTGGCTAAGTCTTTGGACCCGGTTCTCGCTTACGGGCCGCCATGTGGGTTTAAGGGAGGAAGTTTTCCTCCTTCGGTAGGAAAAAAAGCTGGGAAGTTTCATTTCCCGTGGGAGGGTGACATTTCAATGAACCACCACAGAGTTATCAAAGCCACTGAACAGCCGCCTGGGCGCGTAACATCGTTACATTTGGATGGAGCCATCTCAGTATTCGGGCCTGAGCCTGACGCCGAACGTCCTTCGGCACATCGACTGGACACTGTTAGCCCAGCCGAACGCTGTCGCAGAGCACGTGTATAATTTGGATCTGCGCTCGATCTCACTGTGATGACGTCCAAATGCGTCACTGACAGCTTGAGAAGCGCACGGCGTGTCGATGACGCGGACATCTCATATCGCTCCTCGGCCAATGAGATTGCTTCATTAGCCGATCACAACGCCGAAGAACCAATCACGAAGCAGAAAGCGGAAACATGATTAGGCATAACCTGCGCTACTCTTTTTTGTTTTGTCAGTGACCATAGCGCACGGGCTTTGATTATTTTAGCTGGGGTCGACTTTACACGCTGGAAACACGTGGTACCTCGCTCCGTGTGTTTGCACTCTAAACAAAGGCACGTGGGCTCCCTTTCCAGCAGAAAACGTAGGAAGCCAATCACCGCGAAAACATGAAAAGACCGCGGAGAGGGACGTGTCCGGAGGTGTCATTGGAACCACGATAAGTGGCCACCTATTAATTTATATGCTTACTCGAAGGTCGGGATACAGAAAGATGGAGATGGCTGCCCAGTTTATTATCGAAATATCACTGCAGAAAATCTAGATGCATTTGAAGCTGAGATTTGCCTTACTGATAGGAGCACGGTGTTGTCCAGTTTTTTAGCTGACGAGGCATATGATTACTTCATTAGAATTTTTACAAGGGTATATAAAAAGAGTTTCCCATACAAAAAACAACTTGCCCACAGGAAGGTTCGGAAGCCTTGGGTGACAAAGTGGATAATCAAAATGATGAGTAAAAAAGACGCTCTCTACAACAAATTCATTAAATCCAGAAAACCAGGTGTGCTGGCGCTATTTAAAAAGCAGCGAAATGCTGTGACACGTGCTTTACGTAAGGCTAAGCGTACGTATTTTTATGCTGCGTTTGAAAATGAGTGACGAATAGGTATTATATGGAAGAAGCTTAACTCATTTCTGCGGCGTGGCCCTTTCGTGTCTACAGCCATGAAGCTTAACATCGGGGGGGGGGGGGGGGGAGGGGGGGGGGAGGGGGGGGGAGGGGAGGGGAGGGGAGGGGAGGGGAGAGACGAGAAGTGGTTTGGCGTTGGCTGAAATATTTAATGACTATCTCGTAAACATTGTAAAGAATGGTAACGCTGCCGGTGAATTTCAATTTGTGAAAGGTGTCCCTGACACACTTTTTCTTGCCCCCACCGACGCGGAGGAAGTGGCATCAGTTTTTATGAACCTTGGAAATAGCAAAAGTACTGACATAGATGGTGTTCAAATCAAACCTCTGAAACATGTAATTAAATCAATTGCTCCTCTTTTAACACATATTTTTAATTTGGCACTTCAAAATGGCCATTTTCCTAGAAAAATGCAAATTGCAAAGGTTACGGTTATTTTCAAGTCTGGGGATAAAAACCACCTGGGAAATTATAGACCCGTTTCTGTGCTCCCAGTGTTTTCAAAGGAGCTAGAGAAAATAATACATACCAAATTATACACCTTCTGCGAAAAACACTCTATCCTAACATCTTGCCAGTTTGGTTTTAGGAAGGGGCATTCGACGGAACTCGCGCTATTAAAGCAGAACTAACTAATTTTAAACAACATAAAAAAATTGATTACCTTGGGGGTCTTCATTGATTTTTCAAGGCTTTCAATTGTCTAAATCATAAAACTCTGCTTCAAAAATTAAATGCATACGGGGTGCGAGGAGAGCCTCAACGATGATCGAGAGTTTTTTTTTTTTTTTTTTAAATATCGGCATCAGTGTGTCGTGATCGACAGTCAGCGCTCTAGCTTAAAGAAACTGGCGTCAGGAGTGCCGCAGGGAAGCATCCTTGGACCCCTTCTTTTTAACTTATACATCAATGATATAGTAAATATAGACGACAGTGCAGATTTTATAATTTACGCAGACGACACCAGTTTATTCTTTTCGGGGAAAGTTGTCCACCAGGTTTTATGTGCGGCAAATAGCGTTTTGCAGAAGATTAGTGACTGGACAATCTCGAATTCTTTAGTAATTAATACAGATAAGACGAAAGCAATACTTGTTCGATCCAAAAAAACACAGTGTTTTTATCTACTCAAGGGCTCTCTCTCCAAGGACGAAATATTTACTTTGTACAAATTGTGAAGGTTCTTGGTGTGATATTTAATGAGTACATGAGCTGGGACGCCGAAGTACAATGCATAGCTGGCAGACTTTCAAAAGTTGTGGGCATTATTTATAAAACCCGTCATATATTACCCCTTTCGGTCTTAATTCTTCTTTATAACTCCCTCTTTTACTCTCGCTATAATTACTGTTTCCTTGTTTGCGGTAGCACAACGGTTACAAATATGCATCCCTTGCATGTTCTCCGGAAGAGAATAATTAGAATTATGTGCAATGCGGAGTTCAACGCTCACATATTACAACTTTTCAAAAACCTTCATATAGTTCCAATTACAGAGAATTATAATTATAAACTTCTTCTAGCATATCAAACGTCTGTAAGGCAAAATCAACTTGTTTTTCTATCAATCGCCAATATGAAGCGGAGGGCGCCTGCATATGCAGGCCGTTCTGTTGACACATGGTCAACGCCTCGCTCGAGAACAGGCTACGGCCTCCAGATGTTGCAGTACTCGTTGCCTAATGTTATAAAGAAAACACATAGACTGGGCACGGATTTGATGAGTTTGAGCAGAAAGGATATTCGTTCCTTGTTTCTCTAGTGTTATTTGTGCCTATTCTTGATGGGACCTCCGACCTGCAAAAAATGTTCGTGATGTACGTCAATTTTATTTTTATATGTTGCGTGTTTTGATCATATGTAAACCTTGTTCTACGGGTCACTAGTGTGTAAAATAGTTTCTCTCGTTGCTGGTGGGGAGGAGAAACTCTGTCAAGCGACAACAGTCTGCTTTTTTTTTTCTTCCTCCCCCTCTCCCCTGGAGAGAAACAATAAAGTTGAAAGTTGAAAATGTGATTCGACCTGAAGTATGCGACGTCCGCAGGGGCAGTGAGCGAGTGAAACGTCGCTATCTTTGTCTCTGCGCACTTCGCTTTCTTTCCGCTCAGCGCAGTAATAGGCTACCCGTGTGTTCTGCGAGAAAATAAATGCACAATTTTTCTTTAATGCCCCAATTGACTTGCATTGAGAGCGCATGCGAGGCAACACGAGTCGATGGGATCAATCGAGCAACGCCAAAAACGCAACGTCACGGCGTTCATCGTGCTTCTGTGCGCGGGCTGTCATCCGCTAAACCAATCAAGCTCAATTAATGTGTCTAGCTGACCTTTGTGTGTCAGTGTTCGTGTGTCTTCTAGCCTTTAACCGTGCTCTTGCAGATGGCGAAACAAAGTATTTCCGTTTCACCTTGGGACGTACCGTGCCGAACGCTACAAACAACTGGGGTCAACCCATAGCTCGGAGTTTGTCCCGTGAACTTCCGGTTACAGCAAGTGACACACGCAGCGATGAAGTCCCGTGGCACGCGCGGAGTGCTGGATCGGCTAACAGAACTCGTGGTGTTTGTTACAGTATATCGCAAAAGTAAAATGGAGAGGGAGGAGACTCAAATAGCCATAGAGGAGTACTGGGCACCCCGTTATCTTCGTAACCCCAACGCTTGCGAAGGAGGAGGCGTCTGGACGACGGCAATGCTTGGCGTTGCAGGGAGCGCATCCATCCATCCGGTCGTGACGGTGACGCAGAACTACGGAGACTCGACGGACTCGTCGCCCAACCAGAGCCAAGTATCCAGGAATTCTTCGAGGAAGTCAAACAGCTCTCTTCTGGTGCACAGTGGTGAGCGAGCTAAGCACTCTTTGTCCGTCCCTCGTTTCGCATCACCATTTTGGCTCCGCTTATGCGGCGGCGCGAGGCTGTGAGGCCACACTACTGCGGTCGCGCTACTTTCCGACGTGGCGCGTGCGTGGACCCTTTACGTGACGCAAATCTGATTTCAACGCATGCGCAGTGCCCACACCTGGTGCGTGGGTGGACAAATGCGGACGTGTTTTGCAGACAACGCTATGATCTATATAATTGTTGCCCTCGTCACAGACACCGCAGAACGGTGGACTGCTCATTACTTCCTTCGTTCGCTTGAATACGAATGCTTCGCTCTAGCAATATGTGACGCTTCCAACGTCTTCGCCACGTATTCTGGGATTTCGATGTATAGGTACGGCATAAGTTTGCTTAAGTGTGCGTAAGTGTCAGTGTCAGCCCATCTTTTCAAAGATCGCAATCATTGGGAGGGGTGCAAACCAGAGAGAAACGTTGGAATCATGTGCTAAAAATAAATAATTATAGTATAAAAAATGAAAGACGTTTACAATTCTCTGGCCGAATTAGAGCGCAGCTCTTGAGGAGTAGGAGGGGAGGCAAGGGTATGCCCGTGTGACGTCACGTGTGACGTCATTATGGGAAACGTCCCATAATGCAACGCGCAGTTACGCCGACGGCGACGGCGATGGTGACGTGCTCAACCCGGAAACGGGCGCCTAAGAGCTGTCCTCTAAAAATATAAAAACATCCACATAAAAAAATTAAAGGCGTTTACAAATCTCTGTAATGCGAAATTAGAGCGCAGTTGTTGAGGAGGAGAAGGGGAGGTTATGCCCTTCCTCCTCCTCCGTACTCTCCCCTCCTAACTCCCCTTCTCTGCTTCCTTCCTCCTTCCCACCTCCTCCTCCTTCCCCTCCTCATCCTCCTCTCTCCTCTTCCACTCCCCTCCTCCTCCGTAAACTCCCATCCTCCTCGTCCGTACCCTTCCTCCTCCTCCTCCTCCTCCTCCATACCCACCCCTCCTCTTCCAGTTCCCCACTAAATTGAGCTGTAAAATTGACGCCACGTGACCTCAACACCAATTCAGTTTCCCCGCTAAATTTAGCGAGGAAAACAACGTCATACGACTTCGTGTGACGTCACCCATGAATAAATTCAGTTTTTCCACTAGATTTAGCGGAAAGATTGACGTCACGTCACCTCAACACCAATTCAATTTCCCTCTAAATTTAGCGGGGCGGTTAAGCCGACAACGACGGCGACGGCGACGCCGCTATACGTGGAAACGAGCGCCTAAAAGCTGCGCTCTGAATGAGAGAGTGACTTTAGACACGTGTTGATTACGTCGATGTGTACTTGTTTTCTTCTGTAAGTGTCAGCCCGTTTTCTCAAAGATCACAATCATTGGGAGGGGTACGAACCAGGCAGCTAGAGAAATGTTTGAATCATCTGCTGATAATAATAATAATAATAATAATAATAATAATAATAATAATAATAATAATAATAATAATAAAATTAAAAAAGTTTATTTCCCATTCAACACAGGAATGGAGGAAGCAAGGAAACAAAATCTGCTTAACAGCTTGACGGAGCCCCTTGCTCCCTTACAGTTCCATATGAGAAAGTAAAATACAAAGCAAGAGCAAAATATCAACATTATATACAAAACTAAATTGCAACCTATCGCAGAAAACCAATATAGTCAATTCAAATTAGAAAGGAAATCTTGCTTCTTGCGCGGTGCAAGAAATCTTGTGCGGTGCATCATGGCAAATGTCCCATAATGCACCGCGCGGTTACACCGACGGCGACGGCAACGGCAACGGTAACGGCAACGGCGACGGCGACGCCGCTCAAGCCGGAAACGGGCGCCTAAGAGCTGCGTTCTAAAAAGAGAGTGATTAAAGACACGTGTTGATTACGTCAAGGTGTAGTTGTTTTGATGTTTTTTCCTTGCGTTTCTTTTTTTATATATATAGATCTTAGTTGTGAGCTTCCGCTTTCCCGTTGATGTTTTTTTTAACCTTTCCTGCGTTTTTTTGTTTAAGATCGCGCACTTCGTGCGTTTTTCCCGTAAGCATAAATTAACTCACACACACGGCTATATAATTCAGTTCATAACTGAAACGAAACGAGTGTTTTTATTTAGATAGTTTTCACTCAGCTTATACACAACATCCGCGCGTTTACGACACCCGCAGAATAGGTGGTTAGCGAGTTAGTGCGATTTGCGGAGGACGCTGAGCGAATGACGAGTCATAGGAGCTCTTCGTTCACGAAAGTAAGACTCGTACTGTGTGCACTGGGCGTTAGAAATGTCGGGCTCTTGTGTGTCACTGTGCAGGTAGCATTTGCACGCTACATGGTTTAGGTGATGCCACAGGAACCGCAAGGTCGCAAAGCTTTCCTAATAGTGCCACTGTATAACCTTGCCGAGTTCGTCACAAGGAACTTTTAATTTGAGCGAGCATTTTGATTTCGTACTGTTACGTAACATAATATGTGTGTCACGTCTGCAGGTTTGTATATGGTCTGAGCTAAAGGCCTCCTTGAAGAGAGAGCTCATGAAGTTGCTTCACGTTTCAGTTCTATTTATAAATGGCACATTCATCGGCGAAAACGGCTAGAGAGCTTATGCTTACGACGCCACAGCCTGAGTGTCCGAGAAAAACGCTAACCTTTATTTTTATTCCGGTGAGAAGCCACATATATCTCTGTGTGCAAGAGGAACCGTTTAACGGGCTTCGCCCATTTCATCTATACTAGTTAAAGTGTGGGACGATGGTGGCTTCAGTGCGGCAGGCCGTTTATTTTCCCTACATTTATTCGCCAGAACGTAGTGAAAGAAAAGAGGACTAGTGACGTAATCGTTTTGTATGATCCACTGGCCACATCGCGGTACAGATTTTCGTGACGTCCTACGCTAAGTAGAGCTGAGCGCGGCTTCACGTTTATAGGACGTGGACATTAACGTATGGCCCGGCGTTCATTCGATGTGAGGCCGGACGAGGATTAGGAAGGACGACGGACGCTTTGCTTTCCCTTCCCAGTGGACCTGAAGCCCCTGCGGAAGACGAGCAGCCACATCGACGTGCACACGGTTCGCGTGCCTCTGAAGGACATCATCTGCTACCTGTCGCTCATGGAAGCCGGCCGTCCCGAAGACAAGCTCGAGTGTGAGTCCGTCATTCGCCTGCCACATCTTTGCTCAGCTGGAAGGTTGCTAGCTTGGCGGTGCTGGCTGCCGTTGGGAAAGTTTGAGAGGGGAATATGCCTGACCTTACTGTTCTTTGTTGTTTTGTTTGTGCGTGTGTCCGTTTTGTTTGTTTGTTTGTTTGTTTCTTGGTTGTTGACTCAAGTTCGCGACTATGCACACATTGAGCTCGCATTGGGAGACGATACATCTTAAGTAACAAGAAGACGAAGAAGATGAAAAAGAAAAAGATGAAGAAGATGATCGTCTCACAATGCTAGCTCAATGTATGCCCAGGCGCGAACCCGGGTCTCTGGGTGCTCCGGAGAATGTCAAAATGTCAAATGACGAAAAAGTATTAAAACCTGAAACATGTGACTTCCCCCAAGACAGTCTTACTTTCACAAGTCTATCATTCAAAGTAGGTGCAAGGCTGTAGGGAGTGGCATATTTCTCAGTTGTCTAATTCTGCAATAAGAAGAGAGAAAAAAACGACTGATGGTTCATTAGCACCTGTCAAACTTGGTTTTTGTTTGTTTTTTTATATCTTGAATTACAACATGTTTTACTCGTAAAAATTGTAAGGTCCCGGCTTCTAACACTCAAGATTGTGTGCTATGTTGTTGAACACTAAATTGGGGTGCAAGATATCAGCCGCACCTCCTGATTTTCTTGCTCCTTAGTAGGTTGGGAATGACATCGTTAGTTATCACAGTTCTTAGAAACACACATCTTCCTGCACGTCCCGGAGTAAACTATTTGTCATATAAAAGAAGCAAATATACTAAGATACGTTAAATAGCTATCAATCCCTTCTAAGATCTCTTTGGCGCAACGCTGTATTACCAACAGCAGTATGAAACCTCAAACTGAACGAACAGACATTATTTTCCTCTACTGTATGCTCGTGCCAGTAAAGGCTCTTCCTTCGAACGTTTACAAAATTTTTCATTCAAGAAATTGTTGTGCATCAGGATTCGCCTTCATATGCTTCACGGTGTCAACTTAAGGATGCACTCTCTAAACTCCAATACCAAAAGCGCCGAATATAGGGTAAACTTGTGCACTCCATACGACGTGCAATGCGGTGAAAAAAGCGAGCGCGCGCCTGCGTCATCACACCTACCTCTGCCGCACTGCTCCGGACGCAGGATGCTGCAGCAACTTCGAAATGTTTTCGTCTATGCCCTTCATTTGGCTTCACTCCTTATTTCCCCACGCGAGCATTCTCAGCTCGACGCACGCGAAGGCGCCGCTATATTACGGTCGTTTCCGGCTGCGCGCGGCATGACGTCAAGCCCACAGATATCGTCACTCATCCGCGCAAACGACATTGACCAAAAATTCAGCGCTCACGGTATTCGCCGAAACTTTGCGAAAGATGTCGTCACCTCCGACAGGTCACTCGAACAATGCCGACGCTGACGAGCTTTCTTGGCGGCGTGGCGCAACGCGATGAAGCTTTTTTTTTTTACCCATTTATCCCGTAAATTACCGCTCCGTGGGCGGGAGCAGATTGGGGGTTGGCAGCCAGGTTGGATGACCGATAGCGCGATGCGAGTCGTGTCTCAAACGCCCAAGCCCTCTTCCGAAACGACCCTCGTCCGCTACGCTCCTTTTAGTTTTAAAATAGACCGCAGCGGACCAACAACGGCAGACTCAATGAGCCATCATAGCCCTCCTCAGCCAATCCAGCGTTGAGAGAGTGTCACGAGTCCTTACAGTGGAATACGACAACGCGTCGAGCGCAAGGACACGTGGTTCACTCAAGATGCTGGATTGGCTGGCGTGGATGGTAGCGTCCAGTGCGGTCCATCTAAAAGTTGGGACGAAGTGGTGGAACCGGCGTTCTAGCGATAAGGCCGCCATCATTTTACTTACATATTCGGCTGTGAACTCGGCGGCATTTCGGTGGTCCTAAATCCCTTCTTTTGTGCTCTCGGCCCGCGGAAATAACCGACTTCCGTTCTAGGAATGTTCTAATAAAGCCACGCTGCTGCTGTCACAACCGCGATACATCGAGAGGTCTAGGCTTATAGGGGTCTGCGTCGTGCGATTACCGGAGCGAGAGACGAAGTCTGATGTGGAAGCTCGTATAGATGTTTCACTCGAAGTCTGAACACAGCCGAAGCCGACATCCAATGTGGCTAATCAAGCAGCGTCAAAGGTACTACATCATCATCACAGCACTCGTTGCATTTCTGGTTCGCTATCATTGGCAAAACCATTCAACCGCTAAACCAATCACGCAACAAAAAAAAAAGCGCAAGATGGCGGCGCATTTACTGTGTGTGATTGGTTTAGTTTGATTGGCGACGATTGCCCTGACGATGCACTTTTCGTGTTGTCAGGGACGGATGCTGGTGTTTCCAGAAAATGGGGGGAGGGGGGGGGGCGGGATTTTGTACATAGGAAATTCAAAGGGGAGGGGGAGGGGGGCAGAACATCCGGTCTCCTCCACTGAATTTGACACTGGCTGCGGTCGGACTTAAAGTGAAACGAATTATAGTCGCGCTCTAGTTTCTTCTTGCATCTTTATCTAGCGGATGCAGGCAGCTCTGGCTGTTGACACCACGTATGCACGGGGGAGCTTAGAAATCGGTGGCGCGCAGTCGCGAGATAGGACATTGAGTTATACGGCTCGGAGACATATCTCTTAAAACTATCCTTCTGACCTTTCATCGCGACAATCAAATAAAAAGAAAAGCTAGAACCTACAACCGTGATTTTATGTTTAATAGCTTAGAACCACTTATTCACCCACTTGCTGTGCCCTGGAACATCAAACTGATAAAGATCATCGTGTTTCGTCTCATTAAGATGGAGGCTCTTGAGAGTTTGGTAAGATTTAATACTTAACACTTATAAATGATTGATTAAGAGTGGTGTCCCTACCAAAAAACCCAGTGAAACTTTTCGCTTTTTGGATCATGGAACGGAAGTCTATCTGGATTCTCTCTTGATATCAGGTTTCCAGAAACAATTCCAGTTTAATTTCGTTTCATAATCCAGATAGTGAGTGTTACACTGGGTTTTGCTTTAGGAGTAGCTTTGTTATCTGTGTGTACATCCTGTTATTCGCACTAATAGGGTACCCACACCCTTAAGAAATGGACAAGTGTCTTGCCTTGTGTCCTGCCCTGGGCACAGTATGGGTCCAACTTGTATTATCAAATAAGGTGTCCTTCACCGATACCTGAACGCAAACTTTCGTACAATTGCGCTGTTCTTAGAATTTAAGCTGGCTTGTAGGTTTTGTGTGATTTATAATTTGTCGTTATCTTAACTGATCATTTGCTTTGTAGAATTTTATTGGATAAAAATCTCCCAACATTAGACAACCATTCTAGTTGGGTGCTCCCGGCATTTTTGTAGTCTCAAAAGGCGTAGAACGTGCCGTGTTTTTTTTCTTCTTTTCAGTTATGTTCCGGTTGTACGACACGGATGGCAACGGCTACCTAGACAACAATGTAAGTATCTGTAAATAACAATTTAAATAACAATAAACAACAATGTATGTCCCGGTAAATAAGGTCAATTTCGCAGGGACCGGTTGTTGTTGTTGTTGTTTTATGACTTGCAGAATCTAAATAAATTTGGTAATAGCCATATGACACATTTCACGTCAAATAAGATGTCAACTACAACCCACGTATAAGACGGGGAAGATGTCGCTGCAGCGAACACATTGTCTTTTGTATGCTATGTAAGCGGTTTGACTGCGGCTTAACGCTTGACTGGGTTGGTGACACGCATGCGGAAATTTGAATGCACTGGTAATCAAAAAAACGTAAAATGTTAGAAAAAAAAAACTGCATAAACATTGCACTCATCAAGCAGCGGAGAACGCAGCACTGGGTAGTTATTTCGCTAATAGGTGCGCTTGAAAAATGAAGTTTTTTTGTTGTTGTTTTTTTGTCTCTATTTTACGTGTATTATTGAGATGTACTGGAAACACTCAAATATGTAACCGGATTATAACCATCACCAGGAATGCTGCATTTTTTTTTAATGCGATGGCGTTAAGGAGCTTGTGTCGCAAAAGAGCCGGCCTCGGTGGCGTGGCAGAAAAGCCAGCGTCGGTAGAGTGCCGCGGAAATCCTGATGGTTGATGGGTCATGAGGTCCTAGCCACATCATCTCAAGCAGGAATTTCAAACAACCTGAAACGCTCACGTGAAACGTGACGTCACGCCTGGAATGAGAGTGATTAAAAACCATGACGCGTAATGCGACTTAAAGGTCACCGCACGACTCGAGTGATTTCACTTTATAAAGTAATTCATTTGCCTTAAATAAAAAAATGAAGAATTTTAGGCGGGATTTAAATTCACGACCCTTCGGTTCAGAGACAGACACGCTACACTCTAAGAAATTCCTGCGCGTCTACTTACCCGCAAAACACTCAAAGAGCCAATCTCTGCGATTTACGAAATCAGCTCAGCGAATGATGAGGTGGAGCATCCGTTTAGACCTAAAAAGGGAGTCTGCACTGTGGCATTACGCAATCCAAAGCTTCATGCTTGCATTGCGTAATGACACAGTGCAGATTTAATTTTGAGGTCTAAACAGATGTTCCGCCTTATCATTCGCTGAGCTGATGCCTTAGATCGCAAAGATTAGCTCTTCGCGTGTTTTGCGGGTAAGTAGACGCGCAGGCATTTCTTAGAGCGTACTGACGAGGCCACGCAGGGCACGCTTGCACGGCGAATGAGAAGGCGATGCGAACGGGCCCGATAACGCTATGGTCTTCCACTCTTAAATTGAAGCTTAAGCGTCCTCCAAGATCTTTTTTTTTTTAATGTCTAATATTGCCTCCTGACATATCCTGAGTGTGTTACTTATTTTACGATAATACTTCAACCCGCGTTGAATATGGACCAACGTCGTTTTTTTTTTTTTTTTTTTTTTTTTTGAAAGACACGTCGTCCTACCCGTCTCTCAGATTTGCTCCAGGCATCAACGCTTGCTACAAAAAGAGAAGAAAAAAAGCCAGAGTACGTAAGGACATTAAACCGAACCTGGCGGACCACGGAGCCTCCCATTAGGGATTAAGATTGGGAGGACAAAAGCGGGTCACGTCCTAGCGAACACATCAAGGCCAGAGGTATTTTCGAGGGACGAATGGAGCGGTCAAACGACGAACATTGTTACAAGCTCTAATGGCTCGCTGGAATTGGTCCTTCCTTTATCTGGTTTTATAGCTCGCTCCCGTGCGCCATGAACTGAGGATGATTCGGCTATTAGCGTGAGCCCTTATCTCGATTATTAATAATTCAGGGCTCTAACCGAAATTGGTTTTCCTTTTGTTTTGAGGGGGAGAAGTGAAAGGGGCTCACAACTTTTTTGCGTGATGAGAAGTAAAGGAGGTGTAGCTCACATTTTTATGCAACGTTCATTGGAGCCTCTTATAGTTTGTTTCTTGCAATGTGTTGTGCATTTTTGAGTACTATATGGCCTACTTCAGTATCAAATGAGGAGAATTACTAAATCGGAAGCCACGTAGTTGGCCTCTTTGCAAAGCTTTCTATGGTGCGCCATCCTTGGATCTGAGTGGTAGCCAATGAGGAAGAAAGCTGGAGTAATTTGAAAAGATTGTTAACAAAATAAAACGCTTGCACGAGTGATATGCAGGGAGTCAGCCTTTACAAGCGCTCCACTTGCAAGAAATCGTGTGTCGAACAATAACTGGCACAACAATAATTTTTCGTGCACTTCCAGGGCAACACAATGTTACGTGTGACTATGTAAATATAGAGATGCCACATGACTGCTCACCTCCTTCGTGGATTGAAGTGCTCAAAAGTCAATTTTATTCATTATTTTTTTTTTTTGATGACCAATTAGGACGTGTGTAAACACCAAATATTACGCATTATCTTGCTAGAAGCAGCATGGGTCAATATTCGATACTGCATAACCTAAGAAAGAAAATCGTTTCACGGTTCATTTCAACTCATGTAATACTTTTTGGCTGATTTTTTTTTTTGTAGAATGTAGGATTTATCTTAAAAATGAAATATGTTTTACTTAATGGAGCATATGTTCATTTTTTCCGCCTAAACGCCCGTTCACGTGAAGACTATAGCAGGACGAGCAGCCCCGATTCATGTAAAGGTGTCTTCACCTTGCTAATAGCGTAAGTGAGGTGAAGTCAGCTTTCCAAGCAAAATGACGAGACTGAACGGTGGAAGTCGTACCCTAGTTACACTAGCGCTCTTAAAGACCGACGACCAGTTCGCGCTTTCCACTTTTCCCCCGCTTCCTCCTTTCCCCCTTCTACCCTCTCCACCTTTGCGTTTCCTCCTCCCCCATGGTGAGGAGAATGTTCTGCCTTGCAGAATGTCGACTCTGGTCATCGGCCTTTAACTAGCATTAGCCAACGATCGTTGGCCTCCCACAACTGTCATTGAGCTCAACTAAGTTGTCCGGTGTCGAACCGAAATGTTTTTCGCTCCGGTTTTCGTTCCGGTTCAGGAAAAACGGTTCAGCTCCGGTTCAGCTCCGGAGTGAAAAAATAAAGGTTCAAACCGGTTAGAATTGGTTCGTACTCATATGCGACAAAAACAATAGACGACAGCAGAAGATAAACTATGGATATATTATAAAAGTGTGACATATAAAATGCAAAGTCTAACATTACTGCGTAGAACGAACGAGCTAGTGCTGGGGCTCCTCGGGACGTGGGTGAAAGTGCAGTTTAATGTCAGGCAGCTGACCGAAGAAGCACGACGTCGTCATGCATATCTGGGGAAAGACGGCACCTCTGAGTCAATAGAATGAACATCAGTGCAGAAAAAACTCGCTCCACGCTGACCTGGGTCGCAGGCACTCCCAGGGCTACTTGCGCCAATCCGTAGAGTTCTGGATGGCGTTCCCTTTTCTCCTCCCAAAACGGCAACACGTTAGGGTCCCTTAAAAACCGCGGCTCCTTGTCTAGCAATGCTCAGAAGATCTGTGCGTCTTGATGTTTGTGTTTCGGAGAAGAAAACGTTTTGGTCCTTGCTGTTTCTGCTACCAGAGATCGAAGCTGTTTTGCTGTTTTCTGTAGCTGTAAGTGTTGATTGAATCCCCCCTCCCCTTCCCGGTGCTAAACTTTAATTTCGGTCAAATTATTAAATCCGCTGAGTTATTTTAAAAGTAGATTGGATGCGCCACAATATGGCAACTAGTGCAGGTTCTAAAATATCCATCGGCCTTTGTATCGCTTTTTATTCAATCAGTTGTACAATGCAATCAAGGCGTTTAAAGTAAATTGCACACAACTCTACAAAATTCAAGACAAGAAACACCAAACAGAGTCCTTAGTCCCTTGTCCTTTGTCCCCCTTCTTCTCCTTCTTCGGGGAATGTTTTCACCTAACAGAGCTGGGACTGAACGCCAAAAAAGCAAGCACAAAGAGAGGTATAGACAACGCTAAGAGTGTTGTCTATACCTCTCTTTGTCCTTTTTTTTTGCGTTTAGTTCGAGATGAAAAATTACCCAGCCCAACTCACCATTTTGCTACCAAAGAGCCTCATTAATTTGCCACTTTTGCTGACGTGCGAATTCGGGTATGTTTTAGTGATAAAGTTTCTATGACGAGCCATTTCCGGTCCCCAAAAAAAGATTGGGATGAATGTGGGCATTTGTTTAAAAAATACATAAGACCAGAAATCCCGGAGAATTTATAGTTACTGTGCTCTTTTCGTTTTAGTTCTCGAGACGAATTTTATAAATTATGAAGACGACCGTTATGTGAAAACCTGATAATAGATCGTTACAAAGCTTTCCGCTACCTATTTTTCTCGCTTTTTGACTTCCCATATGAACAAGACATCGCAAAAATAATTTATCAGTTTTGCGCAGAAACGAAAAAAAAAAAAAAACTTATTTCGGTCCGGTTCAACTCCAATTTGCCCAAAACTATTTTGTTTTTGTTTACTTTTTTGGTTATTGTGTTTTTTGCCACGCCTTTTTCACGCAACTTGACTTCGCGCATGAACCGAAAACCGCATGAAAAACATATATCCTTTCCGCTCCGGAGCGCAAAACAATATTTCGTTCCAGTTCAACTCCGGTTCGCGCGAAAAGAACGGTCTTTTCCGGTTTTCGGTTCACGGTTCGAGTTCGGTTCAACACCCTGGTGTTACGCGGTACATAGGCCTAACAACGCCAGTTGAGGTGCCCGTCAAGGGACACAGTTGAAACCGAAACGAAACCAAAACTGATGCCACATTACTTTTGTTTTTTAAAACGTGTCCAAATGAATTATATGCAAACCTTTCGTTCATTATAAACGTTCAGAACAAAATAAAATTACCTTCATCGGTGTACTTAGAGTGAAGAAATGATAGTCAGAACGTTTCACACGAATTCAAGCGAGAGAGACATAGTGAAAGTCTTATCGGCACCGACATCACAATGGCCGCCCTTGCCGATCTATGGCTTCCGCGACATACCGTGATCGTTCTAGCGGCAGCTCTGGCCTTAAGTCATACGTCTTCCGACAATATTTTCTGCTGCGATACCTTTATTTCTACATATCTCCCCAAACCTTCCGCAACAGTAGGCGCCTCGCTGGCACTGGCCATGGACGGTGATGCGGCGGACGCCGCCATCTTTTAGCTCTATTAGTGCGAACTCTCATCAGTTAATTAAGGTAGGCCAGCTCAGTTGAACTCAGTGATTGTTAGTGGCTCAATGAATGGGGCCGCTGTGTAACTCCGGCCGATCGCGATTGAGTCAACTGCCGTTGGCTTAATGATAGTTAAGAGCGCTGGTGTAACTAATGTATTAAAGAAATACTCGCGGACAACTTTCTGTGAATTTCACAAGAAGCGAAAAGTGCGCGCACACAGCTCTGTTCTGCGCTCAAGGTCCACGATCGTTCATGCGCCCAAACTTTGATTGAATAGCCATAGAAAATTGTCTGCCAGTACAGTAACTAAAGGAGAAACAGAAGTCAATTTACGATTCTTCTGCCCTGCTAGGCAGCACGGATTTCTAGAGCTAAGATTTTATTTCGATCAAAGGTGCGCTTTGTGTTTCTTACAAGTAGCAGGTTGTAGTGTGAAAATGGCACGTATATGGTCACCGATAAATAAGAACGGCAGGGAGGTCTTTCGTTGTCGTGCTTCAAGCGCGGGCTTCTTACATAACACTTGGGCGTCTCTGGTGTCTCGGACTTGTACGCGCAGTCAAAGCACGACGGAAGGCGGCGAGCGCGTGCTGAAGGTTGCGTTGCCGAAAGAGACTCGCTGCCCTTCTTCCCCTGCAAGTCACTGCGCTGCATTTTCTTTCAGGGGAAAGGTTCTTCGCCATGGTAAAATAAAGTGCCAACTATCAGGAGACTTTAGGTCAAAAAGCATGCATGCTCCCTCCTTTAGCGACATAACCCGGTGTAGCTGGGGAGCCGAGATTCATTATCTACGGCTTTTTTCGATTACCCGGAGAAGTCACACCTTTCTAGTAAGATGTCACGTAACTAGGCTTAAACTCAGTCTCATACATATTGTTTTGGAAACGATGTCGTGTGCCTTCAACAGAGAAAAACCCTCATTCTTGCGTTCCAGAAGCACGTTCACGACTGTGTGGGGTTTGAAAATGTTGGGCGTATATGAATACTTTTTTTCTTTCTGCTTCAGGAGACAGAGTGTATCGTGAACCAAATGATGAGCGTGGCGGAGTACCTGGGCTGGGATGTGTCCGAGTTAAAGCCGGTGAGTGTAACTGACAACGGTTCCTTCATTTCACCATTGTCACAGACAGACATACATTGAAGAATAGCTCGTTTGGTCTGTGCACTTCACTACATTCTTGAAATTGACCTTGCAGTGCAAACATCTACCAAAGAAATGTGTTGAATGATGGCGCGACTTTGTGACAAGCACTCTCCCAATGTAATTCAGCATTTCTTTATTTCGGTGTTAAATCAGGACGTTGCTCTCATTTTCTTTACGTTTTTTTTTTTTTGTTGTTGTTTTTTGTTACTATGAGAGTGCCGTTTTTTATATCTATTTATGCGGTATGCCTTATTTCGAGAGCGCACTAGTTTCTACTGCAACGTACGTTAAAAACCCTTTTGCTTCCTCGGACCTGATCAGTTTTCCGCCTCTCCTATCGGCGACAGATCCTCCAAGAGATGATGGTGGAGATCGACTACGACGCCGACGGCACCGTGTCCTTGGAGGAGTGGAAGCGCGGTGGGATGACCACCATCCCGCTGCTCGTACTTCTCGGCCTGGACGCCGTAAGCGAACCCCGTTTCATATCACGTCATTTCCCTCTGCTCGATGGTTATTCTATTTTTTCCTGCAGTTTTGAGATGTTCATTATAGACTTGTAATGCACGTGAGAACTTATCTGAGTGCCGGTTGACGCTGCAGAACGTGAAAGACGATGGCAACCACGTGTGGCGCCTGAAACACTTCAACAGGCCGGCATACTGCAACCTCTGCCTCAACATGCTTGTCGGACTCGGAAAAAAGGGTCTCTGCTGCGTCTGTGAGTACTTTTTAGATCATCACCGGTATTGAGTGCTAAACCACAGACTTCCTGGTGTGGGTTGCTACTGGCCTCACAGTGGTGCGACGGCTTTATTTTTTAAAATATCGGTATTACCAACGGTTCAACTTTAAAGCCGTGAAAACAAGAGAAAAATTTGAGTAGCTTATAAAAAATGACAGCGAAATAGCTGTTGTATTTTACGAAGCAACAAACACGCGCGTGCCGGGTTGTGAAGACTTTGTAACTTCCGATCGGCGTCGTCGAGGCTAGCATAGTTTTCACAGTTTTGAAGCCCCGTACTGCTGCGGGAGCACGTGGCTTCGTCTTGTGTCTTATTCGTTTTCGCGGAAAGGACACACCAAACGAAGCCACGCACTCACGCAACTAGGTTTGACAGCGCTTAGGAAACTACCTTTCGCCTTGACGAGGTCACTCGCTAAGAACAAAGTGTCTCTGCGTCCCTTGCAGTCTGCAAGTACACAGTCCACGAACGCTGCGTCCAGAGAGCACCGGCTTCTTGTATCAACACTTACGTCAAGTCCAAGAAAAGTTCTCAGGTAATCGGAGAGTTCTCAAATGCAACAAATGCGCCACGCACTGTCTTTCAAGGAGCACGCGAGAGCCGGTCACGGTGATTTACAGGATCAAACCAGCGAATACGAGGCAACTCTAATTTCATCACAAACATCACACTGCGGAGGATTACTGAACATGCCATCGACATGGTCAGTAAAGTCCCGTTCACGCAGCACCGTTTGGGTTCATGCACAAAGGCGCGTTTTCTTAGGTTTTCTTATGTTAGGTTATGAGTCCCCGGGACATCCGTGCTTTCAATGTCGCGTGCAAAGTTGCTTCTTAAACTGGTTACCATGCTTCATACGAAGTACAAATGTCCCTGTGACTCTGGTCGTAAACGGACGTGAGCTCCCGTCACGTAACATAATGCATGGAAACGAAACTGTGGGAATCAGACTTTACGGGAGCCTACGTGACTCGTCGCAACCTAAGAAAAAAAGTAAACTAACGCTCGTGTGTGAACCGGCCTTAATAACCCTGCGCAGCTCTCTCTTTGTAATCAAATCCTACCTGTGCTTTCTCATTTGTTTTTTTTTTGTTTTTTTGTTTTTTTGTAAAGCTCCGTGACTGGCGTTCGTGTGCTCTCTAAACATAAAAGGAAAAGAAAAGAGACCCGTAATTTTTTTTTTTTTTTACTAATATAAGCAGATGAGGGGTGTATGCGAGAAAATACTGTAATCCAGTATAAAGCCAAAAAGAACGGCTCATCGCATATCTCTATTTTTCCGTTTTCGTTGCGATTCATCGAGGGTTTGTTTGATTTTCTTGCTCGCTGCCCAGCGACACGATGCGTATGACAGTCATTTAAAAAATTGAAGAAATATAAAAATCGTATTGATGACATTTTAAAGTTTTTTTTTTTTTTCAATTAGGTATATACAGTATAAAGGTAACCGGTTCCATGCCCGTTTGGAGCGGTGTTTCAGTTATCCTGTAGAATAATTTTATTTTTCTGTTCCAGTTTAAATGTTACTATTACTTTCACAGCAGATTAAACATACCCCTTTTTTTATTCTAGCTACCGTCAGCAATTAGTTTCTAATCGCCGAGGTGGTATATATTAAAAGGTCCGCGGGTTTTGTTTTTTTATGCGGGTACTATCAACGAGGGAAAGAAGTTTTAAGAAAACCCATTAAGATCGCATCAGGTTTAAAATACGCTTCCGTGAGTTGTCGCAACTTTTTAGCTGCTTTACCTACAAATACGTTTCCCAACTAATGTCTCCACAATACAGACCAAAACAGACGACATATGTTCCGAACGAATTACTTCGCTAATTAACTGTTGGGGTAGAGGCTCTGCATGCCATACGAAGCGCTGGATCGAAAGCTTGAAAAAAACTATACAAAGGTATCACGTCCTGACCTAGAAACAGTAAATATTTAAGCTAGAATAGAACGTGTGTGTAGGTAAATGTCAAACATACAAAAAAAAACGAAACAGGATTCTGTTTCTACAAGATGTCCTGAATCATAGGGTAGTCTTACTCTGCGGTCGTTTTATTATGCTTTTTTTTTTTTCTGGAAGTCAAGAGGAACGATGGAGACATACTGTCTTTAAATCCCCCACGCGTCTTCATTACTGGAGGTTGGGCGCTCTGGAAGGCATAGCTTAGCGAACGAAACTTTTCGTGGATCCCCTAAAAAGGAAGCTTTACATCCGTTACTATTGGCGTAAACGTCAAAGGAAAAAGTAAACGGCCATATTCTGCTCGTTAGCCTCAGCATCCTGTGCTCAGCTTGAGCACCGAAAACACCCTCCGAGCTACATGCTGAGATTACGTTGAAATGCACTGTCACCTCGGATAAATAAAGTTTCTCTGAGAGTGGCTCTCAACTTGATCGAGAAGATGAGAGCGCCTTGCATTGTTTCCTTGCGTTCTCCTTGATTACAGGTTTTCTTATATTAATTCTCGCCAGCGCTATCTAATGGTGAAGATAGCACTGGCAATGAGTTTACCTTGACATTGCGCTAGGTCAGTATGAACGCTTTAGATATTTGAATCGATGAATAAGTAAAAACGTCGGATACCCTTTATAATTGCGTTTGAAAAAATATTTTCTTTCTGAAATTATTGCTGTATTCATTCGTGGACGAAGTCACGTTCGCTATAGATGGGATCTTCCAATGTATGAATGACGACATGAACCGAAGAGGCAGTGAAGCTGGCACAGAAAGCAGCTGTAAAAGAGGAACATGTGGTGTTAAACTAGAGTATGATCATGGTTCACCTTATTGAAATAAGGCAGCCGAAGCAATGTTAAAAGCGACTAGAATAGAATACGGATGAAACAGCATAAAAAATAGTAAACTAAAAAAAGGTAACGCGGAAGAAGTTCAAAACAGAGATTCCTTAAGATAACAAGGACTCCGCTGAAGCTTCCTATAAGAACACGGAGGACCACGCCGTGATGGTGTCATCCGCACACAGGCTCTGGTTCACCACTGGACGGAAGGCAACTGCACCGGCAAGTGCAGCAAGTGCAAAAAGACCATCAAGAGCTACAACGGCATCACGGGCCTCCACTGTCGCTGGTGTCAGATGACGGTGAGTGTTATCTTTTCGAATGTCGTCATGCTTCCGCCTAAAACAAGGCGCATGGTTTCGACAAGCTGAGAACACTGTTCGAACAGTAAAGCGGCTTGTAATTTGAGAAGAAGGCCCGCGTTTTGATGCTCCCTACTCCTCTCTTAAACTCCAAAAATATTTTTAAAAACATATTATTTAATACTTTTTGAATAAGAGAAGAAGGAAACACAGGTTATTAGGGAGCTTTAAAATAACGTACGCAGTTTTAGCGCGCGCTAGCGCTAAATTTAGCGCTTGCGTTAGCGCACGCGACGCAAATGAGTGTTAGAAACGCGCTTCTCCACCGCGACGCGAAAGCCCCAGCATCTCACGCTTGCGAGATGGTTGGGCTTTTGTGACTTAAGAAGAAACAAGTTTTCTCAGGCAAGAGTAACATTTTTATTTGTTTAAATATTAGAATGCAACAGCAGCGGTCGACCGTTCATATCCAGTTGCGTCGCCTCGACAAGAGACGTCTCGCGTACTGATCTTCGCACACCGTATCGTCGCCGAGAAATGTTCGCGCGTCGCAAGCAGCAAGTTGCCGGCGATCGTTGCCCACCTTGCTGGGTCTTCCAAACCGTTTGTGGCGTGCGCCTCCCGTAGGAGTGCAATGTCGTCCTGCGTTGAAAATCCCAGTCGCGAGGATGCCGTCGACGTCGCGCTCACGACGCCGCCAAAGCGGTCACAGCCCGTTTCCTGGGAGCCGCCATTTTTTAACTGCGCTCGTCTTAGCTTTAGCCAACCTCCCATCACAAATCCTCCTTGGAGGAGCGCAAGGACTCTGCGTATGCACGCTATTTCCGAAAAATAGCGTACGCTAATTTAGCGAACGCAAAGCGCAAACCGCAGTTTGCGTTGGACGCACGCGCGGTCGCGACGACGCTATTATTTGTGTACGCAAAGATTTTGCGTGCATATTCTAAAACTGTGATTCCCTGTAATGCCTAGTATTTCAGGCCCTCTAGCGCACGTGTGAACCCAAGCAAGTTTTAAAACTGATAGAGAACGACTCGCCAGGCCAACAGTGTTCTTCCTAGTCACACGACGTGCAATTATAAGTAAAATACCCATAATATGTGGCAATTTATGAAGTTCGACAATGGCCTTTTTTTTCAATTTTCTATTGACGAAGGTATAGACACTTTTAACACGCGCCAGATTGAGCCGCCATTGCCGATCTTCTCTCGTCTCACTGAGATGCCGAGCCACTGAAGCGGGCGTTTGACGAGCCTCCACGAAGGCCTATGCTGAGGAGAAGGACAGAGTAGCACCTAAAGCGGCAGTAACCTGTCCCGCTGTGGTAATGATGAAGTGAAGCAAACGGAATAAGAGGAATCAAGAAACTGAAGGTCAGTAATGGCGGCACCCATGCGCAGCCGCCTAAAAGCGTCTGTACTTGAGGTCAACATTTTTCTCGCATTCCCAAAAAAGTTAAGAGCGCGCGAGCACAGCTGGGATCGGCGCTCAAGGTGCGCGAGTGCACGGGTACCCGTAGCTTTGGCTTCACTGCCAAGAAAGGTTGTCCCCAAGTAGAGCATTGCTCGGCTTATTTCGTAAACTTCGCTCGAGAATACACGTTATCCGGGAACCTGCAGGAACGTGGTACATCTCTCAAGCCGCAGACACACTGCGCGTAGGTCATACAACAGGCACAGTGTTCCTCGCAGGCACAATGACAAAAGTATCTACGGACCTGCCTCAAGCATGATCGAAGCACGTTCGCTTCGTGCGTGCTTCGAACGAGTCTGCAGACAGTTTTGCTTTAATATGACCGTAGTACAAGCAAGAAACACGCTCCAGACAGTGTTTGTAGACTGTCTTTTGCACGATGCATTAGCGGTGTGGCGGCGGCTTAACTGGCATCACGCGCCACTTTATCGTGCGAGAGATCTTCGCCGCTCGCTCAAAACCTTGCGTTCTTCGAAATGCGACGCCCAGTATTCATACACACAGACACATTGACTCGGTCATTCGAAGCGCGGGGTTCCCTTATCCTTCATCACGGGATACGGTAATAGGGTCAATTAACGTCGAAGCCCCGACGTCTCCGAGCCGAGCTCGGGTGCGCGACGCCAAGTTCGGTCTCGGCAAATATCTCTCCGGGGAGTCGGCCTACATCACCGGCTCCGACGACATTGACGCACGGTGTGTAGGCACGTGGGGTGATTTGTGGTGTGCCGTGCTGCGACACGGGACGGCGCTCTCGCTTTTATCCTGGAAGTGCACGACAGGAAACGGTGCCTCTCGCGTCGCCGGGTGATTTACTTTTGCTACTTGCGGGGCGCCCGAATTTTTGTTCGGCTGTCAGCGAATGTGAAAATAGGAGACCATCCCATCGCGCAGCAGCGAGGCTACGGCTCGTTAATGGCGGTATCTCAGTCGAAGTGAATGTTTATTTTTTTTATGGCTCTAGTCGCGGCAAATATTCACAAAAACATTACACTCTTGATCTTGTTCACCGTGTACTTACTGCAGATCATTTCAGTAGTGGCAGTACTTTGGTATGAACAGGAGGGCCAAAAGTGTGCCCTTACTCGAATGGTGATTGTTTTCGTTCAGGGTCTGCCAGCTATAATATAGAACTGCGCGTTGTTGAGACTTTAAAACCTGGTCCATTTAGGGGCTATCCAAAATAAAATCTGTTTTACTAAATTATATTTTGGCGTTCTTTTTCTTTCTTTTTTTTTCTTGTCAGCGGTTGCAATGTAAAATGTGTTAGCCGTATTCTTAAACCCGTTGAGGAGATGCACACCGACACTGCTAGTGTTGCTTAAAACAGTAACAGTCTATAGTTATCGTGGTATTACGCATAGATGCTGGGACTACTCAAAAGTCGCTTTGTCATCGTTATCGTGCTAACCTCGAGAAGTCCCACGTGTTTTCTTTCATGCACAACGTACAGAGCATCAATCATGTCGATAGTTAAAGGTGCCTATACTTCATTTTACGACTATACTAAAATGCAGCCGGTGCTATGGCCCAATGTGCCAACAAGTGGCGCCAAAAACGTGTTAAAGTTATGCGTTTTCGGACCTTTTCTTTTTGCGATTTTTTTGTTTGTTTGTTTAGGAAGTACATTTTTAGGATTTTTTTTTCTGTTCATATTTTTACTTCAAAAAGTTTTCGCTTTTTTTTTTGTACTATATGTTCGATATAAAAGGTGACAATCCGGAAGTTATGAAATGAAACCTTACATTTGACGAGGTAAAGGCTCTCATTCTGACTTGCTTGAAATACCTCAAAGGCATAATTATTCTAAAAAATAAAGAAATTTAGTTTTGTCTGAACTTTTTTACAGCTTCACAACCATTGTGCACCGCAAGTAAAGCCAGACTGCGCACTTGGACCGCACCGAGATCATATCCTACCACCGACATCTATATGCCCTGCAGTTCTGGTACGTTTCTGAACATGTTTCATTTTTTTATATATTTCTAGACATAGCTTCTTTGATGGGTAAGTTTAATTAATCCGTAGAAGCTTAACCCGCAGAGCCGAATAATCGTTTGCCAAAAGGGTGCGGGTCATTTTCCGCGGGAATGAAAAAAAAGACAAACTTGCCATGCAAGTACCTTCTTCGTGTGACTGGGGTTTTCATAGCGGTTCTTGCTCAGATGCAAGCGACATCGCATGCGGGTAGTAAAGTAAAGGAGCGAGAAAGGCATGTCAATGCAGCAAGTGTAATGGTGCAAAACCTAAAGAAATGCAGAACTGAAAATAGGCATCAGATTCTGGCATTTTGAATGAACTAGCAGGCATTAATAAAAGCTGGTGGAAATCACGGAAATGAAGGAAATGTGGGACACCTTGACGTCCATTAAAAGAACCGTAGCCGACATTGGAAACCCGGTACAGCAAATGTCCGATAAGTATGATGACGTACTCAAAGAGGTGAACGGCCAAGCCAAAGAAATTACTGAGATCGAAAAAGGTCTTTACTCGGCCGAGGGCGTAAACAAAAAAAAAATAAATAAAATGAAGAGGGAAAATAACCTGGAAGAGTACAACCAGAGACAAAAGTTGGAGGTGCATGGGCTGCCAACTGAAAATGAGAACCTACTTTGTAGGCTTAACGATCTCACAAGAGATATAGAGCTTGCCTAAATGACTCACCAAGGCTCAGATGGTCAACGACTGCCTGCTAAATCGGGAAAAGTCCCGGCTGTGCTAGTTCGTTTTGCTTCTCAAGTAACAAGAGTGATGAAAAAAAAACAAAAAAACGGTAGATGCAAATTTAAAACTACGCTTTAACCTGACTGTGCAAAACAAGTGTCCGTGCTCAGGAAAATGGATATCAGTTTGCATGACAAAAAGTTGACTAAATCTTCGTTCGTAAAATGCAAGGTGATTGAGTTATCGGGATCGACATTAAAGACGACCTTGATAAAATATGCTGAGAGTTCTGTTACTTGGAGTAGTACATTGGTTTATCTTCTTTTTTTATTTTATGTCAAGTTCAACGGGAGGCGGTGGTGTGTTGTCCAAAGTTTAGTGCGAAAGCATCAACTGTCCCATGGAGCGCAGCCGGCGTTGTCTGTAACCACGAAAAACGGCACCTAGTCCCGTTGGCTGAGTGTAACGGCACCTGAATGCCCATTGGCTGAGTGTAACGGCACCTGAATGCCCATTGGCTGAGCGAAACGGCACATAAATGCAAGTCATCAAGCACGCGCCTTCAGAAATAAAATGCAAACAAAAGCACAGCAACGCAGCAACGTTTGTTGACTTCCGGTAGATGGCGCCACGACAATTTAATCAATTTTAGGGATAATACTAGACTTTTCACACATTGCTCTATGCTCAATTGACAAGATTTTTAAAAAATAACCTTAAGTTGGCTCAAAATTTCACAAATCGCTAACTTACAAACGACATCCAACAAAGTACGTCACGCAGCAGTTCCTGTAACCGCCACACGCGGCTGCAGATCGGCAAATAATTCGGTTTTCCTTTGCGACTACGCAGCGGAATCGCTGTATTTTGGGGGAAGAATGCATGTTTTAGTTTACTTGTGGATTGATAACCAATATAAAAAATACAAACAGGAAATTCTTTCTACCTTAAAATCGTTGCGCTGCTCCTTTAACGTCAGGGATCCGTTCTAAGCGATATTTGTGAAAAGTACAAAAATCGTTGCATCGCCCCTTTAAAGCGCGTGATTTTTTGCTTGGAACAATCGTAAATTGGTGGGGTGTTCACACCTTCATAACTGGACGTTAATTCCAACAAATAGAAAGATCGCGCGGGGTTGGTGCACCCTCTTGTTGTCTCGGTTCTCTATTGGTTCAGACCAAGGACGTCATTAACACTAGAAAATGTGCTCAAAATTCTTAACGTATTTCACTTATTATGTTCAAAATAGATAAGATTTTTTTTCTCTATTTTATTTTTGATATGTCGCTAAAGTTCCACTTACTAGTTCGAGCGAACGCGATGCAAATTAAAAAAATATGGCCAGAAACGCTTTGCAGGGCCCCTTTAAGAAGGCCATAGTAGTTATGTTTAAGGAAACTAAATTATGCCTTGCGCTACTCGGTGACACTTAGCTTCCAGGCACCCACAAAACAAAAAATTCGACAGACACACTTAAAACTGCTTGCGTGTAGGAATGCGAAAGCGTTCTTACATGCCGCGCATTCCTACAAGCAGCGCGCCACGTCTTTCTTTTTCACACGGCGCTCCGGCGGTGACATCACGCTCGCCCACTGCGCAGGCGCGGCGAACCCCGCCGGCCTGACGACGGCTTCCGTGACTAATAGCGAGTTCGTTTCACACGCACTGGCACCGTTCGAGTTCTCTCCCAGAATGCATCGCACTCGCAGAGTGTTGCAGAGAGAACTGGACTCAAGCGAACTCGCCAAATGCACCGAGTGCAGAAGACAGATGCTGCCGCCATCTATGTTGTAGAAAAGGTACCGACCTCAAACCGAAACTAGCGCCTTTCTGTTCGGAGTGATGGGTGGGAATGCGGGAGTGCAGTCGCCACCAACGTTTATCTACAAACATTGGTCGCTCTAACCTGTAGTTTATAGTTGCGATGACTCCAAGGAACTCGGCTGTCATAGAGATTGTTACAGACGGCGTAAATTTCCGAAACCAGCTGTCTACAGAGCAGCTGGTTGCGATCTTTCAATTCTTATAACCGTTTACACTGAAGAAAACTGATGATGCTGTCCGAGCAGAAGCTTGATCCGTTTGAGCATGGTATTATGCGTGAACCACTGAAAGGGTTCGGCTTAAAACTAGTCTGTTGGAATATCCAGCAAAACTTTTCGTGGGACTTTCGATTTCGATCGTCATTACAGGTGGAGAACGAGAGCTTTCTCGAACAAAATAGGACGGGGCAAGTTAGCTGAGGTAGGTAAATGTTAAACATGATGATGTTGCCCAAGCCTCGGGTCAAGTCACTATGTTTAGATTTCTCTGGTGCTTATTGGGCACAGATAAGGTGAGGCCAGAGAAGAAGAAATAAAAATAATATACCTCAGCCTGCTCCCGCTTTCGCACCTCAGACTTAACCCAATAAAAGTAAAATGAATTGGATCCTTTGGATCAAATGGCAATTTCTGGAAACGCCAATTGGAAGTTAAGGGGGATAAATGAAACCAGTAATATGGGTGGCCAGTGGAACGGCCTGGGAAAAACCAACCAGAACTAAAAGTACCCAAGTGCTCGACTCACCCTCCAACTCCGCAGTCAGAGGTTTCTGCTGGGGGAGTTTTGTCGACAAATGTTCAATATTTCACCCGCACGCGGATGGTGATAAACATCTCGGGGGCCGCTGATGCGTTTGTTCTGAGCATTTATCTACACACTGGTATATTTCAGCGTTTGTACGGCAACAGAGCGACTTAAAACCTCCAAATATAGCACGGTTTGTCGATCGCTTCCTTCATGGAATAGCAAACGCTCACAATTCAAGCTCGCGCTTGTTTCCGTTGCCCGCGGGACGCGATTTCTATCAGAAAATCTCCTTTTTTTCCCTTTCGGTTCCGCGACACATCGCCCTCGTCGTCTGCTCCCGCTCCTTGCCGGCCTCGCCAGAGCGAGGCATGACGGGATTGCATTTTGGCGCACTCTCGATCTTCTCGGTGCAGCGAGTTCATGCACGCGTGGGGTGTCAGCGATGAAACGAACTTGGAGAGTGCAACCACTCCTGGAGTGCCTGCCGAAACGAACCCGCTCCACGCTGCGAGTGGGCACGCGTGGGCACGAGTGCCGTGAAACGAACTCGATATAAGCATCTGCGTTGCTGTGCTTTTCTTTGTGTTTTATTTTTGAGGCACGTGCTTGATTGATGACTTATTGGTGTGACCATCTTTCGGGCACAACGCCGCCGCTTTTTCGCGTAATGAGACAAGTAAGGCTTTCGCCCTAAAAGCGCGTGGATATCCCCATCTCAAGGAATCGTCGTCTATTACCCGTTTCAGGAGCAAACACATGATGAAGTGTGAACGGTACGGCTCCCACGGGCCAATCAGAGCGACGGAACGAATCACGTGACATCTTTCACACAGAAGGATTTCTGTTCGACGGCGCGCTGTCACGTGCCTTTCTCTCTGGTGCTTTGATTGGCTCGCTAGAGTCGTGACTTCTAAGTTCTACCGTTTGCCAGCTTCAGCGGAAACGGAGATCCTATGGCGGTAAACGCGAGCCAATACGCGCAACAGATAACCATTATATGAGCCTCACAGTCAGCCGTCTCTATGGGGGTGCCAATGTTTTAGCTCTCCTCTGTTTGAGTTTTGGTAGCTCGTGCTGCAACATCTTGAAGTCTCTACTAATAAATGCGACCCAATACTTTATTTTTTGAAACCTATAAAATCTATGGTCCGTATGGGTGTGCCAGCTGAAATTATTATCCCAAGGTATCTTAATAATATACCTTTGTAATTTTTTGTGAATTGTCGTGTGATGCTAGGCCTCTGATGTCCACCAAAAAATGCCACGTTGAAAAAAGAAAAAAGTTGTGCCTCTTGTGATCTTTACGAAGTATTTTAACTCTGGAAAATAAAACAAACATATTTTTTATACAGTAATGTCATACCACCGCCACAAACGTATGTGGAGTAATAAATTTTGTGCAGTTCGGTAAAATTATGTTCGTAAATTGTCGTGCTTCATACCTCTCAATAGGAGCGGCAACGAAGTGTAACCAGTGGTCAGAAGAAAGCTTTGTCCCGAACGGATTCCAACATGGCTTCCGAAAGCAACCAAGGCAGTGTAAGTATATTTACCTTTCTACACGTCACCTAGCAGATCACACAGTAGGAATGACAATAAACTTAACTGATTTTCAAAATAAATTTAGCTTATCTGATCAACTGGAAGTGAAAGTGCAGCATAAAACACAGTTACAACTTAGTCCTTTGTTTTCTTCGTTTTTTCCCTACGTCGAAATATGAATGATTTTTGGTAAAATTTGGCGTTGGACACTAGACTGCATAATGCAATATAAAAAGCGCCTATGTCATTTTTGGACGAACTCTGTCGAAAAACTCCCCAATTACCGTATTAAAATGGGTGCTATAGCACTGTCCCCAGGAGTATGCATAATGATCCACGTAGAACATTTTCGTAACTCTTGAGGGTTGTGCATGTGCAGAGGCCATATATTTTTTTCATCACTTTCAATTTGTGACAGCTTTGTCGCCGTTGCTGTAATCTAGTTGCGTTTACATCTGAGCATTCCCCAGAACGCTATAGTAATGGGCCCTTTTTCACGCCCTAACTCAAACAGAACGAAACTCATTCCTTAAACTGACCAACCACGATTTTGTAAGTGTAGTAAAATAAACAAAATCACAGCTTTCTATCCAGCCGAACTTTATAATTTAGTTAACAAGTAATTACACATACGATTAAGTAAGGTAGATTTAATTTAATTGCTTATTGACCATAATTCCAGGTAAAATGGGAAATCATTACTGTCTAAATACTTTTCCTTTGCCATGCAAAACTTAAATAATGTAACATAAATAGTGTAATACATAGATTTTGAGCAAGTGGTGTTTATTTTGAACAGGTTTCTGCAATGTCATTCCAAGTCACACCCGTTACCGGAACACATCCCCTCTTAGTTTTAATCAACCCCAAAAGTGGTGGTCGACAGGGTATGAGGTAAGGTATCTTGCTCGAGAACTTTCGCTTTTGATAATGGTAGGATGATTCTGCCTGAATCACTTACTTGGCTGGAATTGTTTTTCATACTGATTAGCCAACAACAGCACTCACGTTTCAAGCACCATGTGATAATAAAGTAAATTTAATAAAGCGCGTGTATTTCAAATATTGAACTTTTATTCATAGAAGATATTTTCAGATAGCTTATTGGTAAACCTCCATTTGCAACAATAAAGAAAAATAGAGCTATTTTATGGTATTAGTTCTTGATGATTGATCACGTGCATATAATCCAGGTGGTGCTAATTTGTCACCAATGACTTGGTGTAATCAACACTGATCATTTAAAACCTTTATTTTTCTCCAAGCTTTATTCTAAATATCACGTATATTTTAGTCGTGAATGTCTAGCTAATGTTATGCACTGTCATATATTGGAGATTTCTAGCAAAAATTATGTTACTTGAATTTCAGGATACTGAGGAAGTTTCAGTACTTACTAAATCCTCGACAAGTGTACAATGTTTCCAAAGGGGGACCAATCCAAGGGTGAGACATCCTTATTATGGTGCAGATTTATGGCTTTACAGAATATTTTATTCTGCTCTGTGTAAAACATTATATTTTATAGATTACAGTTTTTCAAAGATGTTGCAAACTATCGAGTGCTGTGCTGTGGTGGAGATGGCACCGTGGGCTGGGTGCTAGACACAATTGGTGGGTATCTAACGTGGTAACGCTGCCTGCAAAATGTTGACAGACTTTGCCAGAAACAAAACGTTCTTCATTCTTCAGACAAGCTGAACTACACCCAACTTCCACCAGTCGGAATCCTTCCCTTGGGAACTGGGAATGACTTGGCACGGTGCCTGCGATGGGGACCAGGTTTGTCACAACATTTCTACCATATAAGTTTTTACAACTGTAACCGTTACAAGCTTATTTATGTTCATAATATCCTGAGGGTAGAGTGGTCTGCTTGCCATCGCCTGGAGTGTGCCAATCACACAGTACTTTTTTTGTTTTTCAAAGGTGCATATTAAAAAGAAAAACCTTTTCTAAAACAAAACTAAATTGGAAGTGAATGACTATCTCTATAGTCTGCCTGTTGGTATGGTGAAGCTTAAGTGAAGTACTACTTTCTCCTTTTATTGCAGGCTATGAGAGTGAAAGCCTCGAGAAAATTCTTCAAAAAGTTGAAAAATCGACAACGGTCATGATGGACCGATGGAAGATCGACATTAGCAACATGGCCAACTCTGACGAGCGTGGCGATCCTATCCCTTGCAACATCTTCAACAACTATTTTTCCATTGGTGTGGTAAGTTTGTATTTGTTGCCTTAGCTTGTTAGACCTAAAATAAATTAATAGTGGCTCAATCTGTAAGGTTAGTTTCAGTTATGATTAAGTTGAAAATATAAAGACTGAGGTGCCGTCTAGAATGTTATAACTCATGAACGTTACAAGTTATTCCCTGAAATAGCATGGGTGCTTTCAAGATCTTCTATGAAAGGTGGCTTAGCTCTTTTATCTTTTATCATTTGTTAAACGAGAAACATGAAAAATTCAATGATAACATAAACGCTGCTGTGAAACTGCATTAAGATCATTTGTCGGGCTGGCTGATTTGAACATATTAAGATATGGGATAGCGCGACAAGGAAAGAAAACGTAGAGGGAGACAGGGCAGAACGCTACTAACAACTGACGTTTAATGCTATAGGCAAAGAGAGCCAAAGATGAAGTAAAGAATACTTCATTAAAAAAATAAAGAATGAGAAAAATTCATAACGTTAAAACAAGAATTAAAATAGACCCCTCCCCCGAGAAAACCAGAACTAAAATTAGCTAAAAAATAAGGTAATAGCTTGTTCCTTTTGTAATAACGCCACAGACGGTGCGCTGATGCAGACATTATCTTTGGACAAGATGACTTGCGCCTCGTACAGTTCTCGAGCCTTTTTTTTTTTTTGTTTTTTTTTTTTTGATTGAAACGTCTTAGGATTTTGATGTCGCCAAGCATAGGTGTACATTTGCAATCTCTTTCATGCACAGCGAGGTGTCCCGCTGGTGTCGGCTTGAGTGTTAGAACATGTTCTCTTAAACGTTCAATCACACCTCGCCCCGATTGTCCTACATACACTTTTCTGCAGGTAAATGGTATTTCATATGGTACACCACACTGGCAGTCGACATATTTGCGCTCATGTTGCACATCGCATCTTGTCTGCTGAAGCTGGTGGTTATTTATCTTCGGGCATAGTCTCTTTAGTTTATCCGGTGCCGATAAAACAACCTGGACATCAAACTTTGATGCTATCTTCTTTGGGTTGTATGATAAGCGATGAATGTACGGCAGAATAACTGGCCGGCGTTTCTTTGTCCTCTCGCTTTATGCTTGTTGAGAATAAACACTCAGCGACGTCTTATAGGTTGAAGCTCTGGTAACCAGATGCCTTAAAGGGACACTGACAGGTCAAAATCATTTTTTATTATTCGAAACGATTGAAAACGATGCCTGGATATTACCCTCAGAATTCGAAACTTGGGAACTCAGTATTTATTTTATTTTTATTTTTATTAAGACATATTGCAGGCCTTGAACAGTCTCCTGCAGGTGTGGGGTACATACAAACAACAAAACTATACATGTAAGAAACTAGAAACAAATGGCAACGATATATTGCTTATACAACGACACACATATATATATATATATATATATATATATATATATATATATATATATATATATATATATATAATATATATATATATATATATGGGTGATTTCGTCTCAACTCAGGCACGGATTAAGGGTCGAATTTTTAATTTTGACGAAAAAATATATGTTTTGGGGCAATTCCTATAATAAAAGAAGACGCAAACGGCAATGTCGTCGGATTTTTTGTTCTCAAGTTATGGACCGTTGAAGCGGTCAAGGTGGAAACTGACGTTTTTCCAGCTTATCGGAGGTGCCATATTTCACTCCATCCCTTTTCCATACTTTTTACGCTACATCAATATAACCTTTTTGGGAACACTCTAGACATAGGCTTTTTCATACTAATTAAGTGTCTAGGTCATAACATTTTTAATGATTTTTTTTTATTTGTCAAACCACCTCTCTGCGACGATATTTGACGAAGTTCAGCAAGCTGTGCTCTGTGACCTAATCAACATATATTTATGATCTGTACGATTTAGTAACTGACGCTTAGGAAGTACGGTTTATTTTGTGCGCGTACGGACTCTTTCGTAAAATAA
Organism: Ixodes persulcatus; assembly: GCA_013358835.2. Classification (NCBI taxonomy): domain Eukaryota; kingdom Metazoa; phylum Arthropoda; class Arachnida; order Ixodida; family Ixodidae; genus Ixodes; species Ixodes persulcatus. The sequence goes on from JABSTQ010010507.1 coordinate 849,034, forward strand.
CGAGCATTTCATAGCGTCTAAGGCTTCAAACGTGTTCGTCATGTGTTTAGGTTTCATTTCTATATTCAGTGATTCATGCCGGGTTACTTAGACTTTTTCTTCTTGACTTAAGTTTGTCCGGGAGTCTAGATGTTACGTATCTTCGCCGTCAATACATAGGGCGAAGCTCACACACCTTGCAAATCACGCCAGTGCCAAGTAAATAAATATTGTTAGGATGAATATTGTTGGTACACTGGCGTTTACGCTCAGATATTGAGGTAAGAACTAACATTAAATAGAAAACCTTACATAGGTCAAAATTCTGCTCAGCTGAGTGTCTATGCGAAGTCCCGTTCAAAACTCTCACGGCACGAGATTCGAGTCCTAATAGCGGCAGTACAAAATATATTACAATTTCTGTTGGTAGGTCTTGACAGATTACTACATTACCTAACTGTAAATAAAAAATGAAAGAAATAAAAGGTGTTTTTTTTAGAAAATCAACTTCAAACTTGCAAGCCTTTCTTTAGAAAAACTTGCAAGTTTGAAGTCGATTTTCTAAAAAAAAAACTTTTATTTATTTTATTTTTTATTTACATTTAGGTAATATAGTAGTCTGCCAGGACCTACCAACAGAAATTCTAATATACTGTTTGTATGGCCGCTACTAGGACTCGAATCTCGTGCTGTGAGAGTTTTGAACGGGACTTCGCATAGACGCTTAGCTGAACAAAATTTTGACCTATGTAAGGTTTTCTACTTAATGTTAGTACTTACCTCAATATCTCAGCATAAAAGCCAGTAAAGCAACAATATTTATCCTAACAATATTTATTTACTTGGCACTGGCGTGATTTGCAAGGTGTGTGAGCTTCGCCCTATGTATTGACGGAGAAGATAGTAACATCTAGACTCCCGGACAAACTTAAGTCAAGAGGAAAAAGTCTAAGTAACCCGGCATGAATCACTGAAAATAAAAATGAAACCTAAACACATGACTAATACGTTTGAAGCAGCCTTACACGCTACGAAATGCTTGTTATTTTAAGAAAGAGTCCGTACGCGCACAAAATAAACCGTACTTCCTAAGCGTCAGTTACTAAATCGTACATATGTATATGCACTGAATATGTTTTTGACATTATAAAATATGAAAATTACATGTCAAGTTCGGTATTTCAAACTCAAAGCCGCAAACAAAAGGCCCCAGAGGAATTCTCTAACGATCTGCATTCCCCCGTATTGAGAGGAAGTAAGCGTTGTGCCCGCACTTGTGGATACGGACTTCGAAGTAATTTTTTTTAAGTACACTACTCCAAATTTTATTAATGTTTATGGTTGGATATTGAGGTAACTGCTAAGGATAAATAGAAAACTTACATAGGCCAAATTTCTGCTCAGCAGAGCGCCTCTGCGAAGTCCCGCTCAAAACGCTCATTGCACGAGATTCGAGTCTTTATAGCGGCCATACAAACAATATATTACAATTTCTGTTGGTAGTTTCTGATAGACTACTATATCAACTAACTGTGAATAAAAAATAAAATAAATAAAAAGTGGGGTCTTTTAGAAAATCGACTCCAAACTTGCTAGTTTTTCGAAATTTTCGTTTTTCAGGCAGATGTAGCGCATTATTTACTTATCGCAAAATATTGAAAGTATAATTAAAAGAAAGAGCTTAATTGGAGCTTTACGGGGATATAAAGATCATAAAATATGTTGATTAGGTCACACAGCACAGCTTGCTGAACTTCGTCAAATATCGTCGCAGAGAGGTGGTTTGACAAATAAAAAAAAAATCATTAAAAATGTTATGACCTAGACGCTTAATTAGCATGAAAAATCCTATGTCTAGAGTGTTCCCAAAAGGTTATATTGATGTAGCGTAAAAAGTATGGAAAAGGGATGGAGTGAAATATGGCACCTCCGATAAGCTGGAAAAACGTCAGTTTCCACCTTGACCGCTTCAACGGTCCATAACTTGAGAACAAAAAATCCGACGACATTGCCGTTTGCGTCTTTTTTTATTATAGGAATTGCCCCAAAACATATATGTTTTTCGTCAAAATTAAAAATTCGACCCTAAATCCGTGCCTGGGTTGAGATGAAATCACCCATATATATATATATATGTATAGATATATAAACAAATAAACGCCATCAGCATAATAAATATTCCTTAATCAGCGCCTAGTATAAAATAAAAAATTCATGCAGAAACACTAGGAAAGCAGAACATTTAAAATGTGCGATTCTCAAGACCACCATTGAAGATGGGGGCAAAAAGAAATGTCACGAGGGAGGGCGTTTAAATCCGTAATAGTGCATCGGAAAAAGGAATACTAAAAAATGCTAGTTCGAGCGAATATTGGTACCAGAGAATACTAATGATGGTGCCTAGTTTCCCTAACTGACGATGGAGATAAATATAGACTTGATTCAATGCGGAGTCTGTTATGATAAAGCAAAGACAAAACTTTTAGTCTCGCAATTTTTCGATAATGCTTGAGTGGTGATATCTTGCTTGCCATCATTATCGAAGATGGGGAATCTAGCTGATTATACTTTCCATAAATGAAGCGAATAGCTCTCCTCTGAACCATCTCAAGCTGTGACGCATCTTTTTTGGTATTCGGGTCCCATACTATCCCAGCATATTCTAACTTCGGTCGGACCAAGGAGTTATATGCTTGCAATTTAACGGAAACTGAAAAGGCAATTTCCCAAAGCCAAATTTAGAGAACCCTCGCGATCCACGCCAGTGCAGTGCAACTCGGGTTTCTCTCAAGCCTCCGAGCCGTCCCGACCCGAAGTGTCGTGTTCGCCCGCGTTCCGGGATCAACCGCTCTTCTCCAATCGTGTCGCCTATCGCTGTGAGCAGACGACGCGTCACTTTCAAGTTTGAAGTTCTTTTAGGGCCCTTGCAGCGATCTTAATTTCTTTGAATCGGGTAAGATCGAAGAGAACGCGCAGTGAACTTCTGTGAGCGACGTGAGGGACCATGTCGCGCCGGTTCTGCGTGAAAGGCTCTCCCGGCGGAGTCACAACCAACACCTACGGTACACAGACAACAAATCCAGTTGTTTTGACCATTTAACGATTTCCTTTACGAGTTCGGAGAGGTCGTCGGGCACCTAAAAAAGAGAACTTCGTCCTATTCCCCGACTCACCGATTCTCCTCAGTGCTACATGTGCCGAGCGCTTCATCGCCGCCATTTTTTCAAGGGAGGATAAAAAGCCTGGAGGCGACATCACTCGGGACTCTGATTCTTGGTATTTCAAAATGAATTGCCGTAGCGCGTTCGCAATTTCGTTAAAAAAAAATATCTTTTACGCATGCAGTCATTAAAGATTTTAAAAAAAAAAGTCGCTTACAGAGCTTCTAAATGTAATCATTTTTGGCGTAACAAATAAAAAGAAGCGACGAGGTGAGAACAGAGAAAGAAAGGCAACAAAATTTTAAAAAAGCCAGCGCGCGCGTGGGTTTCTTTTTTTTTTTTGCGTTGTGGTATTTTTGTGTGTCTATGACTACAACTTGCATCGTTTTAGAGAACAACAAAAAATACGACCTTTGGGGTGTCAGCGCCCCTTTAAGTATATGAACTTGAGCATTAAACGTTTCTCTGCTGTATGGGCACAATATTTCTTTAACACTCAGGCAACCTTTCAAGATTCCTTTTTTTTTATTAGCTTGGAATTGGCTGATTCATACTGTACCAGGCTTTTCTTAGATCGTAGGGAGTATTTCTAACATGTATGACTATCAAAAAACTCAAGTACTAGATCTAAAAATTGTACGTTCAAGTTTGTTGGTAACTCATATGTGTATTTGAGACCCTGGCCTCTATCAATGAAGGTAGACCGTAAAGTGTTGACTATATGGTCTTCATTTTCATCCGGACGGTGTAGAAGAAGAGCTAGATAATCATCCGGAGATCTAAAAATATTTGATACTTGGCCTGTAGAAAGTGTATCTGCTATTGGCCGATCACATCGTCAGAGGAATATATCACATAGGACTAGTACCAAGCACCATTCAATGCAGATTCCTTTTTTTTTTTTTAGGTAGGACTTGCTTTCAAACACCATTTTTACGTTCCTTCTCCGTGTCGCGTTATCCTGTATCTTAATAAGCTGCTGTGAAACCTTGCGTGAATTCAAACAATTCCTGAATTATAAAAAGTGAATTCAATATAACAAAGATGAAGGCTAATTATGGCTCCGCTTTCACGCACGATATAAATTCGGTTCAAACTCTTTGTGTGCTGTAATGTTCACTGCTTATGCTTTCATTGCATAAGAATACAGCTTAAAACACAGAATTCCGGAATAAACTGGTTCCCTATTGGTCCACCATCGCGTGTTTATTCAAACGTATTTGCGAGGGGCTGAAAAAGTTGAAACATTAGTTCTTTCCAGGTCCCAGTTTTGATCATTTATGCTGAAGTAAGAAGCTTGATGCCTTTTCTTATTGGTGTCGGCCTTTTTCAGGACGCTTCTATTGCAATTAAATTCCACCTTGAAAGGGAAAAACATCCAGAAAAATTCAGCAGCAGGTAATATTAATTTATATCTTTTTCACTGCCCATCTTTTCCGATTCTAATTATAATAACTATAAAATGAAATATTTAAACTATAGTCATTTTGTGAAACAAGATACTCTGTGGTGCACCAGCTGTCAGAAAGTAAAAGAGATAGAAAGATGGGGAGGAAATAAACGTAGTAAAATAAATACAGTGATAGCTTGTTGGCTACGACAAAGGGATATTATTCGCTGATCTGACTGAAGTAGAATTCGTTATTATATAGAAAGTTAAAATTTTACGATATGTTAAACTAATCCTTGAACTAGTTGTGTGCATGTTATTTAGCTACTCCACTAATAAAAACTCAGAACTATAGTATAAGAACTACGATGCCAGATGTTAAAACCACGCAAACGAATATAGCAAGACAGTCATTGTTAGACGGAGTAGAGAGTGGAAATTGAAAATGTCAATGGTTGTTGCTACTTTGGATCTTTCTTACGACCGATAAATATTGTGTTTCTTTTTTTTATATATTAGAATGAAGAACAAAATGTGGTATTTCGAGTTTGCCACATCCGAGACCTTCTTTGCCACCTGCAAGAATCTCCATGATGATGTGGACATAATGGTATGCATTCTAGCGTTCTCACACTTTTTTTAGTGCTTTTTCGAAAAATTAAATTCCTGCGCCTTCCCTTCTTCCTTCAAAAATATCGATCGTTTATTGAAGCTTGTTGAGTAAGGATTAATGAGACCATTAAAGTTATCATATTATATAAACATTTAATTGAAATCTATTAGAATGGACATTATGGTGAGTTGGTAAGAGTTCATAGTGAAAAACAGCGCGACCGGGACGAGGACAAGAGAGGTACACAGGACGAACGCTAACTATAGCAACTGAAATTTTATTGGAACAGAAACACGAAACTTACGCTGATGATCGAGCAGGCACTGGCACGACGTGGTGCAAACATTTATTTCTTCACCTAATATGCTAACCAAAATCAAAAAAAAAATCATCTCGCTGTCTGTAAAGATCAGTGATATTTGGCTTACGCACGTGGATTTTTTTATGGTAGGTTTTATTTATCTTTCGGGACAATATCCTTCCGCTGGAACAACACTGTTGTGTCGGTGAAACGTGGTTCACACCCGCAACCGCAAAAATGGGTCGCATTAAGATGTGAAGTGAATGTAGTATTTTTTTCCCGCCCGCAACAAAATAAGCCGAGTATGCTCTGCCGTGAACAAACGCACAGGCATAGAAACTCAATCGAACCGTAGTGGGTGTGACGTAAAAACGGTATGAAGTTCGTGTCCTGCTTAAAAGGAGCGGTCTACACGATCACGTTCTTTGGCGGTCGTTGATATATAGAGCAGACCGGGCGATGCATGAACCTTCGACTCTGATAACACCACAGCTCATTGAAAGGAACCACTTGCTTGCATTTAGGGAATCATTGCGCGGATTGCGGGTGCAAACCATGTTTCACCGACACAGTAGTGTTGTTCCAACACAAGGAGGACCAATTGTCCCGGTAGATAATTGAAACCTACCATATAACAAAATTGCTGCAGAAACAACTATTGTTGGTTGTCTATGAATTGCGATAGAATTCGTCTAGGACAACTTCAAGGACGACATGAAAGACGACGTCTATGACTACCTGTGGGGCGATCTCAAGGACGACCTCTAGGACAACCTCAAGGACGACGTCTAGAACGACCTCTACGGCGATCTTAAGGACCACCTCTAGGACGACCTCTAGGGCGACGTCCTAGATGACGATGTCAAACACGTCTAGGACAACTTCTAGGACGATCTCTAGGACGACCTCAGGGACGGCGTCGAGGACGACGTCCTAGAAAACGACGTCAGAAGACTTCTAGGATGACGTCGAGGACGACGTCAAGGTCGTCAGATTCTTCGAAGAGTGTGCAAATGTGGAGGAGTGTGAGAGAACAAAAAAACTTGGGTTGTGTGTCTGTTTATACAGCCTAGAACTTGGTCTGCCTCAACGGGCGACGAGTGTCCCAGCTGTAGAAGAGAAATTTAGCCAGTGCAGTGCATCCGCTGGCCTGGGGTCTTTAACGTGCATCACGCAGTAGGGATACACCATACGCCTGTACGATGCTCATCCAGATCGAAACGAGCAGGGGTGGGGATTGAACCCAGGATCCTGGGTTCTGCAGCGCGGGCTTTCGCTCCACGTGCTCCGAGCTGGTTTAAGAAGTGTAAGAATGTTAGCAGAAATTGTCTACTCCGCCTACCTACTGCGGATTTGGAGGCCAGAAAGCCAAAGGAATCCGGCGGGGGGTAGCTAAAGAATGCTATCGCATTAAAACAAATCCACGTGCGCAAGCCAACCGTCACTGACGCTTACAAACAGTGAGACATATACATTTTTTTATTATTATTTTTAGGTGAAGAAAGATCTGTTTGAAGTTCACGCCATGCCAGTGCCTGCTCAAGCATTAGCGTTAACTTTGGTGTTTCTGTTTTAATAAGATTTCAGTCACGAATCACCGCTTGTATAGCTGTTTGTCCTCGTCCCAGTCGCGCTGTGTTTCCCTCTGAGGTTAACTGAGTGCTTTTCGTTTCTTCTACAATATATACGGGTGCCAAAGAGTGGTTTCGTAACACATTTAAGACCTAACTATGAAGGCCTCTGGAAGATTATTTTGGTGACATCGTTTTGTGGCACGACTCGTTTTGCGTCTTAAATCGTCGCACAACAAAAACTTTGCGACACAAGCAATTCACCGCGTACATGCTGCTAAGCAACATGCCTTATCATTGTTCCCCACTCTGTGCAGTGTGACGGTGTGTCCCTGGAGCTGTCCAACGGCCCTTCGCTGCAGGGCATTGCAGTGCTCAATATCCCGAGCATATATGGCGGCTCCAACCTTTGGGGTGACAATGCCGCCTCACGCAAGCGGTCCCGATCTAAAAAGCGCAAAAAGCACGACAGAGACATTTCTACGAATAGCTTCAACTCAATTGATCTCAGCAGTGCTGTGCAAGGTGAGCATCTGCGATGAAAACTATTGTGGGAGATTTTTATTGCTCGAAATATTTTCACTCGGAGCTTTTCAACCCAAGTTTATGGTATATGGTTAGTGATAGCACAGACATTACCTCAATAAGAAACCTAATCAAATCATGTTTAGTGATGTGCTACACCATTCGTTTTTTTCTAATATGGCAACAAAATACGTATGTTTGAAGGAGGGTTTTAATGTGCGATATTGAACTCTGGTCGCCTGACTCAAACTGTCCGTGCACATTCTTGATTTCACTACCTGAGAACGTGCGGTCTTGATGGTGATATATGAGTGATCGTTTTCTCCCAGAAAGGAAGTGAAACATTTGTGGTGAGACTACCGTAAACGACTTAATTTTCTCAGAACTGTGCTTACGTTTCACATATTTACGCCAGTCCTTTATTTTATGGTCCACTAATCATTGTGAACAAGAATGCCTCAATTTCATCTATCTTGGCAATGAAAAACCTTATATAATAAATTATGAAGACCTGCTCGGATGGCGTGGTTATGTGCAACAAAATGTACCCTCGTGAGAAATATTGTTTTTGGTCAGTCTACAACGCCGTGCAAGCCTAAGACAAGGGTAGACACGTTTATACATTTATTGAAAGAAATAGAAATATTGTTTAATACAGCAATCGCTTTCCCATTAACGCATTTGCAGACATCGGAGACCGCATGATTGAGGTGATAGGTCTGGAGAGTAGTATGCACATGGGGCAAGTAAAAGCTGGCCTACGAGCTTCTGGGAGACGACTTGCGCAATGCACATCTGTGGTTATTAGGTTGGTGTCCCATTAATTCACCTTACAATTGGTGTTTTTATTGTTTATTCTTATTTTTTGTAACTTTAAGATCAATTAACATTGTCTTCTAAGATAAATTCCGGTACCTTTTCACTCATCGTTATGAAGTGAAACTATAAAATCTTTTATCATCTTAATTTCAGGACGAGGAAAAGGTTTCCCATGCAAATCGACGGCGAACCATGGGTTCAGCCTCCTTGCACAGTAAGTATTCAGCTCTTCAATTCTCGTCAAATGTTACCTATTTATCTTACTAATATACATTGTTTGTTATTTAGATACAGATCACCCACAAGAACCAGATGCCAATGCTGATGGCACCAGCACCAATGAACAAGTCAAGATTTCCCTTCTTTTCACTTAGAAAATCGTGATTTTAACTAGACATGTTGTTGATTGTGCCATTAACAGTTCAGTTATGTTTTAGCTCATGCCGCTTTTTTGTCATAATTTATATATTATAATTATTTATTGTGACTGACATCTAGCTTTATGCATGTAGTTCTGTTTTGTTTATTTTGTGAGAGCATATTGTGTAGAAATTAAGTTAGAGGCCTGGAGAACACAACATATAAAAGGAAACTAACTTATATTCTACACAAGGGTACTTTTCATGTTATTTAGATGCCTTGAAGTTTAATGTTTCATTTAAGTTATGAACATGTTGCACATGTGATCTTAATTTGTATATGATGTCTCATGAGTGTTTTTTTTTTTTTATTCTGAAGTAGATAATCTCAATGCACACATATCCAGCTACAACTGAGCTCACAGTCACCAAAGTCTATGGTCAGTGAAACTCGGACCACTATGTCGGATATTTCTTGTAAAAGAAATGTATTCCACTTCACTGTGTCACGCTTGGCATGCCTTCTTTTGCATCGACATGTGGCAGAATTCTACTGCACTGCATAATATATACTAATAATATGTAGATAATGTGTACAACAAAGCACAGAAATGTCGCTTTCAGTTATACTTATGCTTGTGTACAAGTGCAATTGTTGCTATAGACATCACTTTTTGTCGGGAGTATAAATAATGTCCTAATTAAGATCTCCAAGATCTTTGTGGGCATTCAGGCCGGCTGCTGTCCTTTTCCTGTACATTATACTGCATAACTACAGTGTACTGGAATGTCGTTGCTCTCATGTGCTCATAACGTTTCTACTAGGTCTGCATTGCTTACTGCCTATGTGCAGCATCATTACTGATGTTTCTTAATTTCATAACATTGAAAATCATATCTTCGTCAATACACGCATCTTATATCTGTCAGCGCATCTGGCTTCTATGCTTCTCTGTATATCGTGCCTTAGTAAAACAGGTACAAAATCTTTTTTTTTTCGTGTTCATTTTTATATGTTTTACTCCAGGCAGATGTTTTTATCTTGCTTTTTCAGAATTCAGTCAAGTGCATACCCCAAACTCTAACTTATAAATATATATATATATATACATAAAGGCATATTCACACACACGAGCATGTGAGATAGGTATAAAATATACTTATATATCAAGTGCATAATTCAATGACCACATTTTAAATATTGTTGGCTAGTTTTTCTGTGTTTTTTTTTTTCTTTTCGGGTGACGAATTTTTTTAATGCTGTATGTAGGAGGTAGGTTGATTTATTATTTTCTTCGTAAGCTTTTGCAGCTGCTCATTATTTAACATCAAGGATCTATTATAAGGTCTCATCTCTGTATGGTATATTCTATGAGTAAATATATTCAAAATGCCCCATAACAGACCTTTCAAATATAGAATAACCTTGTCGGAATGTGGTCCTACTGTGTGCGCATACATGATGTTTGTTCATATATGTCCAGTAACAAGTAATGAAGTGTCTTAATACATTAAGATTGCATTACACGTCTTTTGTGTGAGAAGTCGTTTATTACAATTTCGGCTGAAGCAAACAGCCAGTTTAGCTTATAGATTTTCGGTCGCGATTCGGAGCAAAGTTTAATAGGAATCATGACTTATTTTTATTAAAACTACCGATGCAATCTACGTCTTTTACGTCTCCAAATTTCAAAAATTAATCTGAAATTCATCATTTCGTTTATACTAGAATTGCAACGACTGTTTCTGCAGTTCACAAGTCAAATCGAAAAGCATGCAAAATACTGCAAACGTTCGGTTAATATTACTTATTTAAGAAAGGTCTAAAGAATGTGCGTTTTACAGCTGTTTGTTTATTATTGGTTTAACACCAGTATTTGTTTTCAGTTGGTTACTTTGACCATTTTTTAAACAAATCATCATTCAAAATAAGTTTTAAAACATGTAGCGCTACTAGGAGCTGCCTTCTGTATGGCTGGCCATCCAACGAAATTCGTTAAACTTTACATTTATAGAAAAAACTTATTAGGTCAGTTCGAACTAAAGTCGATAGGTAGATACTTATTAGGACAATTGTAGGTATGGCTGCATTTAGTCAGGGTGTATTCGAACAGCTCATTTTAATCACGGGTTCCTTCTAAAAACGGGAGTAAGATCACGTTACGAGTTATACCTTAATCGAGCATACTTTGGCGTTGTGTTCTGGGGATAACGATGTTTCATTAAAATGTTCTGGCATTTTTGGAAGTTATACTAAGCGCAGAAGTAGGCAGACAGTTTTGAATCATGACAAACTCTCACACTCTAAAAAATGCCTGCGCGTCCACTTACCCGCAAAACACTCAAAGAGCCAATCTCTGCGATCTGCGAAACCAGCTCAGCGAATAATGAGACGGAACATCCGTTTAGACCTAAAAAGGAAGTCTGGACTATAGCATTACGCAATGCAAAACGTCATGCTTGCATTGCGTAATGCCACAGCGCAGACGTACTTTTGAGGTCTAATCAGATGTTCCGCCTCCGCATTCGCTGAGCTGATTTCATGGATCGCAGAGATTGGCTCTTTGAGTGTTTTGCGGGTAAGTGGACGCGCAGGCATTTTTTAGAGTGCAGAACATAACCTTGTTTGTGCAGCCCCTTCCTCTTCTCCCTCTCCCCTCACTTTATTCTGGAAATATCCATAAATGTTTAGTGATAATGGTCCAAACAAGTCTCAATGGTAGCGGAGCACGCATCGATGAATCGGATAATAAACCTGCTGAGAAAGCTGATATTTGCGAGGGACGTTTCGCAATGAGACAGCTTATTTTCAGGCATAATTAAGATCGTCGCAGAGGTTATAAGCTTGTTACCAATGATGATCTGGTGTATCTGGCCAAAGTTAAGAATCTTGGTGAAACGCTGGCAGCCAAATGAGACTTTTAATGAGGATTCTTGCCGAAGTAGTGAGACGTTCACTCGAGTGATGTGTTTTTCTCTCGGCATTAATAAACTACCCGCTTGCTTCCCCCCTCTATCGTGTAGAAAGTGCGTCCTGTACATATATAAATATAGACGTATCTGGAAGTGTTGCATGTTAGATGCAGAACCAACCACTGTTTTTTTTTTTTTTTTTCTTGTGTCCAAAAGATACAAACATGAAACTTGCGCTACTTTGATCATACCTGCCGTAGTGGTATTCTGTACACAGTATTGACACTTTCCTATTGTGTGCAATGTATCTTATATACATATTAATACTTGGTAGTGTCTCGTGCAGTGACATGTTGATCGTGCTTATGTGGCGTTTCTATTGCTCTTCGACACTCCAATAATCGCAGTTTTTTTCCTTCAAACTACAGATCCCGTTCCACACATTCTCTCCGTTGCATGACATTCTCAGTCATTTCCTTCTTTTTTTTCATTTCGACCCTCTATATTTATTCTACCCACGACTCACTGTTGCTAGAAAATGTTGCGTGATGATTCCTGTTTCTGGAATCCAGCTTTTGTGTATGTTAGGCCCAGAGTAGCGTTGTCGCATATTGACATTGCCTCTATACCTCTTAGTCCGCATTAACAGTGAACCTATTATGATTTACTTCCAACCTACATGGCGTCCATCGCCGAGATGGACTTTGCTTTTTTATTTCTTCTTACATTTCATTGAACTGGATGTTGCAGTTATCCATTTGTACGATGTACGAAACATATTTGTACATAAGATACTATGGTATATGAAATGTTTCACAATCCAGCTATTTATTTATCGTTTACATGAATAAAAGTATCATATGTTATGACAAAACGCGCGTTGTGAATTGGACCACCCTTAAATGTGGGCCTGCGAATTCGCTTTCCTGCAGAGCACGGAGACAGCCAATCACGGCGAAAAATAGAAGAATCCCAGCGAATGACGAAACGTATTATACGACTAAATCTGTCAAATGGCATTAGTGCAGGGTCAATGGGCACGTGAAGCGTCATGTTCACTGTCCATGCGCACATCGCATTTTTATTTTTTTGCCTAATCACATCCTGAGCTTCGCCGTTCGCTGGTCCCCCTGTTGCCCACCGTGATTTGTCGTAATACTTCTTTTCAAGTATTGCGCGGCTACCAATGCGTAAACACTAGACGGAGAGCGAAAAGTAAGTGCGACTCTTCGGCAAGGCACACAGTTGCGAAACAAGCAACGTTATAGCCGAACTACAGACCCTTCCAGCATGCAACATCACTAAAAGGTCTGGCGTTGGGCGATGGAGCGCCAGACCCTACACGAGGAGCAGACGACGCCCTTGTTCGCTCTGATTGGAGGGAGATAGTGGGTAGGTACAAAAACAACTGGCCTTTCCGTCCGCGGACTAATCATTCCAATCAGAGGTCAACGCATGACGTCGCCGCACGTTCTCATGGATTCCGAGTCAGAACATCCAACGCGTCAAAACATCCATCGAGTCAAGACATCCATTCGTGGATGTTTTGTCTCGATGGATGTTCTCGCTCGATGGATGTTTTGACCAGGGGCGGATTTAGAGGGGGGGTCCGGATGTCCTGACCCCCATCTTGATTTCTGCATGTGTAAAACTTAGGGCGTGAAACGAGGGAGAGGGGGAGGGGGTTCCTAAACAAATGGTACGCTGACCAACACCTGACCCCCCCCTCAGGAAATTCCTGCATCCGCCCCTGGTCTTCTCTGATGGATGTTCCGAATCGATGGATGTTTTGACTCCATGAATATTTAGACTCGGATGGATGTTCTGACTCGATGGATGTGTTGACTCGATGGATGTTTTGACTCATATGGCTGTCATGAATATTTTGACGAGTTGAATGTTCTCTCGTTTTTCGCCTGAAAGGAGGGAGCTGTTGTGTAAACGACTTTTGACGATATAGTAAGCAAGGACCGCTTGCATACGCTCCTAGAAAAAAATTAATCTTTTATGAAGACAAAATTGAGTTCGTTATTTGACGGAAGCCGATAGGGTATGTTCTTATTTCTTTACTATTATTTGAGGTGTGAACTACCTTTACGATTTTATCATCTCGTTGAGACCTTGTCACTTATTTAGGCTATTCAGTAAACGTGCGTTTTTATATGTATTTTGTGATTCCGATTTCTTCAATTTTCCTCTATCAGTGTTAGTTACTCTTTGTTTATTTTCTGTTTTGTAAGATCATTGCTGTTGTTTTCCTTGATCCCTGCTTGAACCACTCATGGTCTGTAGTTTTTATTTATAATTAAATAAACAAAATATTAAAGTTAATACCGTCAGAAGCATGTAAACGGAGCGAAATAATTTTTCTTTTGTTCTATCACTGTATTATTGGGTGTACGCTCGTCAGTGTCCCTGTGTCTTTTTGTAGCTTAACGGAGTGTAAAATAAAACAGTGCTTTGGTGGTCCACTCCGTATTAAAATCAGGTAGGACACGACGGCGCAGTGCCAATGGCTCTCGAAAGCGGCGAGCGGTAATGTTACGTGATCACGCGACGTGGTTTAAGATTGGAATTCACTTGCATTGCCGGTAAAATACGCTGCTTTGCCGTCCCGGGTGGTGTTTTATTTGCTGTCGTTTGACCCGCGCAGCTCGAGAGCACGCTACTCTGCGATTCGTGGCAGCTACGTGACCCGCAGACAATGGGCAAAGCCGTTTGAATCCATATAAAAATGCTAGGTATTTAGATCGCCTTTGGAAGAAACCAGTGTGGCAGCCATTTTTTTTATATCTTAGCATGGTGTATGTCAATGCGTTCCTACAAAATTCGGAAAGAAAAAACTATTTTTTTCCAGGCAATGTGGGGTAACCAATTTTAGCAATTCATTCAAGAGCAACGTGATAAAAATCATTCAAATGAAAAGAACGATATTATTATTCACACTGAAAAGTTATAGCACCCTCAATCCTATGATGGTGAAACTTTTTTTCAAAACAGAATGGTTCTGTTTTAAAAGTATTTTGCTTCGCCGCATTATTTAAAAAAAAAACCAAAAAAAAAACAGGTTTCTTTTTTTTTTTTTTTTTTTTTTGCATCGGGGTGGTAGCAGCATAGCGCGCGATGGGCTGGCTCCGAGTCTGCGCGATTGCTCGAGGGACCCAAATACTGTTGTCGGTAAATTATGCAACGTAAGCCCTTCAGAGAAATTAATTTCACCTCGCCAGTCAATTGCTTTCAATTTTGTGTTAAGCCTCTGAATTGTTTCAAGACACACTTGTCCCAAACGTTCGCCGTGATCAATAACGTTATTCCGAGAGAATCGTAGCTTTATTTCGTGTTTTTTTTTAAGTTAGTTTCACTCTCGGACAAAGCACTCGACATGTATTTGCTCTATTGTATATAAATAGTAGTTTTTAAATTACGGAAAACACATTTGGAACAAATTTTACAGTTTTGTTTTTTTCATGTATTATAACATTTTAGGTATTTGCACCCTGTCGTAGTGTCTATACACTGATTTTTGTCCCAATTACTACTACCAGACGCAACGTAGTGCCTATCGTTCGCATAAAGTCATTTGGTTGAATAAGACACCGAGACATTGTGAGGTATTCAAACAGTTTTATTCAAGGAAACTGGCCCATGCGTGCTGTTCAGTTTATTCTACGGAAGAACACCAAGGATTGTGATTCTGTCCAGATAGTTAAGGACATCCTAAAGTGTCGGAACTGCAGATGACAAGTAGCCAAATATACTCAGTGACAAAAATAAAACACGAACACGAGGGACCCTACATCCAGGACATTGACCAAGGTGGTGGATCAAGTGTATCCCCGAAACTGGCACCTGGCAAAATTCGCAATCTCGAGACGGCAAAAATTCTTTTTTTTTTTCAATTCAAATAATAATGTTTTGAGTCAGATGGATGTTTTGACCCTGATGGGTGTTCTGACTCGATGGATGTTTTGACTCAGATGGATGTTCTGACTCGATGGATACTTTGACTCAATGAATGTTTAGACACGGATGAATGTTCTGACTCGATGGATGTTTTGACTCGATGAATGTTTCGACTCGGATGGATGTCTCGACTCGTTAGATGTTCTGACTCTGGTGTCACGTGACCTCTTGGATGTTTTGACTCGATAGATGTTCTGACCCAATGGATGTTCTGGCCATAAGCGGCTCTCATGCCCTCTAAATTCAATGTCCTCCTGTCCTTCAGTTTCTCTCCGTGCAGACACCACGTGGGCCTTGAAGTGAAAGGTTAACTCCGGTACTTTTTCATGATTTTAAGGTTCCGACTGTTTTTAGTGCAGTTATAGTGTCCCTGAATAGACGTATTGCTAAATTACCCCAGCATAAAGGAGAATGCTGGTAATGTATGTACACGCGCCACACGCGCTCGTCGTCCCCGTATAAAAGACTCGAAGTAAATAACCAAAATAAAGCGCTGACGAAAGCGCGTGCAAGATGCCATTTGTTTTAGGCATTTGCTCTATACTTCGTCTCACCTTAGTATGGACTATTGTTAGCCGCGCGTGCTAAAAGCTCGAGCTAGTCGCTTTGAATGAAGCCTCGGCGGCTGCACGAGCGCTCGTGCAGCAAGTGCTCTAGTCAAGGCAGTCAAGGCTGGCCGCTCGCGCTAGCACAGCCTTCGCGGTTAGTCCATGATAGGGTGAGACGAAGTATAGAACAGTTACTGCTGCAGACGCCAGCACGTGCAGCGAGTGTACCTACACTCGCAGCATGCTTCTTGGTGCTTGGGTAATTTAGCAGAAGGTCTATTAAGGTCGGTTCACAAAAGTGTGTTTCTTACGTTACGTGAGAAGTCACTGGGATATTCGTGTTTCGTATGTCGCGTGCAAAACTTCTCCTTGAACCGATCGCCACGGATTAATTCGAAGCACGGATTTCCCGGTGACTCGCGACGTAAGCGGTCGAAACGTAACGTAACGTAGGAAGATACCCTTGTGTGAAGCAACCTTTAAGAGGCGTAATTTATTTTTCTGTGCCCTGTGTAGTTTGTTGATATCTTATCTCAAAGTTTTGTTTCGGGAGCATGCAGCGAAACCCAAACTACCGGCTCGAAGATGATGGCAACCTTGGTAATCAGCCGCATGGCCATTGTGTGACGAAAAAGTTCGTACCGCAGTACCGCAAAACGTACGACAGGCCTAATCGCAAGAGCAGTTTTGATCAGTCAGGTAAGATGCTATGACTGTTTGAATAGGCAGATCTCACCAGCCAGTTTGACTGCGCCACCGCTGCCGCAATGCGTCCAGGGAACTTTAGTCTTTCTGCACGTGCGACAACCCCGCTGGAGCACTGAGCGTGTGGAGCACAAAACGGCTCGAGCCCTCGCTTGCACGGCCATCTGACTCCTGTGAACTAAAGTTATGGCGTCGTCACGCATGCGCCGAATGCTTAGTGAGATCGGTCTATTCTTTGCTTCGTAGATATCAAACATATGTGGCACATATAATGCACATTGTTGGCCGAAAAGCGAGTCCGCCGAGATGCCGCGATAGATAGGTATTCACTCAGCGCCATAATTGACCGCGGTGTTTGTAGCGCATGCAGGCTCAGAACGAGCCCCAACTTATCTTCTGTGAAGAACTGCAATCTTGGTGGTGTGTAATTCATGTCAGAAGCGTTGCGAGAAACTTATCGTAAGCTCGCGCTGAGCAGCAACGAACTCAACTATGGCCGCCAGTGAAGGTTTCGGAATCCACGGCCTTCTGAAATCTCTTCGACGAACAGCGTCGACCCACACGTTCCTCAACTTGGAGTTTTTGGAGAACTGGTGAAAACACACACCCGGGTTGTGCAGCGGGTTGTTTGCGCAACCGTCAACCCAGCAAGGCGTGATTGGCATTGCACAATGATGCCAGTCCCTTCGATTCCTTGCACTTCGGCACCAGAACACGCTTGAACGAGCAGGGAGTCAGTAATCTTCGTGCGTGATCGCTGAGGAGCTCTTCAAAACGACAGCCGCTAAAATATAACATACGAAGCAGAAATCGGCCGCTGGTATAGCTAAAAACGAAGCAGAAAAGCAAAGTGAAAGAAGTGGCAATACGAATAAGTAACCTCCTCAAGTATGAGTGTGACATCGGGGAACAAGGTTTCTTCACAAACAGCCCACCCGCTGATTGTCCGCTGAGAAGGTGGTGGTAGCATTTTTAATATCAATTTTAGAGTGGATCACGGTTTTGCAATAGTGTAATATTTTGGCACTGCTCGTTTTTAGTCTCCGTGAATCAATATCAGTCATTTATTTTTGGTTGGAATTTTGACCGGAGTTCCCTTTAAGTTAAAACGGAATGGCCCGCAATGCTTGCTATGATCGAACGTGCTTTCGACAATGGCCAGAATGCCCAAACAAAACTTTTGGCACATCAACCAAGCTCCAAGGATGATATAGTGGAACCAGCCCTAAGTCTCGGTCCCCCTGTTCATGCATCATACAAAGGACACGGTGTTCGCTGCATACTTGATGACAAAATTACCATGCTTCAAGCCTGTTCGAAGCAAGCTTGATTTATACAAATGCATGCTTAGAGCTTTCCTGGAGATAGTGTCTTTATGAGAAATGTGACGGGACCTTCAAGGAAAAAAGACTCCTCGGACCGTCTTTCGTATGATGTATTAGCGGAGTGACATTATGATGTACACGTGTTACACGCACTCGCCTTAAAGCTGGTTCAGGCACTAACCTTTGAGTACGGCAGACTGCGTATCGACTCCTTGCGTTCCACTACCACGCGTTGCGCAGTTCTCGGTTGCCATTGCGATCGCTTTAAAAACTCGAAGTGGTCGCGCAGTAGGTCGTACTCGAAACCCAAATGTCTGAAGCAGCCTTGAGTTGCATGAAAAATTGCAAGTACATTGCTACAATAAGGTGTAGACGAATGCATGTGCAAAGCGCCATTTGTTTAAAACGTTTGCTTAAAAAAGTTTCTTCAATCGAGGCAAGAACTTGCAGCGCATGTTCTTGCTGCATGTGCCTCGGTGATTAAGCAGTTTGGCACAAGGTCTAACGCTACGGTGGCTATAGGGGTAGGTTAACCGAGCACACTCTGCGTTCTTGTGTCGCCCTCCATGTTTTTGCTTCCTGACGACAGAAGTGGTGCTGTGGTCAGGGTCCTGGTTCATTTCCGCTCGAAGTAGCTTGGCATAAAGCGTCTCCTCGGTGCAGTGTACTAGAATAGTGATGAAACCTGAGCGGCTCGCGGGAGGCGCGAGCCGCTCAGGTCCCTGCTGCTTCGCGCCTCACTGCAAGAGAGGCTATACGGCATGCAAGTACGTCTGCTCCTCGCGCACCTCGTGCGTTTGTTTACCGTCCAGACGCGTCCACGCGGGTCCCCCCCCCCCCCCAAACCTCCATGCTCGGTTGCTCCGTCATCACGCATTCCCTGTGCGTTCTTTGTGTTGCCCTTTGGTTGGCGTGCCCCTGTCTGCGTTCCGATTTACCGAAGACGAATTCGGAACACTAAAGGCCGGTTCAGACACTTGCGTTTGAGTGCGTTTGACTGCGTTGCGGCGAGAACCGAAAGCGAGTCACCGGCACGTCTGTGCTTCGTATGAAGCGTGGAATCCAATTCAAGGAATCATCTTGGCACGCGACATAAGCAGCAGGGATGTCCTGGTGTCTCGCTGCCGCAACGCAGTCAAACGCAGTCAAACGCAACTGTGTGAACCGGGCTTTACTCGCCGTATTCGGAACTTTCAGCGATGGTGGTACCAGAGTGTGAGAATCGCGCTCCCCATAGCTCTTGGATGATCGGCTTTACAATAAATGTGCTTGCCTACGCCTTCCTGGCTTGAAAAAGTAAAGTAAGGCTCTTATACTGATCGTATGAAGCAAAGCTAGGATTACTTACGCGTCGCAGACCCTGCCTCGTACTGCTGTTCTACGACAATATTCAGATGACTGCCGTTTTGATAGGTGCCGGCGCGTCCCCTATAGGTCGTGAAACTTGCAAATAAACCCGCGAGGCAAGGAGTTAAAGTGTCATATTTTCAGTTCCCAAATATTTTAATCTTTTTTTTTTTTTTTTTTACAAATGATCACGCTTAACCGGGGTACAAAGAACGTAGGCCCCAGTTGGTGGTTTGTGAACTTCACGTAGAAAAAAATAATGCATCGTAAGGCAACGGAGAGGTGTCGAAATCGCAAGAGATCGTTTGTGCATTATCAAAGGCGCTACCCCCTCCATCATGCTAAACGCCCCTGCATACCTCTCGACGAGGCTCCCGCTAAAAGAAAGAGTCGAAAGTCTACAAGCAATCGCCCGCCTAAACATGACAGGGCTGTCGCTACATCACAACTTGCGGGCACATTACCGCCGTACTCTTCGTTTAAAAGCGGCACTTCTCTGAAACTGCGGCATTTTCTAGCGGAGAGACAGATAATACACAAAATTAGAGTCAGTGTGCAGCCGACCTAATGGAAGTTTACTATATTCATTTTAACCCGAGGCAGCAAAAACAATTTCCTTCTTGTGCCCTAATCTCGGTTTAAAATCATCATGGTAACAGAAAATACTTTTGTCGTGCAGCTCTATTATTCACGCCACTGTTAATGCGTTAACATTAGAACGCCCGTTTTCCCGAAAACCCGCCCGTGTAAGTTCGTGCATCCGTTTGTCAGCGCCATGCATGACGTCGCGAGGAGAGTGGGGCGGTGATGAGTTATCGTGTTACAGATTCAATGCCTCACCACAGGAGCGGGGAGAGAGAGAAAGGGTCACGCGCCTGGCGTCAAGGCTTCGTACCAATACGAGCGTCGCACAGCTGGCGCGGAGCCAGAGGCCAGCCAGAGCCGTATATGTAGATAGTTTTGCCATTCGTTGGGAAGTATAGAAGACAAATGAGGAGGCGCCATCGGCCGAAAGTGGGTGGGGCGTTCCAGGCCGTCTTCACAAATTCGAATGTGGCCAATCAGAAGCCGGAAATAACACCCTGGCGGTGGTTGTGAGAAACAAACTTGATAAGTGCATCGGAGTAACTCTCGGTGACTGAAAATATAGTGCACGTGATGTTTCAACCACGGTCATCTAAAATCATGTTGGAAGAGTAGGACTAGCGGAACGATCGACATAATCCGTACGCCAAGCGCAGAGGGCCGGGAATCTGCCGTCAGAGCGGTCACACACTGTCCGAGCAAAACAGAGTTCGAGCGGCGAATTCGTCTCTTGCACCTTACATCAAGTGCACCCTCTTTTCAGCCACGAAGTGTTACTACACTTCACTCTTACGCGCTAATTAAAATTATATACGAACATATACCTTTGATAAAAACAGTTTATCGCAAGGCAGTCTGGGATTAGGTTCTTTTTCCGCCGTCGCTGGGCATGACGTCATGCCGGGTTCTGTCCTATTTCAACGTCCTTGGCATTTGTACTCGAGTCCGATGTCGAGCATCCTTCGACGCGTTAATTGGACACGAGAAACAGCCGAGCACTGACGCAGCACTCGTACCCAATCTGTGTCTTCGCTCGATCTCACTACGATGACTTCAAAATTCTAGTGCACAGGCTTTCATTATTCTAGGACTATGTGGTGTTGCCCGATGACTGTTTTTCAGACCTGCGGAACCGCAGTTCTTGTCACGTCGACGGCAAAAAAACGACCGGGACGCTCGGGCGTAGTGCCATTGCGCGGCGTCGTGAAGAAGTGGCATGCATTCGATTCTCTGCTCGTTTTGCCACGCATACGCAGCGCCACTCCTCCCCCGGCGAGGTGCGCCCCTACTAGTTAGGCGTACGCAGGGCCTCCGAGATCCCGAAGCGCGCGCGCGCTTCGGGATCTCGGAGGCAGACATGTGCCTATCTCAAATACTCTGCTCAAGATACTGTATTTCAAATACTTTTTGAAGTATCTTGGTATCTTGCAAATACTTTTGACCGAGAATATTTGATACTCTGTTTTAATTACATTTCTGAGTATCTTGTACTCATTATCTCAAATACATTTTTGACATCCCGCCAATTTCCGAGTTTTCCGGTATGAAGTGGCGTGGGCGTGGCACGAGCAAACGTGAACATTCTTTCGAGCAACCAAATCCTGTTGCTAACTCCGATTAGCTACGGTGAGTTTGATTAAGCTCGTGAAAACATCGCTTTTTTGCCGATTGTGACTCATATTTCATCCGAAAGTTCGTACAATGAATGTTTTCCTCTCGCCTTCCCAAAGGCGCCTTTTGTTTCCTAGAGTTTCCCCAAAAAAACTCCTCAATCAAAAGGGGTGGTTTTACGGAAGTAAAGATTGCCATACCGAGGCTCAACGCAGACCGGAAAATGACCTACAACAACAATGCAGACTTGAGTTTTAAGAAAATAACAAATAGAAGAAAATTAAAACTGGACACACAAAAAAAGAAGACGTTTTTGTTCTGCTTGTTGTATATTTGACCCCGATACGGCACAACGTGAAGGTTTTCTTTTGTTTCTTTTATTTTTGTCCTCGGTCCGTCACTTATTGCTATTGCGAACACTGTCGGTAAACGAACATTGATGAGCATAGAACAGGACAGGAAATGGACTAAGAGCTGGATGACCTCTCAAAATGCCAACAAAGCGTCCCCCAACGTTGAGTGCCTTTCTGAACACAACCTACTTGAAGAAAGTGCGACCACTGCCGTGGCTATTATGCGGGTTCTCTTTGCTGTCCATCCACTCATATCCGTCTCCAAAGTTCGTTTATAGTGAACTCCCCTAATAGGAAATATAGATTGTAGTTAAACGATGCGTCTAAGGTGCGCCGCAGGATGTGATATTCAGCGATGTCACTATTGGCGAGGCGGTCTGTTCCGTTTGTTGTCCCCACACCTCAGTGTTGACCCACTGCAAGGCCTGTGCACATGCCCACAGGTCTTGTGGGAATGTCCATGTTATCTTCTTCAATGAAGCGCGGGGCAAAGTGTTGTAAAAATACTAACAATAAACGAAAAGACGTTAAGTGCCGGATTTCTCCCGTAAGCAGTCGTCCGGGAATGCGAGCTTGACCCACTTCGGCTTATGTGCTGAACTGGGCACCGTGCATGCTGCATTGTTTATACAGGCCGGAGTGGTAACAAAAGAGCCCCTCCTCGAACTCACCGGAGAACACGAACTCCAGCCGAACGCTGACGCCGCATTAGGTCATGCCAGCCGAGCGCTGAGTCCCTTTATTTGTTGTCCCCATTCGTGTAGTTCTAAAGTTAACCGCTTGGGGCGCCACGGTCTTATCTCCTCCGCGGGTCCTCCCCATAATGGGGTATTGCCACGCGCGCTACCGAGCGAGCTCGTGGCCGAATGGTTGCCCCGCTTCACTCTCGCGCGGAGGCTCCGGGTTCGATTCCAGGGAGCGGACTCCTGTTTTATTTGTACTTTCAACTTGACATTCTGGTAAGTTCGAGAACCTCGTCGTCTGATCGAGTTACGAATGTTCTACGCCGAATGTTCCAGAAACCCACGCGGGTACAAAAGGTGCTCCGCGTTGCGGTCCGGACTCAAGAACTGTTTATACTCCGACGTTGAGCGCAGTGAACGCAGCGTAGCGCAGAACGCGCACCTTTCATTGGCCGGCAACCAGGAACTCGATATCTGCGACCAATCAGTATCTGTGCGCGCTGCGCTACGCCGCGCCCGTCAACGTTACGTTGGAGTATAAACGTGCCTTCAGTCTCGCCCCAGCGCTCGATCCTGCTCTTTCGCCGACATCGACGCTTGCGACGCTAGTCTTTCTCCTATATTTTGTTTTGAGCACAAGTTCGCCCCATTAAACGTTCAGTTTCTTCAGTTATTCGACGCCTCATCATTTGTCATTCATGACAATATCCTGCTCCTCATAGTTGGACTGCATAAAGTGGCCCACAAATTTTTTTTTTTTTGTTTTGTTTTGTTGCGTGTTAATAAACCATTCTGGTAAACCAGATTTGCGCAGCTGTATAATTGTCGTTGTCAATGACGTCGATACTAATTAAGCAATGCGGAAGTATCTTCAAACGTAATTGAATTACATTTCTAAGTATTTGTACTCGACTCAAGATACTTTACAGTGAAAGTAACTTGAGTAGTATCTTAAATATTTTCGGAAGCAGGTATTTAGTGACTTAACTTAAATACTTTTATCGAGTATTTTGTCCAACACTACTCGGAGGCTATGGGCCTATGGCGTATGCGGAGCAGACGACGCGGGCGGTTGGAGCGCTTGTCGTGCTGGCCTCGCGCTTCGTAAAGTAAGGTACCGAAGGCAAAAGGGCAGCGCACCAGGTATTGTTGTGTCACGGCCGTATTGACGATTCATCAACAAGCCGTGGTCGTTTAGTCAAATGCAGACTTGTACTCAACCTAAATACATTACTTAAGTTACTGTATCTTAAATACTTTTGGGAGTAACTTAAAATCTTGCAAATACCTTAGATAATTTTCGCGAGTAACTTGTACTCACTTCTTAAGTTACTTGTAACTTACTTCGGCCGTTTTTTTTTTTTGTTTTTTTTTATAAGGCCGACGGTGACTTAGATTCAACTCCGGCGACATCACTTTTGTGCCCGTGGTGGCTTTTCTTCAGTCCCCAAGTTAGCACAAAGAAGCTTGTTCCCCCTGCTTCTTACTGGCGCTTTTTTTTTCATTCTTCCCAAGATAATCTTCAGACATGGGCGCCCCTGGGTGAAAGGGGGGGGGGGGGTGAGACCGGCGTTGGGGGAGGGTACACCTTTTCTCCTACACTAATTAAAGGAGGGAAAAGGGGATTTTGTTTGCTTCTTTTTTTATAACAATCCGTAACTTGAGATTATCTTGGAAGTAACGAGTTACTTTTATGAATACTTAGTGCTCTACTCGGATACTTTTCAAATTTGGGTATTTAATACTGAACTCAGCTACTTTT
Organism: Ixodes persulcatus; assembly: GCA_013358835.2. Classification (NCBI taxonomy): domain Eukaryota; kingdom Metazoa; phylum Arthropoda; class Arachnida; order Ixodida; family Ixodidae; genus Ixodes; species Ixodes persulcatus. Next base: position 873,547 of record JABSTQ010010507.1, read on the forward strand.
TAGCCTGGTATTCAATAACTTAACTTAAATGCTTTTTTTTTTTTTGTATCTTGTACAAGGCTGGTCAAATACCCGAGCATCTAATTAAACAGAAAGGCAAATGTGTCTCCCAAAACGTTTTTCGTTTCCAGGGAGGTGATTTCAGAAAGATCGCCAGAAGCATGAATTGGGGTTGTGCAGAGGACGGGGTTAATTATTGTTTCCCTCTCCTGTCACAAGATTGAGTAGTGAAACTACGCTTACTTCTCACGTTAATAGAGACTTTTACTTGATCACATGCAAGAGTTTTGCGTTACTTATACCCCTGTCAGACGGGCTAATTTAGTGCCGAATGCCACTTCAAGTGTTTCCGTGCCACACGGGATAGATTAGTGTTACTGGGAAATAATGACAATAATGATGGGTAAAGTACTGTTAGACACCTAAAATGTTAACGTAAAGGCATAAATGCCTTAGCGATATTTAACATATGTTGTTAATAAAGACACGTGACAAGGCACGTTACGTTAATTGACAATATTTACGCCAATTGGATTATTCAGATGGATCATCACAAGGCAAGATAAAGAAAAAAAAAGACAAAGAATAAGAAGCAAACTCACTTGAAGTCGAGTGTGTTCTGCTGGAAGAAGCCGTATATATAGAACACTACACAATAGACACTAAAGGTGAAGTGCACTCCGTTGCAGTGCACTAAATTAGCCCATCCGACCGGGGTATTAGAGGAGCTCGAGCCGTCACTTTGAGGGTGGACTGAGTTTGCACCCGCAGGGCCGGTAATCTGAAGCTGATGATCTACGAGAAGTCTCGAATGTAATAGCTACAATTGTTCCCCATGGCTGTCGACAAAAAAAAAAGAAAAAAAAAGAAAAACAGGGTATGGAGTTACCATTCTTCAATCAACTTGAAAATTGAGGACTAAGCTCTCTTAGCTTACGTGCAGTTTTTTTCCCCGATGCTTACAAAAGAAAGCGAGTAAGCGGCCAAAGAAGAGGTAAAATCAGGAAGATAATCATAGCCCGCATTGTGCGCTGACTTGGTCGCATAGTTGAAAAGAAATTGTCACTGGTGGCTGTACTCTATTTTTTATGTATTATTAAAAGGATGTTAGCCATCAGGCATAATTACTCTCCAATGAACTCTATAAAGTCGAACTAGAACATTATAAAGTCGCACTAAAACAAATTAAGGCATGCTGGTAATGTTAGATGTATAAAAGGAAATTAACATAAAGAGAGCAAGGCAGGACACGTCACCAAGGTAATTGTAACTGAAAATGAATGAATGAAATTTTGAATTACTTACATTTCTCGCAGAGAAAGAGAAGTAATATTGAAATCATTTCCTGGTGCAAAGGTTCTATATATGTTGAGTATAACTGTGCCTAAACTGCAAACAAAACAAAAAGTCATGAAAAAAAACATATTTGTAGTCTCTCGTAACTTTGTCCAAAACAATCATTATTGGGTCAAACAAAAAGTTAAAAAAGAAGGCGACATTATTGGCTTGAATCTAAGTTGTTCGGCTATCACTCGTTGTACTCAAAAGTATGCGTGTGTTACTGACGCGCGTACGTGAATTACGATTCTACCGCTTTGACGGCAGCGGTACATGTGCTCAAACACAAGGTGTCGCGGTGTGTAGTAAAAGTATTTTATTCTATTATTCGACCCGCTCAGAATACCTGGGAACAGATGAGCTGTGGTCGTATTCACGTCCTGCTTTGGTTTTTTAGACGCCTGAGTTTGAGGAGTGTGTGCGACTGCGCAGCCGTACGTGAAAAGCCCATTTAAGCAATATAGCATGCTCATCTTTGTCCGAATAGCTCTGACTTCCAAGAGCGAGCGAAATCATAAAAAAAAAAAATTATCTTGTGGCAGATGTCATATTTGCGATGCTGCCTTGCACTTGCAAGACGCAGTTCGCTGTCGACCAATGTTCTTCTCCCTGGATTACCGCCTCCACCCCGGAGACCTGGCACACAAGCAACCTTCCTTTGCGGAGGTTCGCCCCCGCAAGAATAAATCTTCGTATTCCACCGAACAGAAAATTATATCGCAACGCGCTACTCGCCATTACAATTGGCAGCACCACGGGACAAGTGAACGCCGCATTAGGGCGAATTTGCGCAACAGCGCGGCGCCACTAGTATCGCTCCAGCGCATCCCCTGGCCCAGCCTTTAGCCCGGCCGAACAGTTCAACAGGAAAACACTGTATCTATAGCCACCATACCAATGTTACCAGTCGTACTGCACTTTTCAAATAGTCCCTTTTGCTAAATTACTCAAGCACCAGTACGCACCGAGAACACGCGCTGCACGTTCTTGCGTCTGCAGAAGAAACTTTCCTAAAGCAAAGACATAAAACAGATGGTGTTTCGCACGTACATTCGTCAACGTCTTATTTTAGTATTTTTCTTTGAATCTTTTATGCAGGATAGACGAGCGCGTGCAGCACGTACCCACGTTCCCAGCATTCCCTCCGGTGCTTGAGTAATTTTGTAGAAGTGCATTCGCCCCTCTCCAACGAAGACGTCATTTCAAAGCAGCGTTGTAGGTGCTAAGAAAATAGTAACGAAATACGTTACTCGTTACTTGCAAGCTAAAGGAACGCGTTACTGACCTACGTGACCTCAAAATAAAAGAAATACGTTAGCATCAGCGCTACCGATAAAAAGTAACCGACGTTACTTTTACGTTACTTTTTATTTATAAATTGACGGTAACAGCGTTTTCTGTTTTTTTTTTTTAGCGCAAGCGTTTTTTTACTTTAGGACAAAGGGAGTGGGCGTTGGGGTGCGAAGGCTGGTTCACAGAGCATAGCTTTTTTACGTTTTTCTTTATGTTTTCTTACGTTACGTATAAGTCACCGAAAATGGCCAGCTTTCCGGGACACGGCGGCCTAGTTCCAGCTTTTCACGCCACGTGGCGTAGCAACCTTGAGCGTTGTAAGAGCAGTATAAGAACAGTTGTTCACACAACCGCGCCCCGTGGAGAAATAGTGCAACCAACCTCTACTGCACTGTTATTGCGCGACGACGCATAGGTTGATTGAACTATTTCTCCACGGGGCGCGGTGTCGCCGGGGCCGAGATGCGCTCCAATAGCAAACCGAAACTTAAAAACCCGTCGAATTTGTGCGGTTTTTCAAAAAGCCGTAAAATGCTTCGCGTGCCTTCTATCGTTCTGCAATTTGTTGATTTAGTGTTTTTTTATGATGCTGAGCAATTTTCTAATTGAAACCATGCCCTTGAACACAATATTAAAAAAGTTAATTACGCAAAAATAATTAACAATCTAATTATCCCGGACTTTAATAATTTTCCTAAACAGGAACCTGGCCCAGGACCAAAACGACACAAGCCTTTTGTTGTTGCGACGCGTGGTTTTCGCAATATCGAATTTGTCCACCTTTCGTGAAACACCCTGTATATCAACGACTACTGACGGTAGGAGGGGAAAAGAGGGTGAGGAGGGAGCGGTCGGAGCAGTTTTGAGGGGGGGGCATGTTCCCACTTGTTTCGGACCTGTGCCACCACCCCCCCCCCCCCCCCTTCCCCGGTTCCGGAGCCCCTGCTGCCATTAGTTGCCTATCGAGGAGTCATCCATCTCATGGCACCGATTGCAACCAATGTGAGAAGAGGAGTGGTTCTGGCAGTCCTCTTCTCAGTACGGGAAGAACATCTCAGTTCTTAGCGTACTGCACTCCATTCTCCAATCTGCTAGTGGGCGCCGCCGTCTTGGTGCTTAGTGCAGACCAAACGCATCTGGCGGTCGCCACAATTCAAAAATGCAACTTCCTCAGCTTTAGGTGCGGTGTTAGTTAGCTCAGATGATATCGTCTTGCTCTGTCGCAAACTGTTTTAACATCTCTGGAGGACGGAAAAGCGTTTTCTGCGATTTCAGATAAACCTTTCGATAACTGGCAACCATGATTTTAAGCACAAAGATGGCTGAAGCTTCGTTTCTCTGAAGCTTAGCTTATTTAATGGTATACCGTGGCCTAAAGCAAACAAATTAGTCGTTAGATGTGTAGAGAGCAGGAGTTTAGATGGCCTGAGTATGGCGACATTGTTGTTACCCACTGTAGATGAGAAATTTAATCAATGCAGTAAAACTGCTATCCTGTCTGTCTATGCTGGAAAAAGCGGTGGAGAAACTGCATCGTGACGTCGCCGGTGGGAGGAGCCTAATCTCCATCGCCAACAAACTACGTCGGAGGAGAACTGCACCGTGACGTGTTCAGTGACGTCGCCGAACTGTGGCGATTGAGTTGAAACTACATAGTTTTTTTAGGGGCGAAGCTCCTTATGCCCGCGTCCCACTAGAGCGACAAACTGAAACAAAAGACAACGACAAGCCTCAAACCAGAGTCTTTCGCGATTTGAGAGGCTTTGTAGAATAAAGGAGGCTATGCTCAAACACGAGCATCATGCACGCGAGGGTATCTTTGGCAGGCTTGCAATCGCTCGTGCTTATACTTCACGAGCACCGAACGACTAAACGCCTGCCAAAGGTACCATCGCGAGCATGCTGCATGGGTTTGAGGCTGGTCGCTGTCTTTTGTCTCTGTCTTTCGCTCTAGTGGGACACGGGCATTAGGGTCTAGCCTTGTTCGTCCGGCGTCCGTGCTCACATCGATCTTGCTGGTGCTCGTGCTCGTAATCGTGCTCGTGAGCTCACGTGCTCGTGTAGGGAAAAAAAATGATAAAAAAACGTTTGCGCAGTCGACAGGATTCGAACCTGTGCGGGGAGACCCCAATGGATTTCTAGTCCATCGCCTTAACCACTCGGCCACGACTGCGGGACGAGTAGGGGACTCTAAGATGTGGTAGTAACTCAAAAGCTGGGGATATCACGGATGAAACGTTGCATGTAGCCGCTCAACGTCTATACAGGAGAGGGCGCTGCGGTCAAATGCTCAAATGCGTATATAACCACGTTTCATACCACACATTCTCTTTCTGACATGGATGAAAACGAACGAAAGGCTCGGCATGCTGCGGCTCAGCGCCTACGCAGACAAGCACCACCAGAGCTTCGCCCCAATCAACATCCTTCACCACGTGGAGATGCGGTCATTTTTTTCTCCCTACAGGGAATTTTGGAGAATCGCAAAACTCGGCAGTGAAGGGTTCTAGAAAGCACTACTCTTAAGTACCCGAAACGTATAGTGCAGAGCAATTTAATTAAACTATTTTTGTTGAAATTTGTCGCATGAAACATTTAGTTCACTTAATTTAGACAAAAACTATTAGCATTAGGTGCAGCCATTTACGTTGCGCGGACAGGCAGTCATGGCCGACAACACGAAGAAGTGGAAGTAAAGTCCTCGCTTGTCGGTCCACCAGATTAGCCTTCTGAACAACTTTTTGACAGGAAACTAAGTTTTAGTGAGGGCCGCCACTGACAGTCCTCTGACCAAGCCTGAGTGGGACGAGTTGTGGGACAGAATTGTGGACGAGCTGAACGCCCAAGGCCCGTCCATCAAAACTCGAGCAGAATGGAAGGGCCACTAGAATACTTGTGTGTGCCACGCCCGAGCACAAGATTTGGATATAGCGTGTGCTGCTCGGCCGTGTATCACTACTGCGTGGTGCACGTTAAAAACCCCAGGTTGCACTGGCTAAATTGCTTATCTACAGTGGGTAACAATGTCGCCATGTTCAGGCAGGCTAACCTCTTGCTGTATAAACAACTAACGACAAATTTGACTTTTTGACTTTGTTTGATTGCGTTAGGACAACTTCTCTCGTGCTGCACAAGAAAGAAAAAATGTTTTTCGGGGGTTAAATTTTCGGTGAAGTAGGAAGCAAAAAAGAAGAAAAGAGATTATTTCCCTCAAGTGGGGTTCGTAGTAGAAGAGGAGGAAAAAGAGAATCAGTTGTTAGACCCACGGTGTGTATGTTTTTTTCTTTATGTGTATGTTTACTCTAGTTCAGCTGGCCTTACCTGAAGTAGTTGCTTTAAAATAAAGTATACATATATATCTCTCTCTACCTGAAGTATGAACCAACTAGCTCAACTTAAACCTGTTACCCTTGCTTGACTTTTCGCTCAGCCAAGTCGCTTATATGGGATGCACTCAAATGAAAACACAAACGTTGAATCGTGTATTTAGAATATTTATCGATCACGCCGCTGAACTTGCATCGCTTTTTCTGCATGAGATTGCTGGAAACACAGCCACTTCGCTCCGGTGCAATCGATGATAGCGTTGGTGACATCAACAAGTACGCGACTCACAGAGCACTGGACCAATGTTTTCGTACGCTCCCGACGGTTCCGAAGCCGCCAGCGGCGTAGAAGCGCAGAGCTGCGAGGACTTGTTGTTCGACCGCCAGCTCACGGGGCCCCCTTTGCGAGTCACCCCTTTGGTCAGCCGGTTTTTGGCCGCAAACCGCGCATCCCTCGTCTCGAAAGCATCCCGGTGATCTCTAAAAGCTCGATCCGCTGGCGAACCCAACAGTAGAGATGCATATGTTAGGGTAGCCATCTTTTACGATGCAGAACAATCTTCGGCTTCGTCTCGACCACTCAGTTAACTGCATCGTCAAAGTGCATCGCGACGACATTTTGACGTCACCGCCAACTGCATCATTTTACAAGCAAAGCTCGAACTGCATAAGGAACAACTACATTTCAACATCCTGTCACGTGACCCGAGAGAATAGCCAATCAGTGCCCGATGCAGTTTTCTATAGACGCTTTCAGGCAGCTGTGCATGGGCGCCGCCATAACCGACCTTCAGTTTTTGTTTCCTCTTATTCCGTTTGCTTCCCTTCATCATTCCGAAATCAGGACAGGTTATTGCCATTTTAAGGGTTACTGTGTCCTTCTCCCCAGCATATGCCTTTGTGGAGGGTCGTCAACACCCGCTTCAGTGGCTCGGCATCTCGGTAAGACAAGAGAAGGGCGGCTATGGCGGCTGAATCTGGCGCGCGCTGAAAGCGTCTATATCATGTAGTTTGCGTTCCAGCATAGATAGACTGGAGTATTTAAAGGGGTCATGAAATGCATTTTTGGGCTGGGATTAATTATTTTAGATTGGGACTTTACTAATCTCATATTGTTTAGTGGGCAAATAGAAATAGGGTAGAAATGCAAAAGTCGGCTTTTTGGTAAGAACATTGGAATACATCGCGGACTGCTTCGTAACTTCTTTCCTTCGAAAGCTCTCCGCCTTTTCACTGTGATACATACGCGCTACCCACAGCACGTCAGCGGTACCCAAAGCACGTCAGTCGACCCCAGTTCACACATCGGACCCGAGAACTGCGTCACTCAGGCGTGTGCACTCGTCAAGAATTAATCCGTCGACGAATATTTGAATTTGCGTTCGTGGCCACTATGTGCCCTGACGGAACTTATCACTGGCGTATGACAAGTTGTGTGGTGTGCTTAAAAAGAACGGTGGAAGCTTGGAGTGATCGCACTGGTGCCCAAGCATATCTCCGACCACGCGATTTCTCAATTTACTTTTGAGTTGAAGATTAAAAGCTAAGGAGGAAGTTGAAAAATCATTTCATAGCTGCTTCAACGTTGGCCTCCGAGATTTTTCTCGCGCTGGCTGCTCTCCTCAGGCCATTACATTTGCGCGCTAGAGACTGTTATTGCAGGGCGCTTCGTGGCGCTCGCAACCAAACCCAAACTAAAACCCCTTTATGTTTTAAAAGTAGCGCAAGGTGCGTCGGTGTAAGAGGCACATGCAACGTGCAGCCCTTGGGAAGATCATGGCGGAACAGCGCAGCACTGAGCTAGATTTCAGACGCCATGCTCTTCCCAGAAGTGGCGCGCGGCACGTGTCTCCAGCATTTCCACAACAATAAATGGCGCTACTTTTCCTAGGATAGAGGGGCTTTAAACCAAACAATCCAAAAAAATAGCCGCGAATCATCATCATCACCATTATCGTCGGTCTAGGCACGGGGAAAGAAACACGTTTTGTTTCTTCCACCGTAGTCTATGAAACTAAGGAGTAGCGCGAAATGTGCTCCCCACCTCTCGCCGCAACACACAAACCCTTGGAAATAAACTTGATCGAAATTTGAAGGTTCATCTTTTCGAATCGTGAAAGGTGTAGAAAAAATCACTACGATGCTGTATTCAAACTAACTGCGCGTCTAATTATTTCGGCAAAAAACAGAAAGGCGAGTCAGTCAAAATCAGGAAGGCGAGTCAAAATATAGACTTGCACTAAATAGTGATAGAGATTTATTTCGGCTCAGGAAAGCCGCGGCGCCGCTGAAAGGCAAGTCGCACCGTGAAGGTTCGCGACGCCGGGTCCAACGATGATGAGATGGCATTGCACAGATAAAATTTAAAAAAAAGGTGAGGAGGGTTATAATGGAGCGTGTGAACGAGGGTGAGGGGCTGATGTTGCGGATGAAGAGGGTGAAGATCCTTAGGCTTGCGACGGTCTTCGCGACGGTGGTCTTCGTCGGGCCGCCATGGCCTGCTTACCTCTAGCAGGCCGGTCTCGAGCGCCTGGTGAGGGCTCCCTGCGTGCACGGCTTGCAGACAAGGCGCCCGAATTTTCGGTGACGCGGGGAGTCCAACACCACCGTGGTGGCGGTGCTGGACTAAAGAAGCGAAACTGCCCTATTTCGTTATCGTAAAAAAAAAAAAAGAAAGACAGAATTGTAGTGTTTTGTGCCGGGATACAACGTGGGTTACAACACACGTAAAGATAAACACTCCTTGTTTCGGACGCCGAGTGACGCCTCTCTGTTCGCGAAACGGGTTCGTCTGACTCCAAGAAACAATTCTACTACTTCACGCGAATGCATTTCATTCTGAAGGAAAAAAACAAACAGAACTGGTGCAGAAAAAGAAGTCGAAATTTAAGAAGAATGTGTGATCTGTGGGAGGAAGAAGAAGCGACAAAGTTAGAGCAGGGAGGCTATGTTGCGCTTTTTGGACTCCCAGGAGACTAGGGAGAGGGAAGTGACGTCAACAATGCAGCAAATGCAGATTGGATGTTGATTTTGTTTTCTTCTGTCAACATCCAATCTGCGTTTCTCTATCGTTGACGTCACTTCCCTCTTCCAAGTCTCCTGGGAGTCCAAAAAGCGCAACATAGCACCCCAGGGGTGCTATGTTGCGCTTTTTGGACTCCTAGGAGACTTGGAAGAGGGAAGTGACGTCAACGACTAGAGAAACGCAGATTGGATGTTGACAGAAGAAAACAAAATCAACATCCAATCTGCATTTGCTGCATTGTTGACGTCACTTCCCTCTCCCTAGTCTCCTGGGAGTCCAAAAAGCGCAACATAGCCCCCCAGGGCTCCGTATGAGCTCCGTCTCAATTCATCCCGGCTGACTGATAATCCTCGCTATCCACCCCTACCAACGTACCAAAAGTTGGGCAAGTGTTTCAGCGCAGTGTGAATTTTCTACTTCATCTGTGTGGGGATTTTTTCGCTTTACGAGACGTGTGTTAGACCACGCCGGTGGAGCTAGGCCTAACACTGGGCGAGGCCGCTCGAAAGGCGAAGACCCAAGCTCCACGACATGGAAGTGACTGTCGAGGGCACTGAAATTACTCCGGAGACGCTCCGAGAACCTGGTTGCCTTCCGGCGCACCGGAAGCACAGGCACAAGAGCCCGGATGCCGAAACTACACCCGCCACGCGGCAACAGTCAACGCCGAGCAGCAAGTTCAGACCCCGAAAGTTACCACCGCTACCTCAACTACCTGCGGAAGACTACAAAGTTGTCATTCGTCTCCAAGGAGGCTTCAACGCCAAATCTTGGAGCGCTGCACAGATTTCCGACAGCATCCAACATTGCGCCCAGCTTCGGAGTGGGGCGGACAAAGATATCATCCGGACCATGCCTGAACAAAATATCGTTATTGCCAGTACGCCTGAGGAAGATAACGCGGTCGCCTACTCTAGCCTTAAAGGGGCTATGCAACAATTTTTTTACTTTGCGCAAATACCGCTTAGAACGGATCCCTGACGTTAATGACCTATGAAACACGCCTTCATTTTTCACCCGACGCATTAGAAGTCCCAGAAAAAATTTAAAAAACAACGAGCAGCGTTCACGCCCTCAACTCGCAGCCAGAACAAGCGGCCACGTGATCTGGAGCCGATTATATGCCGCCAATGTTGATCATAGCCACGCGCTGGGGTTGGCAAAGCACAGGACACGCGCTGAGTTCCAGACATTGTTATGGCTCGGCTATTGTCGTCGTTGCAGCGATTGGACACGGGCCACTACTCGAATGCTTCTCGAGCTATCAATTATCACGAGCCTAAATCGAGTGCCCACGCAATGCTCGGGTCCAATCTATGAACCGCATTCAAATATCGTCATACGGGTGTACTGCGATCCCCGCGTTACGTCATCGAATTTTGCAAGGGAGAGATTGAATGAAAATGATCGCTTTTGTCCTTGAAATTACACCGCAACAAAGGAGTTTCTTGGCCAGTGGCATTGCATGCGAGTATCCTTGAGTCCCACTAGTGCCAGTAAGCTCGTGTAAAGTGAAAAACATTCCAATTGAATATCGTTGCACAGCTCCTTTAAGGAAGTTAAGATCGGTGCCAGAACGTACTCCTCGACTACTTACGTTACGGCGCCGGACAACTCGGCAAAAGGGGTCATCCACAACATCCCCTCGTACGATAGCCCGGCGGACATTGAACGAAGCCTAGAACGAAATACGCCCGGGGTACTACAAGCGCGACGTCTCGGAGAGACGGCATCGGTGCTCATCGTCTTCGAAGGAAAATCGGTGCCCTACTACGTAAACTACCGTAACACAACATACAGGTGCTTGCTGTATAGAAGAAAGATTGAAGTCTGTGAAAACTGCTACAAGGTTGGACACAGGAAGGATATCTGCCCCACACCAGACGACAAACGTTGCTCAAAATGCGGAACCCTCGCCCCAGAGGGCAGTCACGAATGTACGCTGCGCTGCGCAATATGCGGTGGGGAGCATATGTCTGGTTCGAAAGCGTGCCAACACCGCTTCCACGCCCCACAGAAGGCCGCACGCAGGCAACAAACTGCAAACGAAGAAGCTACACCACCCACTTCAAGACCTGGCATCGGAAGGAAAAGCCGCTCCAAGGACCGGCGCTCTGCCGCTGAATCAGCATACACAAGTCAAGGGACCTCTCGCAGTCGCAGTGCGCGAAGACGTAGTCAGAGTGCGCGTGGCCGCAATCGCAGTGCCGGCGGTGGGCGAGGACTGATCGGGCAGAAAGCTGATCGAGGTGACAGTAACTCCGCCGGCGGCGAGGAAAACCAGAGACCCTCCAGAGGCTCAACAACCACTAAGGTGACCTGGGCATCGGTAACTGATCCCTCTACTCACCAACGAGCTAATAGAGATAATGAAAATCAAATGATACGCGCAGAAATCATGCAGCTCCGACTAATGTTACAGCGACAAAACGCTCTAATCGAGCAACTTCAACGCGAACGTCGACCATTGGCATCCCCAAATCCTGTACAAGTTAACGCACCGGCAGATACAGAACAGATGGACGTTCCGAGGGCAGCCCCTAAACGCAAAGCGGTAGAGACAGACGAAGGGCCACATGAAAACCCGAATACTACTGCTCCACACACAAAACTTGCACCCGCTGTGAAACCCCAGGACATAGCGAGACTGGAAGCTATGATACAAAACATAATGACAGTCATCCAGACTCAGCATCGAGAAAATACTGTCCGGCATCAAGAAACGACAGTGCAGTTGCAAACGCTTACCGGTAACACTCTCGACCTAGAAAAGAACATGAAGAGACTTGAAACGCGTCTCACGCCACTAGAAGGGACTGTGCAGCAGATGCAGCAGCAATGCCGTCCGTCTCGTTTCGAGTCGCCCTCCCGAAGTACAACACCACAGGGCATGGACCCCATCAGGCTATCGGAACCTATGTACTCCACTAGAAACATATCCCACCAAGATGACCAACGATAAATATACGGTCTGGCAGTGGAATTGCCGAAGCTACCAACGGAAAAGAGGAAACCTGCAACAACACTTAATCTCCCAAGAAACTCCACCCGCCATCATCTGCCTACAGGAAACCGGGGGGACACCTAAACTTGCCAGTTACAAAACGTACCAGGGCGCAATGCCAGATAGTTGTACGGCCACCCTCGTACACCGGAACTCGATTGCTCTTCGACATGACATCGCACAATCAGAAATCGATCACGTCCTACTAGAAATTGTCCCACGCAGACGAGCGGAGCCGAGCCTATTTGTGCTTAATATATACAGTAGCCCCAAGTTCAAACAGCATCGCTTCCACTCACTCTTCCATGATACGCTACTCCGAGCTAAGCAGAGCCCCTTGCTAATTGTTGGAGATTTTAACGCCGCGTCCATGTTGCCTGGGGGTATCGCACCGAAACACCCAAAGGAAGGCATGTATGGATGGCGATACAACAGGAAGGGCTTACCCTCCTAACGGATCCACAACACCCCACAAGAATAGGTAACAGTATTAGTGCTGACACGTGTCCAGACCTCACTCTTGTCAAAAACATGGCAAATTGCGAGTGGTTTAACACTCAGGAGTGTCTCGGCAGCGACCATTATATATTACGCACGACAATCCCAACCTCGGGATACAAACATAAGAAAAGAAACGTGCGGATCACGGAATGGGATCGCTTGCGTAAAATCAGGCAAGAAATAGCGCCCACCACCATCGATAATATCAAGGAATGGACGCAGAAACTCCAGGACGACGTTGAAACGTATACACAGGATATCCCAGAGGAAGCGGGTATTACGGAAATTGACAATCGACTACTACATATGTGGCAGGCAAGACAGAGCCTCCACAACTGATGGCCACGACAAAAGCATAACCGAACGCTCCAACTTAGAATAGCGAGACTAGATCAAGATATCGCGGAGTACGCGACAAACCTCACCCATCAACAATGGCATCAAATATGCGACAACATGCAGGGTAGCTTGGGAATGGCCAAGACCTGGCACCTTCTCAAACACCTGCTTGACCAAGAAAATACGAAGGCAGAACATCGCCGCAACATGAGCCGTCTCATCCATCACCATCGCGGTGACATGGACGCATTCCTACAAGAATTGCAGACCCGGTACATAGGGAACCAGATACCCACCACCGTCCCCGATTACTGTGGATCACCTAATGAAGAACTCGACTCCCCGATACTAGAATACGAGGTACGAGCCGCCCTTCAGAAGCTCAAAACCACCTCGGCACCGGGAGCCGATGGAGTGCGAAACAAGACTCTACGGAACCTCGACGACAACTCGATCGAGGCGTTAACCCAATACCTTAACCAGTGCTGGGAGGAAGGCACTCTTCCTGAGCAATGGAAGCATGGCACAGTGGTGTTCATACCTATGCCGGGGAAACCTCTGCAACTTGAAAATCTAAGGCCCATATCCCTCACATCGTGCATCGGAAAGTTATTTGAACACATCATACTTGCTCGCCTGCACGCCTATGTTGATGATCAAGACCTCCTCCCACACACCATGATAGGATTCAGGCCGGGGTTATCCACTCAAGATGTCCTCCTCCAAATACATCATCAAGCAATTTGCACGCTCAACCAACAAAACTACCGAGCAGTAGTAGGCCTAGACATTAAAAAAGCCTTCGACAACGTGTCCCATATGGCTATCATGGAAAATCTTGAATATCTCCAAGTCGGACCGAAGACTTATAATTACGTAAAGGCGTTTCTGACAGGTCGTACAGCCACACTAAGGGTCGGAGACACCACCTCTCAGACGATATGCATGGGTGGCCGAGGCACCCCACAGGGGGCAGTCCTCTCCCCCTTCCTGTTTAACGTTGCTCTCTGTCGATTGCCAGAGCAGTTAAATCAAATACCCGGGCTCAAACACAGTCTCTACGCCGATGACGTCACACTTTGGGCGGAGGCAGGCACGGCTGGAAGTCTCGAAGGTATATTGCAAGAAGGCATTGACGCTGTACAAAAGTACACAGGCATCCGAGACATGGCCTGCTCCACAGAGAAGTCGGAGTACATGGTGCTCAGACCAGTACGGAGAGGCAAAGCGACGCGTGAACAACCTTGCAGACTGAAGCTGAGTCTACAAGGCACAGAAATAAATGAGGTCGACACCATGCGCATTTTGGGTATGTTGTTCCAGGGCAACGGTCATAACAGCGAAATGATCCGCAAACTGGATAGTGTCACACATCAAACATCCCGCCTCATCAAGCGAATATCAAACAAGCATCACGGAATGAAGGAAAATGATTTAATTCGGCTCGTACAAGCTTTTGTGCTTAGTCGCATCAACTACGTCGCCTCATACATGAAACCCTACGTAGTGGAACGCAACAAATTAAACACGATCATCCGAGGAGCATACAAGACGGCCTTAGGGCTCCCTATTGGCACATCCACTGACAAACTACGAGCGCTCGGAGTTCATAACACCGTGGAAGAACTCATCGAAGGACACCTTCACTCTCAATATACTCGCCTCACCACCACGGCGACGGGCCGACACATTCTTGCCGCGCTAGGAATTCAACACGAGGGCACGACGCAGCCCAAAATGAACCTCCCAAGGGAAGTCCGGAAGCATCTTCTGGTGCCGAAAAACATGCACCCGGAATACCACGATGCACGTCGCCGAGACCGCTGCAAGCATCTTCACGAACGATACCATCGGGATCTCGGTGCAGTTTATACGGACGCGGCCGACCATGCCACGAATCCAGCAATGACGATGGTCGTCACGAACTCCCAGGGGGTACTTCTCAGCGGTGGATCCATCGCCACCACCAGTACTGAAGATGCGGAAGAGACAGCCATAGCCCTAGCCCTCACGCTACCCAACGCTACCACCATTATTTCGGACTCCAAGCGCGCAGTTCAAAATTACGCCCGGGGCCGCATATCGAGGTTCGCGACCAGGATCCTCCGAGACTTCGTCCCCACTGACACGGTCAGCATTGTCTGGGCACCCGCCCACTCCTCTCTCCCAGGCAACGACTTTGCCCACAACACCGCCCGAGAACTTGCCTACCGGGCAGCGGGAGATAGGGAAAGTGGTTTGACCCTCCACAAGGATGTACTGACCACGTATCAGGAAATTACGCAGGCATACCGTCTCGCTCGCAAACGATACCCCGCCGGCCACAAATCCTTAAGCAAGGCCCAGGAACATACCTGGCGCCGATTGCAGACAAACACATATCCTCATCCCACAATCTATTCGCACATTTATCCTGATAGGTACACGGGCATATGCAAATTCTGTCCTCAGCCAGCCAACCTCACCCACATGATGTGGGGGTGCCCAAACCTTCCGAAGAGATATGGAAACGTCGAAACTATGGAGCAGTGGGACACACTGATGTGTAGCTCAGATCCGGTCGTCCAAGCGGCGGCCTGTGAATGGGCTGCGGAGGCCGCCGGGGCTCAAGGGCTCCCGGTCGCCTGATCCCATCATTTTTCCCTTCTGAATGTACGAAGAATAAAGTTTTCAACAACAACAACAATGTGTGATCTGTGTGCCATGTCAGAGAAAACAAATTTCATTAAGTGGGATTGCTCTTCAATAAAGACAGCAGTTGAAGTTGTTCCATTTATCTTGCCAGTCTTTGTGTTTATTTCATACATGATGCATGTTCACTAGATGAAATTAATTCAGACATTTCCTGGTCTGTAAGTTTTGGCTGAGAATGCAGAAGTCAAGAAAAGCTTGCTTTCATTAATCCGTGCTATACACGAGCAGATGTATTAACACCAAAACAAAAACTAGGTATTTAAAGGTCTGGAAAATGTACAGCTTCCGAAAATAGAATGAAAAGAGCTTTGGCACTAAAGTGTAGAGGAAAGCATCACATATCATTACATACTAAAACTTCGCTTTCTTAATGCTGGTATGTGAGATAGAAAGTTACTCTTTTATAGGGAGCGTCGCGAAAAAATAGATTCAACAAGCGGGGTTATGGAAGCAACTGACCGCCCCCAAACTTCATTCACGCTTTGAATATAAGCTTCTACCGCTAGCGCAATTCACGCTTTTACAGCGGAGCTGTTAAGGGCCAGTTTCCCCAGGATTGTGTCTGTTCGCAAATGACCTGATGACACAAACCTCTGGACAATTACCGCCATCTATAAGCGACGGCGGCAACCATACAACCGGCTTGCCGGTTGTCTGGTTGCCGCCGTCACTCATAGATGGCGGACACCTTTCGAACCTTTCCGACGAATTGCGGCTTGCCATTACTTAATTCCCGCCATAGTACAGCTTCACTGGTCTTCCTTCTTCACCAGACTGGAAAGGCTGAAAGTTTTTTCACTAGCCCCGTGCGCGACCGAAAGCGTCGCTGTGGTCGGCCTTGCACGATTGGCCGAACGCTGACTATGACGTCGGAAAGGGGATTTTCATCCACGGAAATAAGAGGAATGAAAGAACTTTAATTTTGCCGGTGTTGGCAGTGTTCCTTTGAGAGCGCAATGATTTCAAGCTTCCACCATGCTAATAACAAACACCATCGAACTTGTTGTTTGCAAGGTAATGACGTCACAAGGGGGAACCACAGGAGGGCGCCACCAAAACTTCTCGCCGCTAATAGGATAGGATAAAACTTATTTTTTCTCACAACGGAGCAGACAAAAACATAGAAGGAATGCGACCATTTTCACGCCGAAAAAAGCAGCGCTGCTGTGACCGCCAGGCCTCTGTCAACCGTCGGATGGCCACGCTCTGCCGCACACATGTGTCGCGATGCTTGCACATCGCGACACACTCACGACCGCCGGACGGCACACCTCCCCATTTTAGTACACCCCAACGCCGGTTCAGATCGAAACGGGCAAGAGAGGGGATTGAAGCGAGGATCCCTGGGTTTGGTTATAGCCACCATACTACAACCATACCTGTTTTGTAACATAGGTGGGTTTACTCAGCTATGTACATAGAATGAGATGAAGTGATGCGTCTTGAGTCCGCCCGAAGTCCAGCACGAGATGCAGAGCTCCCGCTCTCTACGCGCTTCGTCGTCTTCGAACCCCGGCTATCCAACATCTCCCCTTTTCCTTATTGTCCAAAACGACTTGGTGGCTTGACCAATCTTCCCGCTCGTGTAGTGTACCCACGTTGTGGCTCTACGTCAACACTGAGTGGTTCATAGTCAACACTGAGTGGTTCATCGTCCTGGTGGCCTTTGTATAAACTTGTACCTGGCAAATCATCGTACGACATCTCATCGTCCTCCTTGTTTTCGCTTCGATCAATAACCAGAAACTTCGCGTTTCGCCGGACAGTGCCATCCTTTGTGGATACCCAATATGAGCGCGGCGAATCGGCTTTCTTGAGTACTGTCCACCCTTTATTTAGGTCCTTGATCCAGACTTTCTGTGATGACTGAAGCTCTGGCAGGTTCCTAACTCCATGATGCCTGTTGAAGTCAGACGCTTGTTTGTTTTTTGCTTGTCTCTCGCTCTCTTTCAACCAGGAGAGGTCAGGTGTTTTCGGGTTGAGCAGATGTGGTAGGACCGGCACCTGTGTTCGAATCTTTCTGCTGAATAAGAGCTCTGCGGGACTGAATCCACAAGCTAATGGTGTAGCACGATATGCAAGAAGCGCTCTATAAGTGTTGACTTCTTAAACTTCATTTTTGCTATCTTGACAGCCGCCTCTGCTGCACCGTTACTTTGAGGATACTTTGGGCTTGACGTGACGTGTCGAAAGCCCCATTCTTTGCTAAATGACACGAATGCCGATCGAAATTGGGGGCCATTGTCTGAAATGACCGTCTCAGGTATCCCGTGTCTAGCGAAAATAGACTTTGCTTTTAGAATGGTTGTTTCCGGTAATTTGTCTTCGAGGAGGGCTACTTCGAAGTATCTAGAATAATAATCAGTGATAAGGAGATAGTGCTTGCCTTCCGCGTAGAAGATGTCCATGGCCAGTTTTTGCCAAGGGCGTTCTGGGAGCGGAGTTGGCATCAGTGGTTGGCTTCTGTGCTGCCTCTGGTGCAGACATCTGGCACACCTTTTAACCATTTCTGTAATGTCTCTAGTGATGCCAGGCCACCAACACGACTCTTTGGCTCTTCTTGAGCACTTGACAACGCCCTCGTGTCCATCGTGTAGAAACTGCAGTACTGAAGGTCTCATTGAGAGGGGTACAAGGTATCGCGAGTTTCTCATTATAATGCCGTCATACAATGTCAGTTCGTCTTTGAACTGCCAGTATTGAAGGCAGTCCTGAGGTGTTTTTGATTTACTTGTGGGCCACCCTTCCGTTATGTACTTTTTCAAAATGCTCATGATCGGGTCATTGTCTTGAGCTGCCGACAGTTGTTCCCGACAGACATCTGAAGCCGGTACGTGATGAATGAGAGCATGCTCGAATTCTGTTACCTTTTCTGCTATGCACAGGCCGTCTTCATTCTTGAGAGGTTGTTTCGATAGGGTTTCTGCGACTACGAGGTCTTTTCCCGGAACATGTTCCATTGTGAAGTCGTACCTCATCATCCGGAGACGCATTCGCTGAAGTCTGGGTGTAAGATCGTCCACAGGCTTTCTGGTAAACAGTGGTATGAGAGGCTTGTGATCAGTCTCAATGTGAAAGGTTAGTCCTACAAGATAGTTGTAGTGGTCGCGGAGGGCCACTATGAAAGGGGGAGAAGAGACATGGAATGCTACGATAAAGACAGCGCATCGGAAGGACTGTAAAGATACTGGAAGGTTTACATTTCGTGGCGCGTGGGACGCGAGACGGTCGGTGGCCGGGGACCAAGCGGCCGTACCGGGGAAAGGAAGACACGTCACGCCAGCTCGGAGTTTCAATCAAGACTGGTTCTATTTACAACATGTACATCAAATTCCGGTGACAGCGCGTGCCGCTGTCACGCACGTGGCACGCGCAGCTGCTGAAAACGCCATCTATATTATTTACAGCACACTACATCTCCTCCTCCCTTAATAGAAAAATAAAACGCACACCCAGAAATCCTACCAATCACGATAAGCAAAAACATAACTATGCAGAGACAGAAGGGAATATAAGCACAAAAGGAAATACTCTTAATGATGCAGTCATTATCTGAGAGACCTTGCTCTTTGTCGAGAAACATTCAGTTAGGCTGAAGCGTGTACCCCCAAAAAAATACTAGACTTATAAAACAAAATTCTGCATATGGGAATAACACTAAATGTCAAATGTTCTACTCGTAGTGGGACTGGGTGAACAAAAATCTAACACAGTCTCTCAATCGTGCCGGCAGACGTCTCTGCCGCCTTGGGCGATGATTGTCCGACGGAGATGCCTGGGGAGCCGTAGGGGTGGACGGCTCCGATCCACCACGATCACTTGCTGTTGGTGACGTTTCTAGTGTCACGTCAAGACTCTCTCCAGAGCCCTCTGTTAAAGTATGGGCCACTGGAGGCTCGGAAAGTGTGACAACTTCTGGAGCCACGGAGTTCAGGGACTCCGCCGAGACCGTTGCGGAGCTAGATGACGGCAGCTCGCTCCAATACCCGAGTCCCAGTTCGGGTGAACTTGATGCGGTGCTCACTATTGCACCGCTCGAAGGAACGGAAGGTTCAGGACCCTCCTGGACAGCGACCCTGGGGGCCTCTTGGAAGACTGCAGCCGGGGCAGCCGGCGGTACTGGTGGCTGGCTGCTGACTTGATTCCCTGGTACGGCGGCGCGGAAGGCCGCTTGGAAACCGGAATCAGGAATGTCACCGGGGACTGGGATGGTGGGAAGGCCACCGAAGACCATTGCATCTTGCACGGCACAGGGTGCCGCAGGAGCAGGAACGTGAAGGGCACCGGGTACTTCCGGTACATGGGCAGCACCAGGCACCACAGCTACATGGCCAGGACCGGGTGCCGTAGAAGCATGGGCGGCAACAGGGTCCGTCGGGACAGGACCGGCATCAGGGGCCGCAAAAACAGGACCGGCAGCAGGGGCTGCAAAAACAGGACCGGCAGCAGGGGCCGCATGGCCAGGAACGACGCTGGGGGCCGCAGCACGCAAAGTTGCCGGTGCCGGACCCTCAGGTGGCACGTGGCCCAGGCTTACAGCTGGAGCCGCATTAGTTGAAGTGGGGAATATGTCATCGTCCATAAGCCACAAGGGCTGACGTTGGGGTGGTTTCAATGTGGTACGTGTCATTTTGGCTGCATTCCATATGGTTCCATCATCTAATCTATACGTGGCTGGTCCTACTTGTTCATGTATATGTTGCGGTGGAGAATATTTGTTGCGCATTTTTCCTCTAATGTTGGGTTTGAAAACCTTTACTGATTGCCCAGGAGCAAAAGCAGGATGCTTGACTGCTCGCCTGGCATCGGAATACTTTTTCATCTTCGTTTGATATTCCTTGACCCTATCAGGAAGCTTTTCCTGAACGACATGTGAAGGGACGGCGGACTCTGGGGTCCCTCGCCCTTGGAGATGCAGTCGCGTCCGGTGGGTGCGACCATGTAAAAGAAAAGCTGGCGTTTCTCCAGTCGCGGCATGGCGAGTACTTCGGTAAACACCGAGATATTCCGTAATGGCTTCAAAAAGCGGACGATGTTGGACGAGAGCCAACTGAATGACAGACTTAAGAACTCGATTGAATCGCTCTATCTGCCCATTAGCTTGGGGATGGTAGGGAGATGACTTTGCATGCTTCATGCCATGCGTCTTCAAGAAATCGCTGAACTCCTTTGAAATAAATTGTGGACCATTGTCTGTCGTGATCTCTTGCGGCAGACCTTCACGGGCAAAGACAGACTTCAAGAACTTTATGACTGTAGCCGTCGTGACGTTGTGAGCTGGTGCCACTTCAGGCCACTTACTGTGGTAATCTACAAGTGTAATGAAAAACCTCTCTTGAGCAGGGGCTCGTTCAAAGGGACCTACTATATCCATACCCAGTTTTACCCATGGACGGGTGGGGAATTCGACTGGTTGCAGAGGTGCAGGAGATGCCTTTGCAGGCTTGTCTGTCGACTGGCATACCGAACAGTTCTGAACTTTGGTCCTGACATGTTGATTTAGATGCGGCCACCAGTAAAGTTCCTTGATGATGCTGGTGGTGCGCGAAATACCTTGGTGTGTTTCATGTGCTATATCAATTACCTGATCACGGAGAGTGGACGGGACCACTATCTTCTCTCCCTGGAACAACAATGCATCTGTGACTGAGAGCTGGTCTCTCACAACGAAATATGGTTTGAGCTCAGAAGGCAACCTGTCTTCTGAAGGCCAAGTTTTGGAAAGATATGTCATGACAATTGGTAATACAGGATCTTTTGCAGTTTCTTCCTTGAATTCTTTCTCTGAGAGGCATGCACAGACGATTGAAACCACTTCCTCCTCAAAAGCCATACCTTCTTCGGTATCTGTGACCGGTAGGCGAGATAGAGCGTCGGCAACTACATTGTCGCTGCCTTTACGATACTGCATTGTGAAATTATTTGTTTGTTTGTTTGTTTATTTTATTTTTGACACAATTGTCAAGGGGGTTGGGACAAAAGGCTGAATACAATCACCTGACTGGGTCACAACCCCTATAACAACACTCAACAGTAGGGCACAAATCGAGATAAAGAAATAAAATGAAAATGAAAAGCCAGCTCGCAGCACAAGAAAGAAATTATTACAGCCAGCTAAAAACTCTTCAGCTTAAAAACAAAAACAAAAATCACTGATTAATAGCACAACTCACTAGGTATGTACACAAGCAGCAT
Organism: Ixodes persulcatus; assembly: GCA_013358835.2. Taxonomy (NCBI): domain Eukaryota; kingdom Metazoa; phylum Arthropoda; class Arachnida; order Ixodida; family Ixodidae; genus Ixodes; species Ixodes persulcatus. Next base: position 895,262 of record JABSTQ010010507.1, read on the forward strand.
TAAAATATTCTTTTAAGTATTTTTTGAAATGAAACATAGAAGTGATTTCCTGGGCCATCTCATACACGCAATAATGTTTATTTAGGATATCTGTGATCTGGTAGGATAATTTTTGAGTGCCAGAATTAGTTCTAATTTTTGGTTTTGGAAACTATAGTTGAAATTATAGTTGAAAAGTCTAGCAGTCCAACGACTGATGCGTCGAGGACGGACACCTGTCCCCTGAGTGGACATTAGTGTGACAAGAGCTTGATGATCGGTCTGTATTTCGAAATGTCGACCCCAAAGATAAACATGCCATCTCTCGCAAGCCCACAGGATGGCGAGGGCTTCTTTCTCTCCTGCTGAGTACTTCCGCTCTGCTTCGGAGAGAGAGCGGGAAGCGAAAGCAACAGTCTTTAGTTGCTTCCCATGCTGTTGCTGGAGAACAGCACCTAGTCCGTAATTGGACGCGTCTGTGGAGACGACAACTGGAAGATTTGGATTGAACATTGCAAGAATGGGTGCCTGTTGAAGACAGGACTTGACACTTTGGAAACTGGCCTCTACGTCGGACGACCAGACAAAAGATGCTCCCTTGCGCAGAAGCCTTCGGAGGGGTTCTACGAGAGTAGCACAGTGAGGGACAAACTTACTGTAATATTCTACTAGACCTAGGAAGGCCTTCAACTGCGAAGGTTCCGATGGAACTGGAAAATTAAGGACAGTGTCTATCTTCGACGGAAGGGGTGCTAGACCCTCCGCAGACAGACGATGACCAAGGAATGACAGTTCAGAAACATTGAAAACGGCTTTTCTATTGAGTTTCATGCCGGCCTCTCTAATACATTTGAGGACTTGTCTGAGATTATTATCATGTTCCTTCTGGGAGGAACCATAGACAATGACATCATCCAGATAAAACTGGACTCCTGGACAATGTTTTAATATCTTTGACATGACCTGCTGGAAGGCCGCTGGTGCAGACGCCAGACCGAAACAAACTCGTTTGAAACGAAAAAGCCCTTCATGGGTAATGAATGCCGTTAAGTCACGACTCTTGGGGTCGAGACGGACCTGGTGATAAGCAGACGCAAGGTCTAACTTAGAAAAATGGGAAGCTCCACTGAGGGAGTTCAGAAGCTCATCAATGTGCGGAAGCGGAAAAGAATCTATAACGACAGCCTGATTTGGCGCCCGCAGATCGACACACATACGGATTCCACCGTCTTTCTTCTTAACTACTACAATGGGAGATACCCATTCTGATGCGTTTATTCGCTCGATAACGCCTTGGCGCTCGAGTTTTTGGATTTCTGCACTGACGGCATCACGCAACGTGATCGGTAAGTGGCGAAGTTTAGCCTGCACCGGCGGGACATGGTGCCGGACAGTGATTGTGTGAGTTTGGTTTTTAACTAACCCTAACTCAGGTGAAAAGAGATCCTCAAATTCTTCGATACTAGAAGGTAATTTCGATGCATCGCTCACCGATGAAGGTTGCAAAGATGGTCCCGACGTCGACGGATCCCTTGAAGTCTGGTCTCCGAAAACGCCTCTACTTGAGTAGTACTCAGACGACGTGGACGGCTGAGTGCCGTCAACAGTGGACAATGGTGGAGGGTGCTTGCAGGGAGCACTTGAAGGATGCGGTGGAGGGCTGGGCTCCACCGTACTTGGGGGCTGCGGGACTCCAGCCGACTTTACATGCCCCGGAATGGTCGAGCGAGGGTCAGCTGCATTGACATGGAAGCACTTGAGTGGCACGCCCGATAAAATTAGACGCAGTCCATGCACGGCATCTGTCCCAAGCAGGGATCGGCCATTGCGAACGACGTAAAAGAGAATGTCGGCGGAGCGTTCTTTGAAGCCGACTTTGGTCTGGAAACATCCCACGACTGGAATCGACCCTCGGAGGTAGTGCACAAGAGTGCGCGGCGGTTTCCTTAGCCGGATTTGCTGCTGGGAGTTGATATTGTTGAACATGCTCTCGGAAAGTATTGACACTTCGGTGCCAGTATCGATGAGTAAGGTTAATGTAGATCCATTCACCTGAACATCAGCGGTGAAATTCCGTGGACGCCGGTCCGCACGTCCTTCGGGGAGGACCTCCGGGGATCCGACGGTGCAAACTTTCGGCTGCTGCTCCTCCTCGTCAGGAAATGTGACGATTCCATGGCTGGGTGTCTGGTTGTGGCCAACTCCAAGCCGCTGGTACCGGCGACCGGCGGCACGGCCACGTCCCGGCGGAAAGGTCAGCTGACGACGATCGGTGGCAGCAGATGATGGGGGAGAACTCCGGCAAACATTTGAAAAATGACCTAGTTTGCCGCAAGAAAAACAAGACATTCCTGAAGCAGGACATTCCTCACGTGGATGGGGTCGATGACCGCAGAACTGACACGACTCTGCCCCGTGCCCAAGAGCGCGCGCGCCCGGCGGAGCATCACGCGGTACTCGGCTCACGAAAGTGCGGGTGTGTGCGCGCGACTGGTGTTGCGGCGAGAAGGAAACATTTGCGGGGGAGGAGGAAACGGCATGCCACCGCTCTCCATTTTGGTCTTGGATGTTCAAATTCGAATTCGAATGTCGGCCATCTTGTTCACGCTGAATAAAACCCCCTTGTACGACCTGAACGGCATGTGGCGTTCCAGAACGCGATAAACTGGAGGAAAATTGGCGGTACCAATCGCAATCTCGAGACGCCTGTTCGAACTGCTGTGCTAGGAACACAACGCGTTCGAGGCTAGGTTGTCCAGCTCCCGCAGACTCTCGGATTACCCGATCTTGTACTTCGGATGAATTTAAACCGGCCAAAAAGACTTCCGCGATGCGGTTTTCAAGGGACTCTCCGAAATCACAAAAAGAACCAAGTTGCCTGAGTGCGCTAAGGTAGTCGAGGACGCTCTCTCCCGGGGACTGGACGCGGGTGAAAAATTGCCTGCGTTCGACGACAACGTTAGCTTTGGCAGCAAAATGCTCATCAAGTGCCGCTACGAGCTCATCAAATTCGCCAACGGCAGCGCTGCTGGCGGGGACTGTTGAAGGAAATGTTGAAACTATTCGTTGCCCTTCCAAGCCAAGCAACGACCACAGTAGTGCGCGCTTGCGCTTCGGAGAGCTTTCATCTGCCTCTATGGTCACAAGATAATTGAAAAACGACGTTTTCCAACTTAGCCAAGGCTGCGCAGGGGCACCTGGAGTGGGAAGAAATGCTGGTGGCGTCGGTAAGAAAACCGTCGCCATCCTCTTACTGTTACGAGACAATGTTTCAAAGATTGACAAAAATATTAAAAATTTCACCCCAAATGAAAACGACAAAAGTTTCCTGAGTCATGGAAAAGAGGAAAACGCTTCCGTGCGGTGCGCACTACATGCGTAAAAGGAAAAGAACCATTCGAACGCGTTACGCCGAACCCTACTGACTGAGTCTGATAAAAAGCTCACGAGAGGCGAAAATGGAAAAAATGCATGAAAAGACCTCGTCGCCAAAATGTAGTGGTCGCGGAGGGCCACTATGAAAGGGGGAGAAGAGACATGGAATGCTACGATAAAGACAGCGCATCGGAAGGACTGTAAAGATACTGGAAGGCTTACATTTCGTGGCGCGTGGGACGCGATACGGTCGGTGGCCGGAGACCGGCGGCCGTACCGGGGAAAGGAAGACACGTCACGCCAGCTCGGAGTTTCAATCAAGACTGGTTCTATTTACAACATGTACATCAAATTCCGGTGACAGCGCGTGCCGCTGTCACGCACGTGGCACGCGCAGCTGCTGAAAACGCCATCTATATTATTTACAGCACACTACAATAGTCCTTCAGCTTTTCGCAGGCCCAGGTGATTGCGAACGCTTCCTTTTCGATTTGAGAATATCCTCTTTCCGTCTCAGATAATGATTTTGAAACGTAGGCAACTGGTCGGAGAGTTTCATCTTTCTGATGCTGCATGAGCACTGCTCCTATACCGTAGCTGGAGGCGTCTGCTGATAATATTGTCGCTTTTGTTGGAGAGTAGAGTGCCAAGACTGGTTGAGATGTCAGGCTTGATTTTACCCTCTCGAACGCTTGTTGCTGAGGCGTTTCCCAGACAAATTCGACATCCTTGTGGAGCAGCTCTCGCAAGGGTTGAAGTACATCTGCTAGGTTTGGTATAAATCTTGCAATAAAGTTTACCATACCGAGGAACCTCTTTAGCTCTTTTGTATTCGTCGGAGGAGGCATGTTTAAGATACTTGATATTTTTTCATTATCTGGGCTTACACTCCTGTGATCAATGACGTGTCCAAGGAACTGAATTCGTTCCTGAGCAAACACGCATTTCTGTACGTTTAGGGTGATCACATTTTCTTGCAACCTTTTGAGGACTCTTCGGAGACGAATGTCGTGTTCCCTCCGTGTGTCGGCCCATATCAAAATATCATCGATAAGGCACGTGACTCCTTCTAATCCTTCAAGAATTTGGTGCATCATTCGCTGAAAGATCTCCGGCGCGCAGGAGATTCCAACTGGTAGTCGATTAAATTTGTACCGGCCAAACGGTGTGATAAAAGTCGTAAGCAGCGTCGACTCTGGGTGCAACTTGATTTGGTAGAAGCCTGAATAGGCATCGAGATGAGAAAATATTCTCGCCTGCCCGAGAGTCGCTAGAAGAGGTTCCACGCTCGGTATCGGGTGGTACTCCCTCAGAACACTTTTATTAAGTGATGTGTAATCAACGCAGATGCGAACATCACCATTCTTCTTTGGAACTACAACAACAGGTGAGCACCAGCTTGTTGGTTCCCGAACTCTGGAAATAACACCTTCGTTCTCCATTTTTTTAGCTGTTCTTCAACTGCTTTCTGGAGTGGAACTGGTATGCGTCTCGGTGACGACAAGGCAACTGGATAAGCATCAGGTTTTAGCTTTATTTCGCACACGTATGCAGCTTCCCCTAGACCTTCAAAAAGCAAGGGGTACTCCTTGATTGGATCGAGAGCTTGTGAAGTGGACAGCTGATTTACTCGTTGGATGATGTTTAGGGCTTCTATGAGGTCCAAGCCGAGCAGTGGCTCATTGACATTTCTTGTTACATAGAATGCGCCCGTTGTCTGAGAGTCCTTGAACGTGACCGTTGCCTGCAGCACGCCGAAAACCTGCAGGCGTTCTTTTGTTGGTCCAAGAAGAACTTTATCCGCGTGTCGAAGACTGCCCTGGTCTTGCAGTTTGGAGAGTAGGTGCTCCGGCACGACAGAGACGTCAGCACCAGTGTCCAAACGAAAGCTCACATCTTCGCTCCCAATACGAAGCAAGACTCGCCATGGTGCGCATTTGCCCGGGGACGTCAAGGTTCCAGTGAAGTAGAAGTCTTCGTCAAGGTGCCTGGAAGTTGTAGGCTCTGAGATTTGATGCAGGAAGGTCGACTTCGATTTGCAAACGCTTGCGAAGTGACCCGGCTTTCCACATTTGTGGCATTTACTCTTCGATGCTGGGCAGTCTTTTCGTGGGTGAATGTCATGGTTGCCGCACCAATAGCAAGCTTGAGAATCTTTTGCTATCATGCTGTGCTTTTCTACAGGTGTGGTGTGCCTCTTGGATATCTTGAGGTGGTCGACTTGAACCTGATCAGGTTGCGTGGCATCCTCTTGTCTGAGGGCCTCCTGTTGTTTTCCGACTATTTCAGTTTGTTTCGCGAGAAGAACTGCTCTCTCTAGCGTCAATTCACTCTCTAGTTGCAGCTTCATGGACAGTCGTTTATCGCGAACACCAACGACAATACGATCGCGAATAAGCTCATCGTTGATTTGGCCGTACTCACACTTCTTGCTGAGTGTGTGCAGCGCCGTGATAAAGTCCGCGACTGGTTCACCATCTTTTTGGATACGAGAATTGAACATAGCTCGCTCGTAGACAATGTTCTTTTTGACAATGAAATGTGTCTCGAAAGCTTGGATGACGGATAAGTAGTCCTCAACTTCAGAGGTCGGAATGTTGAGCGTCGCATAAATTTCCTCCGCTTTAGGTCCCATCAGGTAAATGAGAGAGTTTACCTGGTCGGCCTCAGGCTTGACGTGCAATCCAGATGCCGATCGAAAACGCTCCCAGCGGCGCTTCCATGTCAACCATTGTTCCGGATGAAAATTGAAAGGTTCAGGAGCGCTGAGCTGATATGGCATCGAGGAGGTGTCTTGCACCGATGAGGTGGCTTGTCCAGATTGCGTCATGAGCAGGCCTGGTTCTGAACGATGTAGTCAGGAAGACCTGGTGGTTCTCTGCGAACTGGGCCGCTCACTTCTGGCGTCGAAGATAGCTGACGAGTCCCAAAACTTCTGACACCATGTTTTGTAGTATAGGTGGGTTTACTCAGCTATGTACATACAGGGTGAAACAAGGAGACGGCAGGCTCTTTGAATCGACCGGAAAATTCGGTTTCTTAACCTATCGCGCTACGACTTTGTGCAGCGTTGCCCACAGATGGTGCATTTTTTTTTTTTTTTTGTAAAATTTGCAAAGAACGAACTTACCTGAGGAAAAAGTAAAGAAAGAAAAAGGCTTAGCTCCTATGGAAACGCAGCGACGCCACCGGTCTTCAAACAACACGGCGCCGTTTCGCACAGGAGGCAAGAGATGGCGCAAGCGGTCGCGACGCCAACTGCAGCCAACGAACGAGCAGACGACGCCGAGAGCCGGCGTATTTAGCAGACAAGGAACTGCAGTTCCTTGTTGTTACCGCGCCTGTTTTTGTTTCTGCGACTGTCGCCGCCTGCGGAACGCGCGCCGCTTTTGAGTCGAAAAGATTGTCTGCTAAAGACGCTGGCTCTCGGCGCCGAATGCTCGTTCGTTGGCGGCGTTCGTTGCGCCATCTCTTGTGTCCCGTGCGAAACGGCGCCGTGCTCTTTGAAGACCGGTGGCGTCGCTGCGTTTCCATAGGAGCTAGAGTTCCTGTATTAGCCCCGTGCGCGACCGAAAGCGTCGCTGTGGTCGGCCTTCCACGATTGGCCGAACGCTGACTATGACGTCGGAAAGGGGATTTATCATCGACGGAAATAAGAGGAATGAAAGAACTTTAATTTTGACGGTGTTGGCAGTGTTCCTTTGAGAGCGCAATGATTTCAAGCTTCCACCATGCTAATAACAAACACCATCGAACTTGTTGTTTGCAAGGTAATGACGTCACAAGGGGGAACCACAGGAGGGCGCCACCAAAACTTCTCGCCGCTAATAGGCTCCCTACGGGAGCCAGAGTTGCGCGTTTGATTCCACGTGCCCCGTGCCGCCCTCGCCGCTATTCGCCGAGATCCGATCACGTGAGGAGCCGTATCAAGTGTCGTGCAGCAAAGTAGACGTTGCACGCGCCCCGGCGTACGTTCCCCGGCTTTTGAAGCTCGCCGCGCGCCTCGAACGCGCGGCGCTGCTATTCGCCGAATTCAGTCACGTGAGGAGCTGAATCCACATGCCATGCATGAACGCGCAACTCTGGCTCCCGTAGGAACTCTAATAGGAGCTAAGCCCTTTTCTTTCTTTACTTTTTTCTCAGGTATGTTCGCTCTTTGCAAATTTTACAAAAAAAGATGCACCATCTGTGGACCACGCTGCACAAAGTTGTAGCGTGATAGGTTAAGAAACCGAATTTTCCGGTCGATTTAAAGAGCCTGCCGTCTCCTTGTTTCACTGTAGAATGAGATGAAGTGATGCGTCTTGAGTCCGCCCGAAATCCAGCACGAGATGCAGAGCTCCCGCTCTCTACGCGCTTCGTCGTCTTCGAACCCCGGCTATCCAACAATACCCTGGGGTCTACAGCGCGAGCTTTCGCGATCCACGTGCTCCGAGCTGAGGTGCACTTTCGCAGTCCGCTAGAAAGCGAGGAAGAAAGCGAGCGCTTCCGTTCCACTTGTCCCCTGCCGTCGAGAACGCCGCTGCCATGCTCCCGATGGAAGACGGCGACCGCGGCGACCAGGCCGTCCCTGTCCAGTGCCGGCGCACCAAGCGCTGCGCCGTGCTGCTCTTGAGCAGTCGGCTGTACGCCCTCGTGTCGCTCGTCTTCTTCGCAATCCTGGTGGCCGGCGGACTGGTCGTCTACTTCCTGCACCTTGTGGCCGGGTTCTCAACTGCCGTGCAGAGCTCCGCGGGCGCCGGCAACAGCACCGCCCTGGGGCCGGGTGCGCACGGGTACACTGCCCCGCGCAAAGGCTCCTGAAGCTCCCTCCTTCCCTTCCATCAGCCTCCGACGCCTGCCTCCATCAGGGACCACCCTACTTTGTTCCGATTAATATGTTCGGGGAGCATCGCCCACGCTGGTCCAGGATGAAAATCGAAGGAGGGCCGCCTCACATAGGGGTTTTATGTTTCTATAGAAGCCCCCTTCTTTGTTCTAGTTCTTTCATTCCGCATCGGAGAGAGACGCAAATAGGAGACCGTGTTCACAGTTACCGCAATGATGGATATGGCCTTCGAAAAAGAAGGCCGCGTGTGAAATAAAGGTGTCTAATCTTATTGATATGCAGCTCTGAATGCATATTTGTTTTATAATGGCCGCCAGATCCAATCAATACAGTTAAGGTTATAGGCCCACTCACAAAGTTGCGTTCAACTGCGTAGCGTTCAGATACGACTCCGAGGAAAGGCTGATTCAGACATTGCATTTAAAAGTGAACGACTGTGCCACGACGCCTTGCGTTCCACTCACGGTGTGGTTCCACTACGACGTGTTGCGAAGACCGCCGTTGTCGTAAAATCATCTCGTCGTAAGCGGTCGCTGCGCGGTCGGTTGAACTCAAACGCAAATAGAGGGTTTTAGCAGACCATTCCGATGACTCCGATAACCATACCCGATACTCCGCCTCCACCTTTGTGCGTGCATCGTATCATTATCGGGAGTGTTGGAAGTATCGAAACGATCTACCAATATTCTGTTAGAGAGCAAGAACGATCAACTACAACTCACTTATGTCTGAACCAGCTGCCTTTACCGTGAAATCTGTCCTTCGTATGCCGTGTGCGAACTTAAGGTACGTTTATACTCCAACGTAACGTCGACGGGCGTGGCGTAGCGCAGCGCGCACAGATACTGATTGGTCGCAGATATCGAGTTCCTGGTTGCCGGCCAATGAAAGGCGCGCGTTCTGCGCTACGCTGCGTTCACTGCGCTCAACGTCGGAGTATAAACAACCCTTCACATGTGGAACGCAGTGAAACGCAATGGAACGCCACTGTGTAATGCCCGAGTTACGTGGTTCTATTTTACTTTTAATTTCGCAGTTGCGACGTCGCGTGCGGCAAAACACGGTGTAGTGGAAGTTGCTGTGCTCAACGTCGCAGCAGTGAAATCGCAAGACAAGCCGCATCGTGCGAGCCAGGCTTCAATGGGCCTTAAGAAATCGCGCGCACAATGCTCCGACAGGCGCATCAGAGGATCAATCAATCATTTTGTTTATCTTTCACCAGGAAAAATGGTAGCAGGTAAACGAGCGCATGCCGGAGGAATGCAGGGAAACGTCAGTCGATGTAAGCACATTAATGTGATGATAGTCCATTCGATGGGGCGTACAGATAATCCTCGGCGAAAGCAGACACCCTCGCTTCGGCGCCGTCTATTCGTGTGCAAGACAAGTGCCAGGCATGCTGAACCGGGCCCGATTGGCCCGATGCGCCGGTTATGCTCTTGACGCGTTAGCCCAATGATAGCGATATTTTATTCTCCGACTAACCTATAAATCGGTTACGTCACGGCGCGGTGGTTGCGCGTCGGGCACACTTCCGGTCTGGAGCTGTGGGCGGAAGTCACCATGCGGGACAGGCATTCCTGTGTTGTTTTGCAATAAACCGGACAAAAACCTGCCTTCTCGTCGAAATGTCGCGAATGGAACTGTCCAAAAGAGTCGGGAAAAATTGGAAGGTGTTTTCAAGTGTTTTCTGCCTGCTCGGTTCGTCAGAGAACGTGGATAGGGGCCGTAAAAAATCATGAGCCATTCCACCCTTTGAAGGTGGATGACAAGCGAAGCTGTTTAGCACACGACACACACGTGACACAGAATTTTGAACAGAGGTACGAACACATTAAATGTCTTGATCGGTGGTTGACCAACTACACGCTGTCTAAATATCCACACAACCCCAATTATAATTGATCGGTGGCCATTATTTCGCGTGGACGATTATCGCCGCCCCGAGGAGCCGGAGGAAACTAGACACGCGCGACGGGACCGCCACCCCGGGAGAACGCAAGGAAAGGAAACTAGGCACACAAGCGCTTGGAACGACGACAAAGAGAGGGCGGTGCAAACGTCGACATGGCCGACGCGGGTCGCACAGCGGCAAATCTCTGAGAAACCTTTAAAGGGGCCATGAAACGAATTTTGGGCTAGGATAAATGATTTTGAATTGGGACTTTACTAATCGCATATCATTTAGTTTGCCAAAAGAAAGAGGGTAGAAAGACAACAGTTAGCTTTTCGGTACGAACATTTGAAAATATAGCGGACTAGTTTGTACCTTCTTTCCTTCGAAAGCTCTCCGCCTTTTTCCTATGATATATCCGCGGTTCCCAAAGCGCGTCAGCGGTGCCAAACTGACGTCAGCCGAGCCCAGCTCACGCATTGGACACGAGAACTGCGTCACTCGGACGTATGCGCTCGTCAACAATAAATCCGTCGACGAATATTCGGATTCGCGTTCGTGACCAATGAGTGCCCTCACGGAACTTATCGTCACTGGGGAATGAAAAGTTCTATGGTGTGCATAAACAGCACGGTGGAAGCTAGGAGTAATCGCACCGGTGCCGAAGAATGTCACGGCGACGTGATTTCAGAATTCGCATTTGAGTTGAGGATTAAAGCTAAGGAGGAAGAAGTAGGAAAATCGTTTCATGACCCCTTTAAGGCCGGTTCTCACATGCAGCGAAGCGCTTATGTAGCGCTGCTCACGTGTCGTCAGCTACTTATTGTCTGCCATGAGCAACAGTTTTGACGGTGCGATACAAAGCTGGTTAAAGCTCCCGTCAGCACGCGCCCAGCGCGAGGTCAGCGCTACGCTTGTAGCGCTCCGCTCCATGTGTGAACAGGCCTTTATTATCTACCTATACTCTGTTTCATACTTAGCGTGCAACGCTGTCAAAGCTACTGGCGCGAGCGTGTGGCTTCATCTATGGTTTTGTTTGCGCGAGAACGCGTGCAAATGATCAACGAGATCAAGCCCCACGCTCGCGCCAGTAGCTTTGACAGCGTTGCACGCTAAGTATGAAACAGAGTATAAAGGTCTGTTCACACGATGCATTTTTCTCGCGCATCTAGTGTCGCGAAATGTAGTTTCGTGAAATGGTTGCGCCGTCTGAACGAGTCTGAAAAGGACGCGCGCATCTAAAAAAATGTTGCGCGCACACCTCGCTTCTGGAGCGAGCTTTTGCTGAAACTTTGCCGAGTCCTGTCAATCACTCTGAGGACGCCGCCAATGGCCGCTCAGAAAGGCTCTCACGTGGCCTTTGAGGGGGGAGCGAGCTGTTCGAGAAGACCACTTCACTGCCGGTGTTGTAGCCGAGCCAAATCCCCAAAAAAACCGAAACCACGAACGATGGATACTGCCGGCGCTTCCGCAAGCACGTCAAGCACCACTGAAGGAAAAGTGAATAGCATATCAGAAAAAAATCCAGCGATGGACGAAGACAATTAGTGGAAGTTGGCGAGATTAGAATAGTGCTCATAGCGTTGTTGTCGCGACGATACCGCTGGATAAGAGACCATCGAGTAAACTGAAACCAAGTTTGCTTTGTTTACAAGCGAACGTGAAACCATGTGCGCTCTCTGAAACAGTTGGCACAGTAAAATCGGGGCAGACATGGGCGCCGAGAAGTAACCAGATTGGGCACGTAGCGTTTCTATGAATACCATGTGCATTGATTGGAGACGACGACGACGACGATGACAGGAGGCTGTGCCGGGTGACCGCGGCGCTAGGTTCTGGCCCTGAACATGAATGCATGGGGGGTGGAAGCCGTCTACCTCGACTGAGCCATCCCCCTGGAGCCGCTGCCTTCACCGAAGCGAGCGACCGCACCGTCATGTGCCAGGACTTCGCCATTAAGAATGTATATCGGACGGCCCGCCGAGGGTCGCCTTGGCTCTTTGGCCTGCTCGCCTGGGCTGTCACCGGACCTCCAGGACTCACGCGGCGGTTCGGAGGAGCGGGTCGTACTTATCATGCATGGCGTCTTCGTCACCGCCGGGTCGCCAGGACTTTCCCAGCCCCAACGCACGGTGGGGCCTGCGGACGCCACCCTGGAGAGCTTGCCAGGACACTTCTGCCAGCTGGACGGGGGACCGGCCCAGCGAGCAGCCCACTGGGAAGCACTGGGCCCTCATCGCCCGCAACATCAGCCCGCGCCCTTACCGCCCGCAACATCGGCCCGCGCCCTCACCCGCGGGCTTTATTTCACATCGTCAGCACCTCTCTGTCATCTATACGTCGTCGACTTCCCCTTGTACATATCATCTCATAATCATCATCACTAGACGTGGCACCGCGGGCCTCCATGGTACGGGCTGTCGCCTTTCCGCGGTGCCACGGCTCTCCTGAGCCAATAAAGATTATTATTATTATTATTATTATTATTATTATTATTATTATTATTATTATTATTATTATTATTTGGCAATGAATCGGCTGCGTACGGGCTCGGCGCCGGCACATGTCCTGCACGTACAGGTTGCCGCCTCAATCGGCTTTGCGCACATGCGAGATCGCTCCATGTGGTGCAGTATGTGAGAAAAAAAAATTAAAGTGAATTGACTGCATAAAATGCGCAAAGCAGGTCCCCAGATAAATAGCGGTCTGATTCGGAGCGCCACATTATGGTCAACACCGAAACTATTTTCGCGAGTCTAAACGTCATCGTTGTTGCACGTGAAGCGGTACGTGTGAACGAGCACATTTCGCGAAACTTGAGTGTCACGAAACTGTTGCGCGCCTAAAAGATGCATCGTGTGAACAGACCTTACGAGTCTACTGATCTTGAAAATTGACTCCGTAAGTGTGACGTCATGGGTCCAAACAAACCGTTCCTAGGGTCGTTGTTATGGACAAATACATCTGGCTAGGTTTCGCTACGAAAACACAGCCACTCAAAAATCAGGAGTAGGATTTCAACTCCTACAAATCACAGATATAGAAAGCTTGAATGTCATATATGTTTCGACAGAAGTGTGCCGGTAATCGCTTGTTTCTGAAATATTTACGACTGCAACTTCCGGTCCTCAAGATGCCTGCAGCAGACGACGAATGAAAGTAGTATGCCGTCTGCCACACGCACGCCGGCCAAGCCGGCACCGGCGTCTGAATCGTGTGAATAAAGAAGATTTTCTGATATTGCATTTGTTTGAAATATATAATGAGTTCCAGACACTTGTAAGAATTCATAGTGGGGTGCGATGCAAAATATGGTTTATCGAAAGTCCGGGCGTCGATCGAGATGATCGTCTGCTAAAAGATCGCATTGCACCTGTGAGAAAAGTACTTCAGGCGATTGGTTGAGATCTCAAATTTTGTTTGCAGACTAGCGCTATGGGAGGGTGCTTCGTACCTGGTTGTAACCATCGCGTGGAGAAAGATTCTTTCAGTTTCTTCAGATTTCCGCAAGACCCCAAAGCGCGAAAGAACTGGATAAAAAAATTAAAGCCCTTTACAACTCCCTGTAACGCCGAATTCGAGCGCAGCTCTTGAGGAGGAGGTGGGAACGGTACTGGGGGGGGGGGGGGGGGGGGGGTCAAGTAACCTTGGGAGGGGGGTCACGTGACCTTGGGGGGGTCGCGTGACCTGGGGGGTCACGTGACCTCGGGGAGGGGGCAATGACGTCATCAGTGACGTCACTGATGACGTCTTCAGTGGCGATGACGATGCGGATGCCGATGATGTCATCAGTGACGATGGCGATGACGATGCGGATGCCGATGACGTCATCAGTGACGTCACTGATGACGTCATCAGCAATGATGACGATGCGGAAGCCGATGACGTCATCAGTTACGTCACTGATGACGTCATCAGTGACGATTACGATGCCGATAGCTCGGGGGGGGGGGTCATGTGACCTCGGGGAAGGGGGGGGGGTCACGTGACTTCGGGGGGTCACGTGACCCCCCCTCCCCAAGGTCACCGAAGGTACCCGAGGTCTTCCCGAGGTCCTCCCGAAGGAACCCGAGGTCCTCCCGAGGTCCTCCCGAGGTCCTCCCGAAGGAACCCGAGTTCCTCCCGAGGTCCTCCCGAAGGAACCCGAGGTCCTCCCGAGGTCCTCCCGAAAGAACCGGAGGACCTCCCGAGGTCCTTCCGAAGGAACCCGAAGAAACCCGAGGTCCTCCCGAAGGAACCCGAGGTCCTCCCGAAGGAACCCGAGGTCCTCCCGAGGTCCTCCCGAAGGACCTCGGGTTCCTTCGGGAGGACCTCGGGTTTCTTCGGGAAAATTTACCCATGATGCACCGCGCGGTTACGCCGACGGCGACGCCGACGCCGCTCAAGCCGGAAACAGGCGCCTAAGAGCTGCGCTCTAAAAACATAAGGTGAGTTTATTACAGATTGTACTCACATCGCTGGTTCGATGGAGATCTTCATCAAAAGAGCACATCCACGGAATTTGACGTATACCAAAGGGGAAAAAAAAGCAAACTACTGGGAATTCGCGATAGACATGCACTTCTTTAATAACCTGACAACCTCAATAATAATAATAATAACGAACGAATTACCTCTACGGCGTACGATTTGTTTCTCATGCTGGCCTGCACTACGCCGGTAATGCACTTCAGGTCGTCGTACCTGCATGATGTGGTTTCATTTTACGGCATTTTCACCCCTCTGAACTAAACTGGGCCCAGAAAAAAACTCACATTTCGGAGGCCTCTACGAACATGGCGATGCACTTGCTTTTGTCGCTCGTTTACCGACGCAATTCAATGAAGACGCCTGCTGCAACAGAGGCCAGCAAATTTATCGTGTCGTCTGCTACCAAAGCAAAACGAAGTGTATCACTTCAGAAATGGCTTTCATCGTTGCAATACGACACTGAGACGACAAGAATATCTTCGTAATTATATATCAAGAAGTTGGGTTGCTTACAGAAAATTATTTACTTACTTGCAAGCAAAACTCTAGCCTCATGTGAAGTCTCGATGCATTAGTCCATAGCAACGCCCCTAACAACGGTTTCTTTGGACCCAGACGCCATGTTGTCACGTAGTCACTTACGGGGTCAATGGTGCCTATTGATAACTAATCCACAGAATAGACCTATGGCTAAATTGCCCAAGCATCAAGTAGAATGCAGGGAATGGTGTTCCACGCGCCGCAGGTGCCGGCGTCTGCAGCAGTAACTGTTCTAAAGCAAAAGCCTAAAACAAATGGCATCTTGCACGCGCGTTCGTCAACGCTTTATTTTGGTTATTTACTTCGAATCTTTTATACGGGAAGGCGGGCGCGTGCGGCGGTTCGAGCGCAGAGTTTTTGTTGACGCACATGATAAATCCACGGAACCCTAGCCATAAACAGCTTCGCTGTAAAAGGGAAATCCGACACCGTCCGATCACGACTGCCGGTGCGGGAAGCACTTTGGGTTGAATTCACGGATACTTGTGGCCGTCAGAATTATTTGTTTTGTTCCAACATGAACGCGGGAAAACTGCCAAGTTGTACGATCTACCTGCGGACTATGTTCAGTGCTTTATTAAGTTGAAATGGCCGCCTGATCGTTCGAGCGGTCGTCTTCTCTCTCAAACGTTTCTGCTTGGTGTCGTCTGCTCGTTCAAACGACAGCGGCCCGTAGACCAAACGTTGACCCGGTAATTCCGATACGAAGTAAGTGCAGGCCTCAAAAGACTTTTAAGTTTAAAGGTTGGTTGTGGTAAGTAGGCTCGATGTAAACTGTAGATACAAGGACATGTACGTTACCTGTGGTCATGTTATGCCTGATTCACTTGGTCCGATTCTGCTTGCGATTTTCAGTATCGACGCCGGCATCTCGGCTACGGTTCACGTGCAGCACAAGCGACGTCATGACTGAAAATAGCGAGCAGAACCTAATAATGCGAATCAGGCTTTAGCGTCCATTCTGCGGCGTCCACGCGGAATGAATCGCCGCATGTCACATTATTCACGCGAGGTTTTACGGTGTAACAAGCCTCGTTAATTTCGCTGAGGCCGCTCAAGTAGTCAGACATTGCAAGGAAGACGTAGAATCAACAATTCCAACGCGAAAGAAAGCACGGTGACTCACACCGACGCTGACAACATCGCATTCCAATGGTTTGTTCATAGGCGATGGCGGGCTTCTTGCCCACACTCCATCGCGCATGCGCGACGCCGGTGGCGTCCGCTAGGGGCGCTCCGGTTTGTTTGTAAACATGACTTGGTCTTTAATCACAACTGTGCCGAATTTTGTTTTTCGTTAGCCTGTTGGTTCATGGTCCTAATCACGTGCTTGCAGTGCTTGCTGTCTCATCCGTATGCTGAAATTACAGCACACGCTTGGGCGGCAACACTGCCGAAGCGCGCGCCGCAATAAGTCCGCGGTATTTGGGATCCTTCGTCGCAGGGCCCATACGTTGGTGCGTTCTTTGTTCGAGGATAGCCCCGAACATTATCTGTCCACGTTTTTCCCGCGGAGAGCTGAGATTGACATCAGCTAAATGCTTATTAACACCGTGGGTGAGACGAAATATTTTCAAATACTTTACTAGGAGAATACATTCTCTCCGCCCGTTTGCAACACGCCTGCAGCGCCAACTCCTCTCATAGCAGTGTGGACAGCCCGTGTCCGAGAGAACGAATGCGCATCGCGCTGTCCACGTTGTCGCACTTTCGAGCTGCACCGAGGAAGAGGGCTAGCTGCCACCGACGCATCGAGATTCCCATGGACCTTTTAGAGCGCATGCAGAGACGCAGAACGTCTCGCCAGGAAAGCGCGACTCGCTACCCTTCTTCTTTCGGAGGAATGCCCTCTCCCGTCTGATAGATGGGAACGGATATGCCTTCGCAGGCTCTACATACAAAGAGCACTCGACCAGTGTGGATGGCCAGGTTTCACCGCTCTACTTCCCCGAATGATGTGGGACCTAGCCCGCATTGTTCCCAGTACAGTGTGCCGGCGACGTGCTCTTATATCATCTGCCCTAAGCACTCCACACACAGGGACGCACACCTGAATTTAATTCTACCGACTTACGAGTGACGCCGAAATGCCTTCGCCCCCCAAAGCCACCCTACCAACGGGAACACATTTCCGAATCGCTACTTGCCTTCGTGCGGGCATCGCGCCTTTCCTTGTACATGTAACTCTCTCTCTCTCTCTCTCTCTCTCTCTATATATATATATATATATATATATATATATATATATATATATATATATATATATATATATATATATATATATATATATATATATATATACAGGGTGTTTCACGAAAGGTGGACAAATTCGATATTGCAAAAACTACGCGTCACCACAAAAAAAGGCTTGTGTCGTTTTGGTCCTGGGCCAGGGGCCTATTTAGGAAAATTATTAAAGTCTGGGATAATTAAGTTGTTAATTATTTTTGCGTGATTCACGTTTTAATACTGTGTTTAAGGGCATGGTTTCAAATTAGAAAATTGCTCCGCATCATCGAAAAACACTAAATCAACAAATTGCAGAACGATAGAAGGCACGCGAAGCGTTTTACGGCTTTCTGAATAACCGCACAAATTCGACGGGTTTTTAAGCTTCGGTTTGCTACCGGAGCGCATCTCGGCCCCGACGGCACCGCGCCCCATGGAGAAATAGTGCAACCAACCTCTGCTGCGCTGTCATCGCGCGACGCAGCAGAGGCTGGTTGCACTATCTCTCCACGGGGCGCGTAAACTCCACGTGAAATTTTTTCTAAAAAACAAATTTCACATGTCAGTTTTTTTGTCAAATTATAGTATTGGACGGATATACCAACATTCTCCCAATATTGGGCACATAATGGATAATATTGGTAATATTGTCCAGATATACCAAGATTGTCCCAATATTGTCACGAATGACAAATGATGAGGCGGCGAATAACTGAAGAAACTAAACGTTTCATCATGCGAACTTGTGCCCAAAACAAGATAGAGAAAGGCTAGCGTCACAGGCGTCGATGTCTGCGAAACACCAGGATCGAGCGCTGGGGCAAGACTGACCCCGGACCGCAACGCGGAGCGCTTTTCGTACCCGCGTGGGTTGCTGGAACATTCGGCGTAGACATTCGTAATCGATCATTCGACAAGGTTCTCGAATTTACGAGGATCTTAAATTGAAAGAATAAATAAAAGAGGGGTTCGCTCCCCGGAATCGAACCCGGAGCCTCCGCGTGATAGCTAAGCACGGTAATCATTCGGCCACGCGCTTTTTTACAGCCGAGCTGTTAAGGGCTAGTTTCCCCAGGATCGTGTCCGTCAGCAAACAAATGATGGCATAGAATTCTGGAGAGCTACCGCCATCTATGAGCGACGGCGGCAAACGGCTTGCCGGTTGTCTGGTTGTCGCCGTCGCTAATAGATGGCGGCAACCTTTCGAGCCTTTCGACTCTGGCTTGCCGACTCGCAGCCGGCCATTACTTCATTCCCACCATAGTACAGCTTCGCTGGTCTCCGTTCTTCACCCAAGTGAAAAGGCTGAAAGTTATTTTTCTTTTTTTTTTTTTTATTGCCGGGTACAAGACACACAGGACAGATCCATGAATGCGGACAAACCGAGAGCGATAAAAATTGCCAATCAGAGTTCGGCTAACATTGGAGGGTTATTTCTTTTGATAGTCACAAGTCCCTCAATGACTGGTAGCCAGTCAGGCATGCATTGCTTGTGAGCCTCAACGAAAGAAATTATCCTCTCACGAAAATAGTCTTGTGCGTCCTGCACATCAAGATCAGCGTTACGCAGGGCCATCCGTACCCTCCAGATGCTCTGCAAACACAAGAGCATAACACAATAAAAAGGAACTCCATCTTCATTGTCGACCGACAGGAACGCAATCCCATAAGGGTCTAGCGGGAAGTCTTCTTTCAGGGTCCGCTGGAGGATGTCCCACAAAAAGACTCCATCCCAACATTCTATGAAGACATGCTCCACCATCTCCGGCCTCTTAAAAAGAAAGCAATGCGTACCCCACGGAACAAACATGCCCTTTTCCTCCATCCATGTCTTTACCGTTAGTGTACCAGTATGAAGTTTAAAGAAAAAAGTCTTCACACCGGGAGGTTCCAGCATCCATTTTACCCGCTGTAGAACATCCTGTCTTGCCCCGCTACAATACAAGGCTCTGTGCATAGGCACAGGAAAAATTATATCCACGACATCTTTATACATTTTTTTTTTCGTGTATCCTCGGTCAAATATTCCAAAGAAAAAACGCGCTGCTAAAAACTTGGCATGACGCACCAACTCCCCCAAGTACCCGTGAATACCCCCTGGCACACATGGCGAAGTAACAACAGACTCCAATGTCCGCCCAAGTCTAACTTGGCACACAGTTCGCAAAAAGGGATCACCAGTGTCCCGAAAAAAGATAATCCGATTTACAATTTGCCGCAGATACAAGTGCACCCAGCCTAGTCCTCCCTCACGTACCCGCCGAAATCGATTCATCCTGCTCGTGCGCTCCAATGAAGAGCTCCATATAAACACAGCAAACATCCGATGCAATTTCTACACATTCACTCTGGAGCAATGTAGCACTCGCAACACGTACCACAGCTTGCTCCCAAGGAACAAATTACAAACCGTGGCCCGCGCCAAAAATAGAAAAGTCATTGCTCCTCCATTTTTCGGCTTTGTTCCGGAGCTCCACAACTTGACTACGCCAGTTTGGCTCACTATTACGATAGTAGTCGAGTGGCACACCCAAATATTTCACAGAAGTGGTCACCCGCTGTACATTCAAAAACACGCTTGATGTTACCGCCCACTCTCCATGTCAGAATCCTGGACATTTATCCGAATTTACAGCGCTTCCACTGGTGATACAAAAACTCTTGATTTGTTTTACCACTACAACAATGCTATCTTGATTTGTACAAAACAAGGCGATATCATCCGCGTATGCAAGGACACGCACTTCGGATGACTAGCTTAAAACCGCCTATTTAACTGTTCCTAAGGATGCTCAAACAAAAAGATTCTATGGAAATCGTGATCTCTTCGCTGTAGCCGCTATTTCGTTATGACCGGCTTGGTTATAACCGGTCTCGACAGTATATACAAAAAAGTAGGGGGGACAGAGGACAGCCTTGTCTGATAGCATACCATAATACGTTTCCCTACCGATTTAATAACTATTAGACTTGTACAGCCACCGTACATCATGCGCGCCCCCTCCCGTTTGACTTTTCCTACGTCACCGTGGTCGAGAATAGCTAATGCGACGTCGTGTGGTACCCCGTCAAAAGCCTTCTCGAGGTCCACTTGTAGCATGGCTACGGGACTACGCATGGCGTCGCTGCATTCGAAGACACTCCGCGCTGTGTGCATGTTAGTAAAAATTGTTCTACCTTTTATTCCACATGTCTGGTGAGGACCAACTATCTCAGTTATAACGCTTTGCATCCTTCTGGCCATGACCTTCATCAAAATTTTGTAGCCGACATCGGTCAAACTTATGGGACGATACGATGTCACGATCCTGAGTTTAGCTAAATCCTCCGTCTTATGGATGAGGATAGTATGCGCCGTTAGGAAAGATGGCAGAAGAAAGTTAAGATAGAACGCTTCGTTAAAAATGACCGCCACAAACGAAGACAGTGTATGATTGAACGCTTTATAAAAAACCGCACTTAGCCCGTCTGGGTCAGGGGATTTCCCTGGGTTCAAAGCGTCAATTGCCATCTTGACTTTCTCGTATGTAACAGGACCTTCTATAACTGATTTTGTTTCATCATCTAGTCTAGGCATTAAATACAAAATTCCACTTTTAAACCTTTCAACATTTATGGGATTAGATAAAAACGAAGCGCGCTATATATATATATATATATATATATATATATATATATATATATATATAATATTCGAAAAATGCCCGCTCGATTCCCGCGTTGTCGCCTGTGACTATACCGTCTTTTTCGATTTCTGCGATATCATTCCGACGCGCGTACTTTTTTTACATGCCTAGAGCTCGCTTAGTGGGCGTCTCCCCCGCAATCAATTTGTTGGCCCTTGTCCGCACAAATGCCCCGCGATAACGCTCTTAAACTAGCTGCTCGATTTTTTTTTTTTTTTTAAGAAATAAAGTATCCTTCCTAAAGGCCCCCGGACTCCTGCACTCTTCTTTAACTAGCGTTTGCAAGTTTGAATACATTAACTTTTCCTTGTTTTGTTCGTGTTTAATCGCACTATATTCTCGTCAGACCCCGCGCACATTAAAATGCACAGCCGTTCTCACTGTATTTAACAGGTACGAAATATTTTTACAAGCCGAAACCGAGTGGCAACCACAGTGTACAACATGTGCTGCCATCTGGAAACGTGTTCATCAAGTGACTTGTCCATGGGGCTCGGGCGGAAATTTTTCAAAATGGCGAATTCGCCAGGTTCGGCGTTCTACTCATGGCGTCCAAGTAAGCGCTTCTTTTAAGTCTCAAATGAAAAACTTCATAACAACAATGACTTAAAAGTAGTTCCTAATGCCAGCAGGGATAAAATGAGCGCTAGATACCTGCTTGGTTACGAATAAAGGAGCGTGCAACGATTTTTTTAACGTTGAAAGAATTTCCATCTACTTTTGGCATTGTTTATCTTGTCACAAAGGACAGAAAACACATCTCCTTCCTTCAAAATGTTGCGATTCCGCCGCGTAATCCCGAGGCAAAAGTTAGAATATTTCCCGACCTGCAGTCGCGAGCGGCGGCCATGAGAACCACGCGGCATGTCGTCAATGGCAGTCTTGATAAGTTAATTTTGAAAAAAGTAATTCGTTACAGTAACAGTTACTTTCAGAAAAAAGTAACGAAGTTACCGTTACAGTTACCGCTACAAACGAGTAACTCGTTACAGTTACAGTTACTTTTAAAAAGTAACGACGTTACTTTTCAGTTACTTTTCTATAACACGAAAAAAGGAAAAACTTGAAAACGCCCCTCACCAAGTTTTATTGCATAAAATTAAAAAGTATCCTTTTTACTTCATATTGTATCTTAGCAGCAGTTGCTTCTCGAAATTAGTGTCTGAAAGTTTCCCTCGTTTGATGGCGAACACGTCCCTGCTTGCTGAACAGACCCCGCGCAACCAGAGCAACGAGCAAACCCCGCGCAAACAGCAGCAAATTTTGCCACGACTGTTGACACCACGCCGTAGTAGTGGCGCAAATCAAAATACGAAACATGCGCAGTGCGGAGTAGTGGCGCTAATCCAAATACGAAACATTCGCAGTGCCCTCCGTGTGTATTGTTGTTTTACGGTTGATTCACCCGATTAAAAAGCGTTTGCGCAGAAAAAAAGAACAACCGCAACATAGACAGTGCTTCAAAATATTAAGATGTAAGTGTTCAGTCACAAAGTGCAAGCGCGTGCGTAAAGATAACTATATCTCTTTTTTTTTTCATCACATCTACACGTGGCTATATTCGGGTCGTGACACGCGAGAAAGGACGCACTTACAACTTTGTGCAAGGCCAACTTGACACTCGAAATGTCGGAACAGACAATTTGGAAAGTGCAAGGAATAGCTATGTTGTTCTCGCTCAATAATTATTATTCATAAAAAACTGGAAAGTAACTACAAAAGTAACGTCGTTACTTTCATCGTTACTTGAAGCAAAGTAATAGAACTACAGTTACAAGTTACAGTTTTAAAAAGTAACTCGTTACAGCTACAAGTTACCAAAAAGTAACGAAGTTACAGTAACGCGTTACTAGTAACGCGTTACTATTTAAGACTGGTCAATGGGGGACTTGTAAAAAGATAGGAGGTTGTGCAAATACCTGCTCGATAGAAGGTAATTTTTCTATAAATCGTGTCGTTCCAACATGAATATAAATGCGTCAAAAACTTGGTATCATCGACAAAACTTTTATTATACGGACTTAGTGGCGCCATCTATCCGAGGTCAATAAGACCGTCAGCTCTATTGGGTACTGAGCTGCAAGAACTCACCGGCTCGCGACCACGTGACCACGTGCTTGAGGAGCGCGATCGACATGGCGAAAGTAGGAAAGTCTCATCCGGGTCCGGCCATCTCCGTCCCCCTCCGGCTTCTGGCGGCTGTTCGCGGTAGCAAATAGAGCGAAGAGCGGGTGGTTTTCATTTGAACCCGTTCGCATTTCTACCTTCTCGTTTTCACCTTCTCATTTCAACCCAGCACAAAACAACTTTCGCTTTTCTTCCTTTCTTACTGAAACCTTTCTCAAAACATACTTTCTAGTTTTGACCATTCTCAAAACGACTTTTCTCATTTTAACCGTGTACGTGATCAGGCTAGGGAAAAACAATAATTTCAGCATACACTCACGGGAAACTGAAATAAAGGAACCAATGACATTATGAAGTCCAGGCATCTGAAGCTTTATTGCACCTTGAAATTAGGGCTGGGCGTCAATTAAAACGTTTGACCCGATTAATCGCCGCCCTTTAATCGATTAATTAATCGATTAATCGGCCTCGTTCATTTTAAACAAAATATTAAAAAATACTTTTTTTGTTCATTTTGTGACAAACGGCGGAATATACTATTTGGATTTGGGATCAGCCTCCATGTGTAGTTCAGAACAGTTCAAAGACACTCACGCTCAGAGGTTATCACTTCAGCTGCATGAGGGAAAGAGGTTCGTTGATATTGTCCGGTGAGAGCGACCTCCCTTGATTGCTCACAATAGCCTCTGCTGCGCTACACAGACACTCGAACGGCGTTGAAATGGACGGGACATGCGTAACCTACTGCAATTGTCTGGAGTTACAAATCTCGCCCCTGCAGCTTACTTTAGGCTAAAATTTAGCCTAAAGTTTGCCCTTCATACAGGTGTACCCGTCCACGTCTGCGTGGTGAAAGCGCTGAGTTTTTACCTTTAGAGGTTCGTCAAAATTTTACCGATTAAAAAAATTAATCGCGATTAAATCATTACTTTATTAATCGGTAGGTTAATTGATCAATTTCCCAGCCCTACTTGAAATGCATCTTGGAGGATGACATCTAGAGGTCATGCCAATCCACAGCATGACGGACGACTTATAGGTAAGTATACAATAATCGTAGATCTATAGGACCACTCCGACACCGGTTGTAGATAATTCGATATCCTCACAGGGCATGCCAGATGAGCATGAGTTGCATCCGATGATTCACGACTGAAATGAAGAAAAAAAGCTGTACCTAATAAGAAAGCCCTCGAGCCACGCAACATCCGCCCCTGCACATTTCGAAAAAAAAAACGCCGCAGCTCCCAACGCCTGTCTGCATCTTAACGCGTTATGGCGTGTACACCCTCCAGCATTGGAACAATGAACAGCCCCCAGCGTAGACGTGCTCATCTCAAAGAGTATGCATATAATACTCGCATTCTCGACGTGACCACCGAACCCGAATTAATCCAGCATCATGATCTCGGAATCTTCCTGCGGTACTTACAAGCAATACACGTGACGAGCACAATGATCCATCCGCTCCACAAGACGACAAATTGACGACATCAACAGCGCCAGAGGAGAAATAAAGTACCGAAACAGCGCTAGCACTTTTGAAACCACGTCACGATGTGCCCAGGTAGCTACGTCAACAGACTCGGGGCGGCACACAGGCATATATAACCACAATTGTTTCATGGGCTATGCACGATATGGTGCCACAAATTCGCAGCCACCTTCGCTTCATCTTCAATTTTCATCCTCAACTGTTCCTCCTTTTTTCTGTACCTCACTTCCCTTTGTTTTGAGCACGTTGTTCAAATACGGTGTTCAAATACGGTGTTCAAATGAGAACGGGTTCAAATGAAAAAAGGGGCCGAAACGCGAGGGTACCCAAACGCGAAAGGTTAAAACGCGAAGGGTGATTTGCGAATGGGTTCAAACGAGAAAGATTCAAATCAATCGGAATGGGTTGTTTCGAGATACACCCCTCCGTCAAGCTGGGATGTATCGGCGTCGTTGGAGCGGATAGATGGATGGCTGAATGGATCGTTGGTAATGGCTGTACCCTTTGCAGCTGGTGGCAGCTTGCGCCACCTACCTTAAGATATCGTCATCCCCTTTTTTTTTTACTATTTGTGATGTTTTTTTAAAGCATCCCGTCCACCTTTTGACGTGTTTGCAGTGCTTGCTTCCACACGTTTTTTCACCCGTCCCTAGACAAGTTGCAAATTCATTGTGTTGTCAACTATTTCAGAAATGCGTGAACAAACTGCGGAACAAATCCTCGAAGCTATAGTGCTTCAAGATTCATCTGACCTTGAGCTGTCTGATGACGAAGCGGAATATCCAAGAGGAGTTGTTTCTGGCGTGGCACTTGATCCTCCTGATGATGGTAGGTTTAGCATACCGCATTTGTGCATTCCGAAAAAAAAATGGAACGTTTTGACAAAACTTTCTCCTTTCATTGCGCACATTCTTCTAGCAAGGAAGAAGCAGAGCCACCTGCAACTAAAAGGGTCAGCCGAAGGCCACTCTGGCGGCGCAGTGCCACATTCCACTCGGAGATTTGCGATATTCCAAAGCAGCCTAACACCTGCCCTGAGCAGCGTGAAAAGTGGAGACCGAGTGATAATTTCAGTCAGTACATATCAGAAAACACCTTTGAAAACGTGCAAGCGAAGAGCCATTGCATATCAACGAAGGACATGAAAGCTTCTCAACAGCTCACGTGCCGAGAGGGCGCACTTCGTCGGTGCGACGTTCACGATTAGCTGGATAGGCTTCACCCAAATGCGGCTCTATATACTGGCAGTGGGAGCAGGGGTTCCTTTAATTGCTGTTGTGATCACGAGGGAAAGATTTATCACATTAAGGAACAACCTCAAGGCAGTCAACGATTTTGAATTTTTCGACGAACACAGAAGAGGTGATCCATTGCTGAATGAAGTGCAGTCAGCGTACCACAAGCTATCAAGGATGCCATCTGCAAGCATAGACGAGCAAATTATTTCTTTCACGGGTGTCACAGACCTGAAACAGTACGTGTCAGGCAAGCCACATCCTACCGGCCTGAAGACCTTCGTGCTTGCAACCCCAAATGGCATGGTACTTGACTTTGACGTCTATCAAGGCAAGCAATCTTTAAAAAATGAAAGCACTCAAGACATTGGTCTGGGACCCAGTGTAGTGCTACGACTAGCATACACGTTGCCGCCGGGAACATATCTTTTCTTTTACCGTTATTTCACTAGCCCCCCGTTGCTATATAGAAGCGCTCAAAGCAAAGAACCTGCGTGGGACTGGAACAATCATGAGAAACAGGCTCCCTAAAACAGCAAGCATTGAGGACGGCAAGTTTTTATTCAAGAAAGGACACGAAGGTAATCACACTCGCCTCCACGCACATTGGCAAGGAGCAAATTGGCAGTTGCCGAAGATGGTCAAAAAAAAATAAGGCGTACCAAGATGTTCCTCGGCCTGGCATTGTTGAAAAGTATAACAAAAATATGGGTGGCGTGGACCTGTCCGACAGAATGCAGAGTTTGTATCCTACAACTCAAAATATCAAGAAGTGGACCGTGAAGACAATGCTGTCCATCGTCGACTTGGCAGCCGTTAATGAATGGCTACAATACAAGGATAACTCGCTGCTTATGAAACGGCCAAAAAAAGATATCATCAGACTGATACAATTCAAGATGTCGCTTGCACACCACCTGCTCTCAGTGGAGCAAACAGATGAAAACCTCCTAGACGAGCCGCCGCAAAAGCTGTCGAAGACAAAGGTTGTGCCACTACCTTCTCAACCTCGGAGAATGGCACAAGCAAAGCATTTACCTGAGATCGTGAATCAAGATCAGCGGCGTAGGCAGAGGGAAGGTTCGGGGGGTCCAAACCCCCCCCCCCCTCCTCCCCCCCCCCCCCCCCCCGGCTCGCTACCCTGCTCACGCAGTTGGTCTTGCACGGGGCACGGAGCAAAGGGGGAGCGCGGACTATCTCCAACTTATATGCCTTCGGGGGGAATATTTGTGGGGTAGAAAATGCTCAAGTAAATAAAATAGTCTTGGATGCTTATTTTATCCATGGGATGCGGAACTGGACCTAACCAGTTTTTTTTTTTTTTTTAAGTTTAAGTTTAACCGCGCGCAATTCGTAACCGCTAATGAATTTAACTCCTCTCTGTGCCCTGTAATGTCTGGCGTCCCTCAGGGGTCAGTGCTAGGGCCCCTGTTGTTTCTCATCTACATTAACGACTTACCTATTAGCATTTCCTCGTCAATAAAATTATTTGCAGATGATTGTGTCATTTACCGAAACATTACGAGTCCTTCTGATCATGTCATTCTTCAATCTGACCTAGATAACATTTCTTCTTGGTGTGATACTTGGCTCATGAAACTTAACACTACTAAATGTAAATTCATGCGAATTTCACGTCATGCCTCCGATGCTACGCCAACAGTTTACTCACTTAACGACGCTCCCTTAACCCAAGATAGTTCATACAAATATCTCGGCGTTCACATAACTGATAACCTTTCTTGGCAAACTCACGTTGACCACGTAACAAGTAATGCAAATCGTACTCTCGGGTACTTACGCCGAAACTTTTCTTTAGCCCCCTCTAGTTTGAAACTTCTGCTCTATAAAACGTTGGTAAGACCAAAACTTGAATACGCGTCATCAATTTGGGACCCTCATATAAACTCGCTCATTCTTAACATAGAAGCCATCCAAAATCGTTCTGTGCGTTTCATTTTTTCTAACTACTTCCGCACTGCCAGTGTCACATCAATGAAATCAAACTTAAACTTGCCAGAGCTCGCTTTACGCCGCAAAATATTTCGTCTTTGTCTTTTTCACAAAATCTATCATTTTAACCCGTTTCTCAGTGACTTGCTTTTCCAGCCGCCTTCATACATCTCTTCCCGCAACGATCATCATTTCAAGGTTGGCGTGCCCAACAGCCGAACCAATTTGCATTTTTGTTCGTTCATTCCCACCACATGCAGTGACTGGAACCACCTCCCCGCCGCCATCGCTTCCATCGCAGACACCAACCTGTTCAAATCTGCCATTTATAACCATATATTGTAACCCTGCCTATTCATGTTTGCTTTTGTTGTTAAACCTTTTTGCCCATTCCTCTCTGTAATGCTTCGGCGATTGAGAGTAAATAAATGAAATGAAATGAAAAAAAGATATATAGAGAACGGGTATTTCGAAACATTTGTGGGGTGAAGGATGGCAATTTCAACGCCAAGTATAACAAACTATTTTCACTGAAATGCATAGTTAAATCAAATTAAAGTGAACATAATAAAACGCGCACATGGTGATAATATCAAACAATGTCAGTGATGTAAGCAATATTAATTGAATTGTAAAAACAACTGCGCTGTAAGCAACGGGTGGCGCTGCGCTCACGCACACCCTGTGTACGGATCAGAATTACGTGCTTTCGACTAGAGATTACCGCGAATAAAAAAGTAACTGACTAGTTATTTCAGAAAGCAATTTACATGCCCTTTTGATCATTTCATTTATGCCAAGGGCCTACATATTAAGATGCAGCCGCCTGCGTTCACGGCAAAGAATATCCAGGATGTCCACGACTTGATCTTCAATGTCGCGGTGAACATTCAAAAGCACTAGACCGAGCAGTCGCTCATTCGAAGCGGACAGTCAGGTATGTTTTCAACCGTCGTAGTGAAGAGAACGAGCGCTCAGCTTCGGCCTTTGTTACGCGCAGAGTCGCAAGGATCTTGAGGAGAGGATAAACGTTCGAGAATAGGGCCTCCGGACAGAGGGCGACCGCCTGTAGCGCAGAAATGACGGGCGTTTTACGTTTTTCCTTTTTTCACTGGACGCCTAAAATTTCCCTATTTTTGGCAAAGTTTCCCTCACTTCGTGAAATTTCCCTCCATCGAGACGCCCGTCTCGATGGTCGCTCACGAATGCGATGAAGTACGTCTTGCTTTCCGCTTTGCATGTCGAGGTGGCATCCGATGCAATTCGTAATTAGATTAATCTTTCGTTGCACGAAACATCAGAACCGCCGAAGAGCCTTCATATTCTCTCTACGCATAGGCGCAAGGGTATTCACGTTCGTTTTCACGTTCGGCGTGTGGTTTGCGTGTTTGCGTGTGGTGTGATGTCATTTCTCCGAGTGACAGAATGACGCGATCGGACTGACGACTTCTCATCACCCGAGGATAGGCCGCTGTTGCATTTGGACCACACTGCAAGATAAAGTGGCTTAGCAAAAATAAGACTCTCTTTCCTTCGGCATCTTGTTCTGTAGCACGAATTTGTTAAACCTTTAGAAGTTTATAGGGTTTGGTTTTGTGATTGTTCAGAATTACCCTCGCCCTATATATGGACCCCTAGTGTTTGTGCGAAGACGGTTGCTCTGATTTTTTAGCGTCAAGATTTTTTTTTTTTTGCTGCTTAATTATTTGTGACAGTATACCTTACGGTAACAGTCAGGCGGAGCCAGTAGAGTGAGAGACGAAGGTTATAACCTGCCTCGGTGTAACTTGGCAAAGGGTGAACGATAAGCCCCACATTGCGTGCCGACGGCTTCGATATCCCGACGTCTACGAGCGCAACGCACACATATTGGAGCATGACGCAGCGAAAAGCCTGATAATTCTTCGCAGTAAAAGCGCACTCCGGTGATACGTAGTCACGTTCCAATTGACCCACCATGCCGCAACTTCCGCCGTACTTGCATGTTATGCGATCACGGCTTCCTGGCCTAACCAGTATTTCTTGCTTCTTACACTAGGATAGCGGCGCCACCAGAATAATAGCTCACGTTCGAGCAATGCAGCTGCCACTCCCAGGCATACCCAATGTTTCTTGCTTCAGTCGCTAGATAGAGCCAAACCAAACAGCATTGCAAGCTGTCTACAGACCAGTATCTGAAATCCTAGCCCCCAGTGATAAAAATGTGAAATAATAATCTCAAGCGCAGGCTCTTGTGAAGAGAGGAGCTGGGCATAAAACAAGGTTTTTGGTCTTTACAGCACTCCTGGCATTGGTGTTGTTCTTAGAGCTTCGTGACTATGTCTTTCCGACGTTCTTGCACTACAATATGTGCACAAGTTTCTAAAAAAAAAACGGAGTCTTGCAAAAAACGCAGTTCTCCCCTCCTCTTCCCCCCTCTTTACTGTGTCATTGCGTCCGCATAAACAAACATGGCGGCGCCCATGGAGCAGAGCAGACACTGGTCTATAGTTATCCTTGTGTTTTGTCTGGCCTTCACGCGTTGGTAATACAGTGCTACCTCAAAAAGCGGGGGGAGTTGAGTGCTGAGAGGGAGCTTTTAAAGAGCGTGGGCCGCAACTACGACGGCAGTCGAACAGTGAGCCACCACGCCCGTATCCCTGTAAATGAAGCCTGCTCCGTTTTCAAAAATGACAATGCAGCTTTCCCCGTTTTATTTTAACAGCGCCTCGATACTTTTTGCGTGAGCGTCCATACCGCCGAGCTCACATTGCTTTGTCATTGGGGGGGGGGGGGGGGGGGGGGGGGTAATTCATGCCATTAAACCTCCCCCCCCCCCCCTCCGAAACAAAATCCTGGCTAAGCCACTGATCAAGATGCTTCATCAAGGTGCCGGAATCCAGGGTGCTCACAGCACATAAAATTCAGATGCTCCACGTGCAATGTTTTTCTTTGTATAACCGCATCTCCCAACTGTTAAGGCCCCTACGCACATTAACGTTTGAGTGCGTTTGAGTGCGTTTGACTGCGTTGCGGCTGCGAGAAAGCAGGACATCCCTGCTTCTTATGTCGCGTGCCAAGCTATTCCTCTATTTGGATTCTACGTTTCATATGAAGCACAGAAGTGCCGATGACTCACTTTCGTTTCGCGACGCAACGCAGTCAAACGCACTCAAACGCTGTCAAACGCGAATGTGCGTAGGGGCCTTAACGAGCAATTTCATACTATGTAAGCACTCAGATTCATGTTGTAATAAGTTGAAATAAATACAGCAAGCAGCCTGTGCGCCGTCAAATTTTGTGTAGACCCATGTGCATTAGAATGCAGATGCTCCTGCGTGAAAACTTCTGGGCTTACGGTTGTAATTCTTTTAGAGCGCAGCTCCGCCCGTTTCCGGCTTGAGCGGCGTCGCCGTCGCCGCTCGGAGGGAGGAGTAGCAGGCAGGATGAGGAGGGAGGAGGGGTATACGCTCCCCTAAGTACCCTTCCCTCCTCCTCCTCAAGAGCTGCGCTCTAGTTCGCCGTTACAGGGAGTTGTAAACGGCTTTCATTTTTGTTCAATCCATCTAATCACAAGGTCTTCAGGAATCACTTGTTCATTAAAATCAATACGCGTAATTGGCATCAGGTCTAAGGAGGATATGGCCATTCTCTTGACATTCTGCTTAAATATTTCCCATTGAAAACCATACTCAGCTGATTTGTCGTTTGTTCAACCGCAGCCTGAACTTGATTAATAAAACATTTCATCTTTCAGAAGCTTTGCGTTTAGTTTCCATAGTTCCAAAGAAAACACTTTTTTAAATTTATTTTACTGCGAAGAAAAAACTTGACCAAACAATCACTGAAGGAAACTTGGCTCATGCGATACTCAAAACATAAAGGAATCAACTCACTTGACACATACAGGCGGTCTAAACGGGCGTGACTTGCCCCTTGAAAATGTGTAAACACAACATCGCGGCCGTTCCTCAGACATTCACCGACGACATCTAGGCAGCAATCGTTAATTATACTACAAAGGCTCTCGGTGCTCGAATCACGATAGGGCATCGAGCTTGACGTATCGCCCGCGGAGCACACACAGTTAAAATCACCAAGAACAATTAGACGACGTTCACGTTTACAATATTGGTGAATAAAATTAATAAAAAACGCCGCTCTTCGACTTTGTTAGGAGCGTACAAATAGATAATTCTCCATTCATAACCAAAAAACAAAAAAATCGCACACAACAAAACAACCCGTTCAGCTATGCCAAGATTGTCCCAATATTTACCAATATTGGGCACACACTGGAAATATCGGACAGCTATATAAAGATTATCTCAATATTTGCCAATTTTGGGCACATACTGGTTAATATTGGCCAATTATAGCAACATTGCCCCAACGTTTACCAACATGGGGTATATATTGGGGAAATCGATCCAACTTGGGCCAAGTGACCCAATTTTACCCCAATATTGGCCTAATATTTTGTGCTGCCTGGGATATATAATAGGACCAAGAGCCCCGTATCCCAAAATATCCGCGAAAAGTACAACGCGGAAATGTAAGCCCCCGGAACTAACTTCTCGGTTAAATTCGGCAGGGGCAATCAAGATTCGAGACACGGCAGTGCCTTTAGGAGGCAGACGCTCCACATAAATATGAAAGGCACTCGAGAAATGCTGTTTTCCTGAGACGCGCGCACGTTTTCGACATTTACGAAGTCAGTTCATACGTACGCGTCGCAGCCTAAACGAAAATACATAAACACGAAACTTTCTTCAGGGAAGGAAGAGCTTCTGCCGAGGCTAGCACGTGCGATCACGCAATTACTAGAATATTGTGAAACTCAATCGACTGTATCAAAAGTCAGCAGGCCTTCAAAGATGAAGGAAGTGTGGACCGTGTGGACATCTCTGTGTGTCCCGCCATATTGGATTGAGCAAGGTCACCGACTCAATTACGCAATTACGCCTCCGTCAATCTATTCCCAGTCATGATTTCCAAGAATATGGTTATAATATTTGATCTCGCAGTGTTTTACCGTGCATGAAGGAAGTTGTTAAGTCACAAGGTAACGGCCGTTGATTTGCCGATATGTTCGCGCGGCATAAAACGTAAGAGACAGCACCTGCAGTATCCTGGTTCTGTGAGATGCAAACAAGGAAAAACTTGGGCTTTCTAGGCCCCATGGGTATTCAATCAACCAACTTTTCCTCTGTCCTGAGTTCCTTGCTTCATAAACATGGAGCTCTTAATGCACTCTGCGGCGTGCTACTTATTTCAAAAATAGGTTGCATGACCGCGTAGACTGTGCGGGCTCCGCAGTTATGATTTGGAAGACATCTCTGTTCATTTATCAGCCCACCAACCATTCTCGTCTGTTTTACAACATGTGTGCTTCCGGCTCCTGTCTGGCCAACTCGTCTTTCCGTTCGTATTCACTGCTACGTTCCGCCCATGCCGCGACGCAGTAAGCAACACTGGCGAGAAAGACCGAAGCACTCATGGCAGATAACCAGAATGCATTACAGGTAGGGATGTCGCGAAACGGTCGAGATTCGAGTTCGACCAGGTTCGACTTTTTCAAACTTCTTGTGAAAAGTTCGACAAAGGTTCGACTCAGGTTCGCCTGCTATGCGCATGCGCGACAGGCTGGCCAGTTGGCTTCAGATTGGATGCTGATGGCTAAGGCGGCTAAGGGGTGAATTAAGGGAAGCACTGATTGGTTATTTCAGTTAATACAATACAAAAAAGAATGAAGTTTTTAACTTCTTCAGTGATTACAATTAGTTTCTTTTAATTGCAACTGTTCATAAAATTAAAATAACCCTTTGCATAAAGATAAAAATTATCCAAACCTAGACATGCTTGTATCAAGGTCTGGCCACACTGTCTATAAAGTCGAACCGGTCGAATCTGGTTAGAAGCTCGAAGGTTCGTCGAACCGGTTCGAACCATTCAACCCCGAAAGTTTGACCTAAAAATCCGGTTCGACAAAGTTCGCGCCACCCCTAATTACAGGAACTAATTGGAATATATGGAGAGGTAGGGGACAGCTTGGGAACGAGTTTCAATAGTATCAAGTCCGGGGTAATGCTATTTAACGACAAACAATAAAAAGTCCGAGGATACCAAAGCACTTCTTATGAGTTGT
The DNA here is from genome assembly GCA_013358835.2 of Ixodes persulcatus. Classification (NCBI taxonomy): domain Eukaryota; kingdom Metazoa; phylum Arthropoda; class Arachnida; order Ixodida; family Ixodidae; genus Ixodes; species Ixodes persulcatus. The sequence goes on from JABSTQ010010507.1 coordinate 929,200, forward strand.
GAATGCGAAAGCATGCCGCCTGCGACGTATTGCTTCCGCCTCACGTTGTCGTAGGGTCTCGTCTTCTTGTCGCCTGAGACGTTTTGAATCGCCATCCGCTTGCGCGTTACGCTTTCGAAATGCTTTGTTTTGTCTCCTAGCGCGTTGCGCCGCTGCTCGTTCCGCCCGCCGTGTATTCGGAGACTTGACAATACACAATACAATACATTGGAAAATACATACATTGGACAAAATACAATACATTAGGACAGACCAATCTTGTGTTCTATATAAAATATCAATAAATATAAAATATAAATATCTGAGAGTATATGGCTAAATGAGGTAGGAAATATCTAGAGGAACACGAAGAAAATATAATTAGAAAAGGGAAAATAAATCCAGCTACTATGAATTTCAAGGCACTGTGGAATTATAATAGATACGAAGTGCATGGTCAGGGGCATATGAAAAGGAGTGATGTTTCCAGGACTGTCCTTTGGCAATGGGAATGGGGTACTGTGCGTGAGGTCAGAGGTTCAACCAGGATTGAAAATTCGACAAAGAAACGTGGGCAGATCATCACTGGGAGCGCATGGGAATACACCAAATGAGAGCGTGAAGGGGGATATGGGCTGGTCGCCCTTGGAGAATAGAAAAGCAATTGGAGGTTTTTTTTAGTTTCTTTGCCCGATCATCCAAAGCTTATCCAGGTGATATCCGACATTGCCACGTCATGCTTACAGAAATGCAGAGGGGGAAAAGAATGCTTAGAAGCAGTGGCGTAAATCCAGGAAAATATCAGGGAGGGGGGTCACGAACTTTGCCATGACAGCCATCTTGATTATTGACAGTGTGTTCTGATATGCATGTATTTATTAAATCAAGTACATATTTCATATTTCCCTTTTGATGTGTTAAAAATGTCTGATACTAATCTGATTCAATCATTATTTGTTAAAACATTATCGTGTCATAATTGATTGATCCTGTTTATCTTTAGTTGTATAGAACTTTATAGTTTCTTTTCTCTCTATTTTTTTCCGCAAAAAGCAATTTACCTTACACTGCTGTGCTGAACTGTAAAGGGGGCAGAGTCCTCGTCAGGCATTACGCCTTTAGTCTCTGCCCACCTCCCGGTCAATCGAGAAAAAAAAAAGAATAAAGAAAGGAATAAAAAAATATGAATTTTATTTTACGCACAAATTAAAACTGTACACTAAAACAAAAACATGCATACATGTTCGCATATAGCGTTATTATAATATTGTTAACGAGTTACAGTGCACAACAAATTAATCCGCTCGAACAACGTTCCGAACTCAAATTATATATATATATAAAAAAAATAGTCGATGAGATCTACACACCAGAAACAAGACAAACGTAGAAAAACAGTGTTAGAAAAAAAAAAGAAACTTATTTGTTTGTTTATACCTTTATTTGAGACAGAACTGTGCAGAAATGTCTTAGGTGATATGGCTAAAGGCAGAAGTGACTGACAGGTTCATGCCATCCTTTTGGCAGCAACGTTAGCAAAACATAAAACACAAGAGGAGTGACACGATTTATTTCCAAAATAAAAAGGTATACAAAACAAAACACAATCATTATAAAACAGCAATGCGTGAACGGAAATGTTCAAGTTATTATTGCTTGCGAGTAATGCGCGTAATAGCAACCCAGGGCTCTGAAATATAGATTCATAATAGGTCCCTAAGTTTCCCGGTTTAGAACCTTAGGGAGGGTCCAAAAACGAGAGCACGGTTCTTGCAAGCACTGACACAACTGCTCATCAGCTGCGACAACTCCACGCGGTCTACAACGTCTTGATGAACATGTGCCAGTGCCATGCAGCTATAGGCGCGTCTACCCCATGGTACTCCGCAACTATGTCTTTAACCTTCTCAGGGCACTGAACGATCGTTCTGCCTCACAGGAGGAGACTGGCATCACCAAGATGACCCTGAGGACACTCTCTACATCTTTAAAGTACTGGCGTGTCGACTCATGCATGTTCCGAATTGCCGCTGCCACATCGTCGATAGATCTTAGATCGGAGTGCTCTTCGCGCAATCGGCGCATGCGAGACATGACTCTATTGGAATCAATGTCTTTGTATTGTCGGATTACGTCCACATCTGCTTCCGATTGCGTGTTCAAAAGAACACTTTTCAGAGCCTTACATGACACGATTCCTTTCGAGTCGAGATTAAAGCGCCACAGTTCATCGAACATTTCTTCAGATCGCAGATGGCGCAACTCGCGCTTAGCAGTCTGGAGCATTCTCTGAACTGTCGACGACCGTCCTTATAGGCACGTGTTTAGGTCCTCGAGCACTGAGAACACCCTCAAAACAATTTCCAACAGAAGGCGCGTGTTTCCCGATTCCAGTCCATTCCAAAGACACACCGACCGAGCAGTCTGCTAAGAACGACCAATCTTAGCAGACTGCTCGGTCGGTGTGTCTTTCATCATTTCTTCTAGGGAAGCAATTATGGCCTCTTGCTCGTCCAGCGCGGCAGATATCGCTGGTCTTCTGCAGAAGAAGCGCGTTGGGCATAAGGGTTTGATGTTTTTACCCAGCTTTCTTTCGCAAAAAAATCTGCTTGAACTTCCCAGAACGTGCTAAGAGCGCACCCGATTCCCATCTCGAAGTTCTGGACAGCAGTTGGAGACGTCAGCAGCTACAAGGTTGGAACTGTGGCCCCGCAGTGAAAGTAAATAGCAATTGGGTTTTGAGATTTAACAATTTGCTTGGCATCCTGGCATCCATTAAACTCCCCGCTCACGTTGGCAGACCCGTCGTAAGTCTGCGCCCGGCAACCAGAGAAATCCATCACGGCTTCTGCAATCGTGGCTCCCTTTGTATTCGGCAGGTACAGAGCCCTAGAAAAACTTCAACTGGTCCGAGGTTCTCGGTCACATAGCGCACGCATATGCTCTCTTGCTCAACACCAGCCACATCCCACGTGCCATCTACGATGATGGCGTAGTTTGTTGTTGGAATGGTGCTGCTCAGTGTTTTAGAGCGCAGCTCTTAGGCGCCCGTTTCCGGGTTGAGCGGCGTCGGCGTCAGCGTAACCGCGACCGCCCCCCCCCCCCCCCAAGGACCTCGGGAGGACCTCGGGAGAACCTCGGGAGGACCTCGGGTACCTTTGGTGACCTCGGGGAGGGGGGGGGGGGGTCATGTAGACCTCCCCCCCTCAAGTACCCTTCCCTCCTCCTCCTCAAGAGCTGCGCTCTAATTCGGCGTTACAGGGAGTTGTAAACGGCCTTCATTTTTTTTTTAACAGCCTTCCCAAAGCGATCAATTATTTCGTTTTGGAGCAGTGGAGACGTGTACGTCGTGTTTCGCTTCATCCAGGTGGTGAACTTTTCATTGTCTTCGCGTGACATGAAATACTGGTGGAGTTTCCTTCTTTGTCTGAATGACCTCGAAATGACTAACCCTGGTGCAGGAGGTACTTAGACGCCTGAAAAAATAATCTTCCGACAGCGCCTCGCCATTTCCTGCTGCTTTCCAGTCTGTGTGCTGATTCGGTCACGAACCGACGTCGATTGAAGGCTGATGTGCTGGTAAAAGGCGTTCTTATGCTCTTCTGAATTTTCATGTTTGGCATATTCGTCTTTTGCCTTTTTCCAGTTTGTGAACCCAGCAACAGTGAATGTGCCTGGAGCTGGCTGTCGTGATGGCTTCAAGAATTCCTATTGTCTAGCTGCTGCACAGTAGTGGCAGACGACCCCTAAAACTTCGGTAGCGTAGTGGAGCCATAAACATATACTGAACCAGCTCTATTGAAATCTGAGGCGTTTTGTCTTGTTTGCTTTCTGTCCACCTCCATGATGTGTGACTATCTGAGGAGGGATGAGTTGAACATCTGGATGAGAAGGTACATCTGGAAGCTGATTTCGAACCCGAGATGTTGGCGGTGCGTCTTGGCTAGTTGCAGAAGTATTGCCATCTTCAGTGACGTCGCAAACAGTGGAGAATTGTCTCTGGGGTACGGAAGACTGTGCAAAGCCGAGATCTTCTAGACGCTGGGATGCTCCTTCTTCACTGGATGCCAACGTTTCCAAACATTCGCGACACTGTACCTGCAGTAAAAAGGCTATTTTAAAAATAATGAGCTCTAGAGGAACGTGTAATCGGGAGAACAATCCCCACTTTTTACCAAACACGTTGTGGACGTGTTGGGTCGTGCCGCGGCACCGCTTTACCTAGTACAAATAGCGATCACTCTCGCGACCAAAAAAGTTGAGCCGCATATTTAGTTAGCCACATGAACACTGTAGTCGCATTTTGAAGCAGGGCAAGCTGCGCGACACGGAGCGCACAGCTAGCGACCTAACGACAGAACACATAACAGGATGGCCTCGCTGTACTAAAGTAGAAAAATGGCACTGAAAACTGCTAAAGATATACATGAAATACAGTTGCTGCACAGTTGCCACTTAAAATATCTACACGTTCCAGAAAACATTTGCTGCTGGGGGCCACCATAGATGTAGGCAAAGGAGCTGGCAACATTGCAGAGAAATCTACAAGTTCCTGGGATCACTGCCTCTGAATAACAAGCAGCAGTTTCTTGTAGCCATGGCCCTTGTGTGACATTTTCCTCACATGTTTTCAGACATGCAGTGCAAAAGCACTGCAGAAAGCGACGTGTGTGAGGGGTCTTCTGGAAAAGCAGCAATAAAAGAATTGTGGTGGGCCGACGAGCTCAGTGTCAGGGCCGCCACTGGTATTGACCCCAAGAGACCCGAGACCAGCGGCAATGTCAGTGATGATGCCGTGAGTTTCAGAACAGGCCTACGAAGCAGTGGTATAAGGGCCGGCGCAAGCAGTAATTTGCAGCTGACAATAATGAAAAGGAAGAGGCAACATAGGCGTACAAGCTGCTTCGGTTTGGTTTTGAAGCAGTCCGACATTCTCCAGTAGAGCACCCAGAAGATGCGAGCCACTTGCAGCAGCAGCGATGGCATTCCTAAATAAAATGGCTGAGAAAGGAGCTCTATTCAATGTAGCTGTTATATTTAATAATAACAGATGAAACGTATTTGCTTAAAGGGGTACTCCGGCGATTTTTTGAGCTACCTCCAACTAACTATATTTTCTGACTCCCCGGCCTTTACCCTTTCCGGTATGCTCTTTAGTATCGCGAAATTCATAATAGTTATTGTGAAATCGGCAAATGAAAATGATGCAAAAACCAACATTCAAATATACCCGCACTTTTCAGTGCCGTGACGTCAGTGGCGGGCAGGCTTGCCAGTCGAGCAAACAGTGTTAAAAATAGAATATGCCAATCATTGGTTCCGTGCTGGATCGCGGGGACTGGAGCGAGCTTCCAAAGCATTCATTTGACACCATGAAACTGCTTCAAATCAGTTGGGGACAAATTCTACAGTCCAGAAAGTGAACCCCTGCCTTCCACTGACGTCACTTTTTTGTTGTTGCCAGTAGAGACTTTCAGTTTGAAAAACACGGTGAGGACCAAAACTGTAAATTCAATAACTTCGTGGAAAAAAAATTATTTTGACCTAATATTTGGGATACTATTTTAGCGATGTTGTTTGGCGAGTTTAGCAAAATTTCAAGCAAATCGGGGACCATGAAGAAATCGCCGGAGTACCCCTTTAACAGTAAAGATTTGTGATAATCGTCTTTATCATAACTTCTCATCATTAGAATTCTTTTATACCACACAGCTGCGGGCTTCTGTCCACTCTCTTTTACCAAAGCAAGGCAAATTAGGCAGTGTGTTTATTTGTCTGAGGTATTGCAACAATACATTATGCTGTACATGACGAGTTTAGCCAGTGTAGTGCGACTGCTAGCCTGGTGATACGCAAACGCACATTGGCACGATGCTCATACAGATCGAAATGGGCCGGGAACAACACCACCCGGATCGCAGTATAGTACTGAATTTATTACACCTACCACGATTGGCCATAGTTTACAAATTGCACATGACTGCTGCATCTGATTTTGGCTGGGATTAATGTTCAATTGGTGAAGCACCGATTGACCACGAGCTCTAGCCGAGTGCTGACTCGACACTCATGTCCAATTGACATCCCGCAGTGCTGCGGCTGATTAAGGGAGGTAGTTGATGTAGTAAATTCACTATGCATGTCTTGTGATTTAGGTGGTGTTGGCAAGGGCGCTGAACATGGGGAGATCCCTGGGTTCTGCACCGAGAGTTTTCGTCCCAAGTGCTCCCAGCCGTAGTGCAGAAACAACCCCCCCCCCCCCCCCCCGGTTACCAATCATTCACCACCATAACTCGCACCACCAGCATAAGATGACTGTTTTCATAAAAGATAGAAACGGCAATGCTCCAACTTTGACCGAGGCGGGAGATTCTCCACTGCAGCTCCAAGCACAGGAGAAAGCATTAAGATATGTCAGCCGTCTATCAGATGCTCCATCCTCGGACCCACTTCTTCAACGCCTCATGACACGACACCACTCTCAGGTTGGAAAGGCTGTAAAAACATTCCGCGAGACTATCGGCTACCTAACGGATGTATGCTCGATACCTCCCCCTTATCGGGATGACTGTCAACTCCACGTCTCAGCAGAGATAGCCGACCTCCCCAGACGCAAGCATGTTTCTGAGGTGGTAGCGCGGAGCTTCGCCGTTGAGACAATAGAAAATACCTACTCCGGCATGACGCATATTTATACCGATGGAAGCATAAAAGACAGCTCATGCACTGCAGCCTATGTCTCGCCTGAAGATGGACACCACGGTAAAGGACGAATTGATATCTGCGTTGATTCCACCACTGCAGAGCTTGCCGCCATTTGGTTTGCAATTACCCAAACTCTACGACACACCAACCTATCCAACATCACCATCTTTTCGGACTCTCGAAGCGCCTTACAACAACTAACTTATACCCCTGTCAGACGGGAAAATAAATGTCATTTTAATCTAATGCCATTCACCGCTCGGCGAATCAACTCGTGATCCTGGTTCTGCACGTGGCGCGTGCACGCGCAGCGTGGATTTGGCCGAGCTATAATACCATTTTGCTTAAATGTCATTTAACGCGCCCGTCTGACAGGGGTTTTACCTGGAAAAAGCGTGCCCACTAGCCAGATCCATCGCAAATTTGACCAGGCGCGCCGCAAACCAGGGAACAACCATCTGGTTTCAATGGACCCCATCGCATGTAGGTATACCCGGAAATGAAAGAGCAGACTCGCTGGCAGCAGAGGCCCACTCAGACCAAAGTTCTACTATCTTTGTTCACCCGTATACAACGCAGCAAAATCTCTTATAACAACGGCAATAGAAAGGATGCACCCGTATTTTGAAACCAATTCAACACCCGTCCCACTTTTGATTCCGCGGAAAAAGTTCTACGGGTCTCAACAATCACTCCTACACACGTTGCGAGCCGACTGCGCTTCAACCAACAAGAGACTTCATCTCATCAGGCGCATTAAGTCTCCCAACTGCACCACATGCAACATCATCGAAGACAGAAAACACATTATTTGGAGTGTCAGTTGCTAGAGACAGAGCGAACCGCATTAACGAAAACACTGAAGGCTCTCCATGTTTCGCCGGGGGATTCCAACGCTCTCCTCTTCCCATCAGGACCCCGGACGAGATGAACAAATATACTGAAAGCCCTCATGGACTTTTTAGAAACGACAAACCTGTCATCCAGACTTTGAAATAACATACGACATGCCTTCATACCATGGTCTCCGATGGGTCGAAGCGGCGGGTGCTTCGTTCCGTCGCCCTGATCGTGGCGTGGCGCTCGTGCCCCTGTGGCGTTTCGGCTTTTGAAGTCGGCGCCCAGCCAGGGAGCGCGTGCTCCGGCTGCGTTTGGGGCGGCGGTGGGATGCGACCTGTCCTTCCATTGTATCAGCGGCTATACCCTTCATTTCTGTAAATACGCCCATCCCCATTATCACCTCCTACTTCCTATCCTCTTTTTCTCCCTATCCCCGCAAGACGACGAACCAGACCCCTCCATGGGTGACTAACAATGCGCCTTGCATCCCTCTTTCTATTTATTTATTTTTTTTAATTTATAATAAAAGCAATAGTTACACACACACACTGATTTATACCGTCACTGTTGAGCAAATGTCGTCCTGCAGCATAGCCTCCTCTAAACTCACAAAGCCTGGCAGTTCGACGACGCAGCCATAGAGTGCCCGGTCGCAGATTCGGAGCGCGAGGATCTGGTAGCACCGAGCATCAAAGAGCCATTTCTCGGGGAACCTGGACGTCAGCGCACAGCTTTTGCAGCGGTGAGGACCCGAAACACACTTGTTTGCTCGGGAGAATTGTGTTTCGCCGTCTCGCCGCAGCGGGGCGCCAGTCACATGGCTCTCCTCTCATCCGTTTTCTACTCCTTCGCCTTTTACATTTCGGCGGCCGCTTCTCGTGGCGATCTGCCAGGCTTTGTCAGCCTTTCACCCCCAAACACGCAAGCACTTTGTAGAACCAGATTTTACTGTCGTATTGCCATACGCTTCGACCATATGCATAAAAAAGTCACTGGATAAAAGGAAATTGGGAGAACGAGAAGGCAGGAACAAGAAAAAAAAAAGGGGCGGGGGGGGGGGGGGGGGGGGGGTACGGGCGTACAAGAAAGTCAAAAGGCGACGAGGATAAAAAATTGGGGAGAAAAGCCGTCAAAAATGTGATTCCGCCCAGTTAAGAACTCAAGTGGCACCCAAAGCTCGCGGGGCTCTCGTCTAGGCCAGAAACTGGTCCTAGAAACGTCGCCTCCCTGTTTGAAAGACACAGTGAAGGCGACGAGGCATTTTGAGTCACGTGCGTTATCGCTTATTCATCATAACCTCGCGGCTGTAGTGATCTGTTCGAACCGATCAAATGGATGCTATTTTTTCGTTGTGTCTGTGAGGAGTTGGAACTTCGAGTTGATCTCGGAATGGCGCGTGTTGACATTAAGCAACTGTGTTACATACGTGAAACGCTCCAGCACCACAAAGGTTTAGTGATACTCTTATGGCGCTCTAACTAATTTTGGGTTGGGATGAATGATTTTAAATTGGGACTTTACTAATCGCATGTCGTTTAGTTGGCCAAAAGAAAGAGGCTAGAAAGTCAAAAGCCAGCTTTTCGGTACGAACATTTGAAAAAATAGCAGACTATTTTGTACCTTCTTGCCTTCGAAAGCTCTCCGCCTTTTCACTATGATACATCCGCGGTTCCAAAAGCGCGTCACCGGCGCCAAACTGACGTCAGCAGAGCCCAGCTCACGCATTGGACACGAGAACTGCGTCACTCGGACGTATGCGCTCGTCAACAATAAATTCGTCGACGAATATTTGGATTCGCGTTCGTGGCCAATGAGTGCCCTGACGGAACTTATTATCACTGGGGAATAACAAGTTTTATGGTGTGCATAAAAAGCAAGGTGGAAGCTAGGAGTCATCGCACCGGTGCCGAAGGAATGTCACGACCACGTGATTTCACAATTCGCATTTGAGTTGAGGATTAAAGCTAAGGAGGAAGAAGTAGGAAAATCGTTTCATGACCCCTTTAAGGTAGAGTGCCTCAATGTTGTTGGCCGCTGCGCCTTGCTAGAGTGGCGACATCTTTAGGGAGGGAAAGTGCCGCCTTTTCGGGGATTCCCCGGTTTCCCCCATACCGCTCCCGGTGGCGGCCGCCATTTTTCCTCTCGCGTTGTGTTGACGCTGCACGCGTGATACCGGAAGGCCGCCTCGTGGCCTCTTACCCACAACAATTCGGGTGCCTCGACAACAATGCCAGGTTGCTGCGTGCCCAAGTGCTCAAATAACTCCCGAAACGTGTGGAGGCTATTCAACATTCCAACGAACGCCAAACGGAAGCGACTGTGGCTGACGCAGATAAAAAGGGACAGCTGGGAGCCGACCCGCTCCTCGTCTGTGTGCAGTGTGAGTAGCAGCTCTGTTTCCTTCCGATCCCTGTGTCGTTCACCGTAGGAAACATTGTTTAGAAGTACTGGGTGAGGTCCTGAACGATTATGTTATATAGATACTTCCACGACTCGCTACTGCTATTGCTCGCAGTCGTTGGTATACGACCAGCGATACGACTTTAAAATGCAATCGCCCAGCAACGAATGTTCGTCTGTAGCGCGAGCGCGCCGATATCGGAGGCTATGGTTCGTGTGTGCTGGTCGGCTTCAGGACACAATGTTACTGAGTAAGAATATTTCGTGTTGCCCTTGCTTACCCGCAGTCTCGGGGTTGTAGGCCGTTCGGTCGACGCTATTAGAGTGAGTGTAAATATCGGTAAGGGGGGGGGGGGGGGGGGGGGGTAGTTTTTTTTAGGGGTTCTGGGGTGATTGCATCACAAGCTTGTGTACACTTTGCATCAGGACCTCTGGGAAGGGTGTTGACCCAGCCTGGGGGAGTATGACACTAGCGTTGTACCGCACATTTCGTTATTTTGGTGTATGAACAGTTCTTTTGCAGAGAACACATTAGTATAATGAACGTCTTTAAGTTAGATATTGAACATTTGCCCTTAGTGTGCATTAGCATGTTAAATAGACTCATGTTTGTAATAGATTGCCAATTTTAAGAAAAATAAATTGAGAGCAAGTTTGCTTTATAGCCTACTTCTTTCTAATGATGCACTCTGTTGTATATTCAGGCCCGCTTTGAGCCCAGTTCCTACGAGCAGAACAGAGCCGACGGATGGCAAAAGGGAAGAGTTCGCCCCAGGCCAGCCAAATATAAATCACAGCACATCTATCATTTCAATTTTGTTAGGCAATAATACCGGCGAATTAAAAGGACGATATATCGAGCTCAGTAATCGCGGCCTCCGCCTCGCTAGTGACTGACTTTCATTTCACTCATTTAATCCGACGTCAAATACCGAAATCTGTTGCACAAAACGGTACCGCACATACACACTGTCCACAAACTTACATAAATCGGCCATCAGCAAGAAGCGGATCACAACACAAGCGGCAGCCGATGGCACTTTTGCCAACGGACTCGCCGCATGTGCGCACTAAATCGTCATTTTATATCACAAAACAGGTGCACACGTGACTCGAAGGGTGAGGTGACGCGTTCCTTAAAGCAGTCCTCCTTTATTTTACAAGTGCACAAGGAGCTCAAAGGGAATGCGACGCGCTCTTTTCCATACACCCGGCGCGTCAAGCGAGAGGAAAAATGGCCGCTCTTCTAGCAGACGACAGAGTTATCCCCACTCCACAAGGCGCAGCGGCCAACAACATTGAGGCCCTCTAGT